>CM076965.1:37657384-37874884 GCA_039105355.1 Benthosema pterotum | reverse complement strand
TCTCCTGCCCCCCCAATTGGGAAATGTTACATCCGCCCCTGCCCCCACCCCAACACACACACGCACACACACAAAACTGTCTCTCCACTCACAGACACCTGAGAGAGCGCAAGCGAGAGAGAGAGAGAGAGAGAGAGAGAGAGAGAGACCATATATTGATTGGTCACGGTATCTGATGTCATCGTGGTTCCATAAACACATTTTTCTTTTTTCCCTCCTTGTCTGAGCTATACCTGTGAAGATGGATGAATACTGCACACACCGTACGGCGGTCAGCTTCTAGACAGGCTATTCTCGGCATGTGACCAAGTGACATCACTCCACCGAGCATCAGTGGCCCAAGTTAATTAAGTACACACTTAAGTACTGTCCTTAAGTACACTATTGAGATATTTGTTCAGGAGCAGGTCGTCCATTGATCTGTAAGTTGGCACCTGGAATCCTGGCTCCTGCTATCTACATGTCAAAGTGTCCTTGGGCAAGACACCAAACCCCGAATTCTATGGCTTCCACTGCAAGTATGAATGCAATGCACTATGTAAAGCACCTTGGATAAAGGCGCTATACAGTATAAATGCACCATTTACTAACCCTCTGCCAACCTGAGCAGAGCACCGAACTGCCAACCTGAGCAGAGCACCGAACTGAACTTATCCTTCAAAGCATGAGGAATGAGCAGGCCACTCCTTATCACCTGTACAACATAGCATGTGGAAGGATGATGATATTCCAACCATTTCCTTTCCCCTCCATCTATGGAGGAGTTCTTGTGGTTATTGTAAAAACCTGGGGTCTAGACCTATAGGGAATAGGCTCTGATGACGAGCAGAAGAGAACACGCCCACAGCGTACGGAATGGTAATCAAACCCAGAATCTTCTAGCTGCGCAATGGACATCACTACTGACCACACCACCGTGTCTCCTAATATACTGCTACGTGACTACATCTCGGATCCAAGTACAGTAGTATAGCCTACTTTTACATACACATAATAATAATAATAAAAAAATAAAAACGCATTATGCAAATTAAATACAATTGTGCTAGTACTATATACTGTACACTTCTATAGATACAGAAGAGACAAAAACAACATACCAAATTAGTTAGTATTTATAAAAATAAATCTCAAAACCAGTGATAAATCATTCCATTGTAGTATACGACTATTAAGTCTACAATCTCACAATGCGTAACGATGCAACATGTTGCTGAGGAGAGGAGCAGAGTCCGGACAAACTTGACCATGAATTTACATGGAAATGGCTTCCATGGCATTCTATCTGTGCACGTGGCAGAGTATGTTTTTAATCTAGAACACTAAACCTGGGCGATTTTCAGCCAGACAATTATATTCATGTAATGTTCATGATGTTGTTGATGTCTGAGGTGGGTATGACATGTGGGCAATGACATTTATGAATATTACATTACATAATGAATATTAAAATGTTCACTGATTTTGACCCCCATGACATTCTTTTTACATTGTTTTGTGAAATTACCTATTTACATAAAGAAGAGTACCTCAAATATGTTGATCAATAGATCAACATATTTGATTAGAACTAGTATTTATGGAATACCTTTTACACCTGGTTTGGTGAAGGTGAGACAAAAGTTGGTTTCAGTGTCTTGGGATTAGGTAAATGTACAAGTTTAAACCACGGAACCACTGGATTCTCTTCTTCACTAGTCCCTTCCTAACATTGTAGTCTAATCCTAGTCAACATGCTTAGTTTTTATTTAGTTTTCATTGTTACAATATTAACACTTTCGATGACAACAAAGTGACAATGACGTGACAGTGCAAGAACATACAGTAGCTTAGGCGGCTCATTTTGCTGTGGCGTAAATCTGGGAGACTTCAGAGTAAAACATCCATCTGCAGCCGTGCCAGGCAGCGTCATGTGGCAAGGGTAAAGTCGGGCAGCCAATGAGTTAATTTAAACCTCTGATCTAACAAGAAAACGGGTCACATTTGTGCCATCTCTGAATCACGGATGGTTAAATGAACACAGAGGATTTCACTGTGCAAATAAAACCGGCCTCAACTTGACATGCGCTGGAACACTTACAAAACACAGGCCTGCTATTGGTACCTCTGCCAACCCGCGCGCGCACGCACACACAGACAGGGGCGGATATAACATGTCCCATTTGGGGGGGCAAGAGAACATGTTGGAGGGGCAAGAGAAAATGGTATGGGGGCAGCTTCATCGAGCGAGGAAGTCGCCCCCATACCATTTTCGGGGACAGGACTTTTATTAGTCAAGTAAAGCATCAAAAATAACATGCAACTTCTTGTTGAAGTTGCAACAGACACGCAGCATGCATAAAGCTAAAGGTCTGACTCTGAGAGTTTTCTGTTTTCAATGATGAAAAGCTGTTGGTTTAGTGGTGCCAAAAGTTGTAGTTATTAGTAGCAGTAGTAGTGTTTCAAATCATTTTAAATATAAGCACTTTAATTTTAAATATCTTGGGTTGTTTTGCATGGCATCGTGTTTGGGGGGGCAGACTGGGTATTTAGGGGGGCATTTCCCCCCTCATGCCCATGCCTAGATCCGCCCCTGCACACAGATACGCACGTATGCACACTTGGATAGGGCGGTAGTGGAGGGGGAAGGGGGGGTAGGTAGAGAAAAAATATGGATTATTCCTCCCCGAGAACTGGGATCCTTCTTGAGCCAACAACAAACATAAAAACCCCGGCCGCCATATAAGCTCTGGCTTGGCACCGGCGGAGACCCCGCTTCGATAAATCTAGCGGACAGACGGGCGGCCGAGGCCCGAGGACAAACGAGGGGCCGGTGCCGGCCAGGCCAGACCTGTGTGTGCAACAGGACATCTCTATCGCTGGATTTCACAGGTCATTACTCTGGCTCCAGCCATCGCTGCCTCCAGTGGATCTGGAGACTGGCCGGCTCTCTCCCTCTCTCCTCTCCCTCCTCCTCTCAGAGACAACAGCTTACTGGGCTTTGTGCTGGCTAAACAAGCGTGTCTGCTCTCACAGCGGTTAGATTAATGCCCAGATAGAGAGGGTCCTATATACTCCTCAGGGAGACCTGCGCAGGAGACATCCATCAAACGTTTTGGAGGGCCGTTACAAAATAACAAAATAACAAGAAATGGGAGGAGGGGGGGGGGGGGGGCATGGGGGGTGGGGGGTGGAGGGGGGGCGGGGGTGGCAGCGCTAACCACTCCCAAAGCATCCTCATCATGATGCTCACTTCATGCAATTCTGATTTTTTTCCCCTAATGCTAGTTGTAAAACAGTGTTTGGGCAACATTACTTCTAGTTAAAACATCGAGATAGTTCACAACGTGAAATGTTGTGAACTATGTCAGTGTTTTAACTTAAATAAACACTGTGGAGCAACTTCTTTTGTTGATTACTTAGTCTAGCACCAGCACAAAACTGGATGTGCGCAACGGCCTTTGTTTTGAACAATATTACTTAGAGCACATATGTCAAACTTAAAGTCCTGAAGGCCAAATCAGGCCCGCAAATGAATTATCTCAATAACATCCAGAAATGCTATAAAATAGGGATGGGCAGATACTGTATATCGGCCAAACAGATATTATTGTCTGATAAAGCAGGGGTTTTCAACAGGTGGTCCGGGGACCACCAGTGGTCCTTGAGAGGGTTCCAGGTGGTCCCCAGGCTAAATGATGGAAAGTTGGTTAACCAGATGCAACTCTTGAGAATGTAAAAATGAAACCAAATGGACCCTTGCGGGTCCATTTGGTTTCATTTCCACACTCTCAAGAGTTAAAATATTCATCATGTGAATTAGCACTATTTAATCAAGAAGTCTACACTGTTTTGTTTGCAAAATCCAGCCTGGAATTGTGAACAAAACCAAAAGAATTCTTTAGTTTTTTTTTTGGTCTTTGGGGCTAAAATGTCATCAAATGGTGCATGGTCCGTGGCTCAAATGCTGAATAAATGGTGGTCCCTGGTGTCAAAAAGGTTGAAAACCCCTGGGATAAAGGCTTTAAAAACAAATGAAAAATGACTGTTTACAGAGATATATAGAGCCACACAAACGGGAAGAGTATATTGGGGACCTTCCTCCAATTATGATCGAGTGGGGGCAGGTCTTGGTGCACGTGCTGTTGGTCTGATGGGGGGGGGGGGGTTCCAAATCACCCAAATTACTGAATGCTCCTTTACTATATTTATTTCTCACCACAAAAGTCTACATATATCAGTTTCGGTCGATATACAGTATACTATTTTAAGTAGTTACTGTTTTTGCAGATGAAGCCCTTACGTTACTGGGAAATGGAAACTGGGTAATAATATTACTAGTAACTGGTTGTAAATATATTTTCCTGGAGCTGTAGAGCTATATACAGTAGAGCTGAACCGATATTGATCGGTGTGAAGCCTCATACTGGGGTTGTGTGCTGCAAGGCATTGCAGTTGTGGCCCAAACATTAAAATGTAAACTCTGCCATTTCCGGGGGCCGCGATACAGAGTACCAACCCATGTATATACAGGCCAGACCAGCGCACACAGAATGAATGAATGAATGGCACCGTAAAGTGGCCCCTAAAGGGTTTTCACTACAAGTGTCATCATCCCTGAGAGAGCTGTGTGTGGTAAACAACCACTAAAACCATCCACCCCCCCCCCCCCCTCTCTCTCTCCAGCCTGTCTATGAATGGCAGTAAACAACAGCACAGGGTTCCTGGCTTCAAACTCACCCCTCACCCACCCATACCCCCGAGAGAGAGACAGATAGACACACATAAACACACGCATTTTGTGCCTTTGTGGGCTCTTCGTTTCACTTCGAAGTCATGGGCTTCTTCGTCCCAACCCGCCCGACAACGGGGGTCCCCCAGTGGAGAGAAAGTGTTGTCGTGCCACCCCCCGGCATCCAACCCTATATACCCCATGGCTCACTGCTGCTGAGGCTCGGAGAGAGAGACACACACATACACACACACACACACAGGCGCCAGCTGGTAATTAACACTCCACAGATTACGTTTACAGGACCAACACGGGCTGCCTGACTTTTATGACCCCCTGGGTTGCTTTACTCCTTGCCCCTTGGCCTGCACGGGTTACACTGACGAGGCTCTGTTTTGGACGCCCCCCCCCCCCCTTTCCTGCATATCTGGTGCCGTCCTGTTCACGACTTGTGCCATCCCTTCCACTTTTACTTGTTTATCCTGTATCCTGTCTCAGTTGTCTTTCCTGGTTGGATGAATATGGGTGTCCTGACCTGAAAATGACTTTTTATTTTCTGAACTAACGAGCTGAAGAAACTGGGAGACTCGAAGAAGCAAAGAAATATCCACTACTAATCTATTGTATAAAGTAGCGATATATAATCGGTAGCATAATCAGAACTGGGTATATTGGTCTTAAAAATGCCATATTGGTATCGGAATAGTCTAAAAATAATAATTTATTATTAACAGGCATTGGGCCAAGCCCCTGGTGCCTGCAGTAGGCATGTTTCCATTGAGGTCCCCTGTGTGTAATAAAAATCGCTGACAATCACTCAGATTCAGCAGATATGACCCTGAAAATAGTTGGAGATCAAGTCATAATTTCATAATCCTGCACCCTTAATATAAAAAGCATTCTCAAGCATTCTCCTTTGGCTGTAGCATGATGACCGCATGCCTGGCGGGCATGGCAGGAGGCTGCTAGAGCATGAACATGATTACAGCACAAGTTCTTTTTTTTTAAATTAAATTTTATCCCATGATTTTGTATCCCATTTTTTCACCCAGTGCCAATTCCTAATGTGATCCTGGGCTCTACACACCCTCTGCCAACCTGGGGAGGCAGCGGACTGGCCTCATGCTTCCTTCAATGCATGAGGAGTCCAAGCTGCCTTCTTTTCACCTGACAGGGGGAGTTTCCCTGGTTGGACGTAGCGCGTGGAAGGAACACGTTATTCCAACCAGTTCCAGTCCCCTCCATCAGGCGCCCCGGCTGGCCAGGGGGAGGCAGTTTAGAGCCCAGGATTACTGCATGTTTTTTGTGAGGATATCTACCCTAGGGGACACGGGGAGAACATGCAAACTCCACACAGAAAGGCCCTTTCGCCAACCCCGCCAGCACCCAGAGCAGCGCCCCTAGCGGGAATCGAACCCAGGACCTTCTAGCTGTGAGGCGACAGCACTAACCACTGTTCCACCGTGCCCCCTTGCAGCACAAGTTCTATCCAACCTCTATCCTGTGGGGAGTATCCTTTGAGTAAAAGTAATCAATACTCAAACAGGAGGCCCAATAAACCAATGCCAACTAGTGCCAGTGGGAGGAGCACATAGGAACAGATACAATACTGATCTCTCCAAATTTGGAGTGAAGCCTCTCTGCACTCTTATTGGTTTAAAAAATGTAAAAAAAAAAATGTAAAAAAATGTAAAAATGTTTACTCCCACTCCTATGCCACTGTTCCTGCTATGCTTGCCTGGGCCTCTACAGTATTTCCCTGTTTTTTCTTTTTTCTTTTTTTTTAACAAAAAAAGCCTGCAGTCCTGAGGCTAGGGTTGCAGGGATGAGTCTGGTTTCTCCATCCATCACCGGAATCACACTGCTGCTCTTTAGACACTTCACATTGCATTAGATTCAAGTGAAATGCCACTCAGGAGAGTGGGGATAGTGCTCCTTTCAGGGCCAAGGCAGGGGTGTCACATTTATTAGTGGCGTGCACCCTGTGTTACCTCTGTCCCTCCTGCTTCTGTTTTATAAGACGAATGGCTGGATGGGTATAGTACATCGACTTCAGCCTGCTGGAGGAGATACGCTGAGCCTGCTCAAGTTCACTAAACATTCAGTCATGCTCCAATGCTAACTAACCAAAAACTCTAAAGGTCTATCATACTACAATTTTAAGTGATAATGTGACCACTGAAATGGTGGTTAGTAAAAACAAAAGAGATGCGTCTGCCCACATGGAAAGAAAATATATGTACTACCTACATATATGAAATTGCCCCTCTACATATATGAACCTATATGTTTTAATATGCCACATATGTGAAATTGGCCCCCAACATAGGCCTACAGTATATGAACCTATACCTGTATATGTGGTTATACAGTATGTGACACATATGTCCTATACTGTATATCCACATATGCACATATACTGTATGTACCTGATTATTGCATACATGCAACATATATGATGCATATATTGGCATATATGTACATATATTTTCTTTCCATGTGGGTGGGTGAATGGTGAGTCATTTACCACCATCATTTTGTGGTGATCACCTCATCACAATGCCGCAAAATGGAGTATGAATAGGTCTTAAAGAGGAACGTTGACAGTATAGACAAGTCATTTTAAGGAGAATGGACGGAAAAATAATGCATTATATCCTGTCTGGTTTCATCAATGCAAATCCATTAGTGTATTTACAACTTAAGTTATGGCTGCCTGCATATCATTTTACGCCGCACCACAAGACGTGGCACCTTCAAAGTGCTCTTTCCACTGAAGGCAGGGACATAAGCACAGGGACATGAAGCACTGACAGGCAGGTATGCACACAGCAGCAGGAGTCAGGAGTGAGGATCCTACTGCTGTGTGGGACCGTTCCGCTGTTTGATTGTACCTGGTATGATATTCACTCTCAGTGTGGGTAATAGCTATAAACATTCTGCAGGTGGTGATAGATACTCACTTTGGACATTATTGATACCAGAGCAATGCTCACTGGAGCTTGGGGTGGGGTTGTTGCATCCTGCATAATCGACTCACACTGCAGATTTAGATTCTGCAATAAAACTCAACACATTCTCAAAATGTGACACGTGAAAAGACTGCTGGTGTGAGTTTGGCGTTAATCTATTATAAATATGAATAGTTTTCATGTAATCGAATACTTTTCGAATGAATCCAGAGCCAAAGCTGCATGGGCCTGACGGACTCTAAAGTCACAGGTGACTGGTTGGCACCTGAGCATGGATAGGTCTTGCAACTTTGTAGAGTTTGTGTGTGCTCCAAGCAGCAACATTGGCCCTATGGAAAGATATCAGACTGCGAAGTGGCTGTCCCAGGAAGACAATACCTTGCATAGAAGCTTTCTTCCATAGATTTACAGGCAAGATTTGTGGCACCAAGGAGATGGCATAGTTAGATTAGATTGCATAGTTCCAGGTCCATTTTCAAGTGCCAGTCACGTGACTGTGACTGCACACACCTGTCAGCAGGTGTCGCTCAAAACAAGTGAGATTAATACCAATTTAATGAGGAATTTGGCTTTTGCTTTTCTTCTTATTTTGTTACCAATTAAAGTGTTTCGCCAATTATTTGGAGACCCCACATAATATGCTTGTGACCAGTGGCCCGCGACCCACAAGTTCAGAACTGCTGTCTTAGAAAACATTAAAAAAAAGAAAGAGGGCTTGATCTGGAAACGGTTTTCACAAAGTCCTCCATACCACAAACCATCTGACAGAGCTTCCAGAAGCACCGTCTGGGTGCTTTGCATTTGATCAAAGCAAAGCTGGGAGAATAAAACAACAAGAAATAATAAAACAAAAGCTTAGTTGGAGAGCGAATCAATAAATATCTTTATACGGTGTCCTTTGGTGGTTGCAGAAACGCCGGTCCTCCGTGCCAGGTCTTTTTTGGCATGCCGCATGCATGCACACGGGAACGCCTGAACTTTAATACCGCCATAGTCGGGCACAAACCTTTTATCTGCACATTTCATCTTGCATGGTTTGTCGTGTATTATTCTTCTCTCTGCCATAAATGAAAGCCCTATAATAGTCTGTATGTCTGGCAGAGGCCTGCATCTCCAAATTTAAACTTTTCTCATAAATCTAAAGGTACGGCAAAGTGCTATGTTTTGGTGAAAGCAAAACTGCTTTTTTTCCTGCTTATTTTGTTAAAGAGGTTAAAGCATTATTTTCTGATAGGAATCCTTGGTGTAGTAACAGGAGACTCCCTCTAAATCCAGCTCTTTAATAGCTCACCATAATCTGAAGAAGTTTGAGCCGTCATGAGTTTTCAGATCAGGTAGGCCCCCTACCGCTATTTTCAAATATCCGCTATTATAAACACATTTGAAGTGGTTACAGCTTTTGATTCTACCTTAAATCTCACAGTTTTGACGAGCTAATAACTACTTTTGCTGGGGACCTCCGTCAGAACCCCACGCAAGGTTTATTTTTCTGGGAGGGGGTGAATGGGGGGCCGTGGGGTTATTGTGAGGGGACACAGGGAGGCAACAGGGCAGAGTCCAGTGAGGGACAGCTCACACGCCAGCCATTGTGAGAGAATTACAGCGAGGTGCCACCGACCGAGGCAGCGTGGGCGGCCGGCCAAGAGGCCTGGCGGAAACAAAAGGGCCTTCCAAAAAGATCCATCGCGCGTATGCATGTGCACGCACGCGTGTGTGTGTGTGTGTGTGTGTGTGTGTGTGTGTGCTACTATTCCCCTCTCTTAATGCTTCATATTTACATGCAACCGACGCCGACGAGTAAATTGCAGTGCATTCCTGCGCTGGGTGCAAAGCGGGGGCTTTGTTGATGCTTTTATTCTGCATAACACACACATGCACGCGCGCACACACACGCACACGCTCACTCCAAGGAGCTAATGCTGGAGCCAGAGAGGATTGTAGAGCAGCGAGAGCTATTCAGCAAGAGAGCTTGATTGTGATTCTAATATCGTCTGGAAAAGCTTGTATTTGGTCTGAAAAACGGTTTTACATTTCACTTTCACTGAACCCACTGAAACCCCTGGCCAGATTCTACATGTAAAACCACTATATAGTTCTGCAAAATAATTTCCTGCCAAGGAGTTAGATGTACTATACGCAAGCTTGCAGCGTCGGTCCAAGTGCAGTTGCATCTCAGATCTGCATTGACTAAGAATAGAGAGGTTTAGTGCCTCCAGTTGCATGCTGGTGATTGAGATGATATGATATGATATAGTACTTTATTGTCAGTTTACACTGAAATTTGTCTTGCGACCCAACAGCCATTGTATGCAGAGAACACAATTACACAGTAGACATGGTACAACAAGGAACAAGACATACGTAAAGACATGAAGACAAAGCAATGTCCATCTCCTAGGTCACTCTGTGACTACAACTCCTCATTTAACCTCACAGTCGATTGGTGGACAAAGATTGGATTGAGAATGAGTGGTAATGGACTCAAACTCTGGGGTTCATCAGGGGCGGATCTAGACATGGGCATGGGGGGGGGATTCCCTCCTAAATGCCCAGACTGCCCCACCAAACATGATGGCATGCAAACAACCCACATTTCAAAGATATTTCAAATTAAAGTGCTTATATTTGAAACACTACTGCTGCTAACTACCGCATTGTCCCAAATATAAAGACGACTCGGTTATAAGACAACCCCCATTTTTCAAGACTCATTTACAGAAAAAGAATATGGAATGCCAAATAGTATAGCCCCCGAATATAAGACGACTCCATTTGTTAGGACATTTCCATTGGGAAAAACGTAGTCTTATATTCAGACCATTAGGGTAACTACAGTTGTGGCACCACTAAACCAACAGCATTTCATCATTGAAAACAGAAAACTCTGTCCTTTAGCTTTATGCATGCTGTGTGTCTGATGCAACTTCAACAAAAACTGCTGTTATTATTGATGCTTTACTTGACTAATGTAAGTCCTGTGACTGAAAATGGTATACCATTTTCTCCTGCCCCCCCAATTGGGAAATGTTATATCCGCCCCTGGGGTTCATGTGTGTGCTTTCAATCGGCCGGCAGCCGAGCGAGGGCTTAGCGGGCCCCTCCCCCTGACAAAGCCACAACTCATCCTCACAGTAGTTGATGGACAAAGGCCAAGACGTGTCAGGGTTGCCACAGTTGCTGATCTTTTGGTAAAAAAAAATAAATAAAAGAAGGAATATAGTGCCCACTCCACTACGCACTTGGCAGCTCTTAGCCTGCTCAGCACATCAAAGGAAAAGGACTGACCTCGCATACCAGATGAGGTTTGGATTAATGAGCTCAGGATATCAAACTAACATACACCCAGGCCAGCCACACACGCAAACGCACACACAGACACGCACGCACGGACCCACTGCCATCATTCAGTGTGCATGTCGCTTTGAACAGTGCAAACGGGTGAGATTTACTCAAGTCGTTTATTATGTCCATTTTTAAATACGCCTGCTGCACTGCAGCTCAGAGGCAAATGTTTTTACAGTAATGATTATCAGAATATACAGTAGATTCAGACAGCGAACTTCGTCATATCATGATGATGAGGTACCTATGAAATCTAATTTCTAAATTGGAACAAAAATATGTTTAAATCAAGCACAACTACTGCCTAAAGACAATGCATGGAGAATGAATGAATCTGTGTAGAATCTTCTGCCTCTGATCAGTTGTCTGTTAAATCATATGGAGTAACCAAATTGTTATGTTGTGAGAAGGATGGGAACTTATAAGCTTTCAGCTGCAGTCCATGCCTTTTTGATCTCCTTTGATCCCATCATTGCTGATGCGTTTTTGTACTGGATACTGTGAAGATGATCAAATAAAATGAACTACACTAAACTATTTTTTTTGTGCAGAAACATTTGAGCAAGATTTATGTTGTAATTCAAGTGCCCTATATTGTAGCAAAGTGTGTAAAATAATTTTGGATTGGTTAAAACATGAACGTTCATGAAACATGAATGTTCATGTACTTTCCTGGGGTCCTACCTGACCCCAGGAAAGTACCTAAACCCAGGAAAGTACATCTGTCCACAGAATATCTATAGATGGGATCTATTGAATGTGAAGGAGGGTGAACTATTTTTGTGTCATAATCATATATAGGCAGTTTATCACCCCTCCTGATATTTTGCCTCTCAGACCCGAAACCACATTCTCTCAATCTTCGGATATGTCGACAACAATTGAAAAGAAACTACTTTTCTATTTATTTCTACAGATCTTACATACAATAAAATGTGATGACTGACAGCATCCCCTACACCGGAGACATCAAAATGATAACAGGGTACTTGAATACATGTATTATCAGTTACTTTCATTGCGTGAAACAGTCTTTGATCGCAAACAAAACATTTGAAAAATGTATAAGTCCTTTGAAGGGCAACCGATGACAAGGTTGCAATGAGTTCACCGTGCTCTCAATGAAGAGGCCTTTGAATCCCACCTTTTCATCTGATATGGTCGCCATCATATGGAAACCTCATATGTCCGTAAAACCGCTTCCATTAAGAAGTCAAGTAGCAACATGATCTGATAAGTTCAAAATGTTTTGCGTTGCAACACATTGAGCTTGTAGATCTGTTTTTTGGTACTCATATGATGAAGTAGGGTGTTATTGCATGTACATGGGTAAAAAAAAACTAAAAAAGTTGAAAGATGGAGATAAGAGGTTTGTGTCGGATGTTTACCTCAATTTAACCGCTATGTAGAGAGAACCTTGGAACCTAATCTGAATTGATGAATAGCATGAAATCAAAGCAAGCAACTCCTCCTCAAAGGATGAACGCAGGGGGAGTCTTTGAACTACAGTAGGAGGCCGTTAAAAAAGGACAAGTACTGTTCAATTCTAACACTGTACTTGTGGTCATCCAACAGCGTGGAATCTAATGGAAAAAACAGCCAATTTCACAAGCTCACAGATGGGCTGGCACTTTTATAGTTTACCCTTTGAGTTCCATTTTAGTTCACAAATATTAAATTAATGAATGTAAACATATACAAGACCCCTTTACTCAATAAATAATAAAGCCAAAGACATGTGACAGCGCTGTTCAAATGGCAACCAAATCGCTCAGATGACACTTCGCACAATTAAGTCCAGGTCTTGTTGTCAATCATGTAACAAAAATGTCAGAACACAATACATAGAATAAAGTTCCTTCCAAGACATAACACTCAAAAGAACTTTGGAACATTTTACATTAAAAAGGACTGTGATATTTAGGCAAAGGCCTACATAGACAGAGGTTATACAGTATGAACCCTGTCACAACAATAACAACTTCCAACATCAGCCACAACCAGCTAGGCCACAACACAACAGAAGATTTTCACAACATTGTATTATACTATACGGTATGTCAAAACCCAATTAACACCAAGCCAAATGCAGCCATACAGTATCTGCACACATGTTCACACTGTTCCCTCTCTAAATACTCAGCCTTCAAATCCAGAGGAATCTAGTATACACAGAGCATACATACTGTACATACAACAAAAGCAGCAGCAGTAGCAGCAGAAAAGACAAAAAGGTTCCTATACCTTGAGCCGATGTCTACTGGATGAGTTGTGTAAGTGATGGAGTTGTGTACTGAACTCTGTATCATACTGTAGTTGGACTGCATGCTCCATGGTGGCAGTGCACTGTTAGCCAGGTGTAGCTAATCAGTGCTCAGTAGTGTCAGATGGGACAGTGGCTGTGCACAGGACTTCCTTCTTTGCTTTGCCCCCCTGCTGGGGAGACATGTTATTGTCACTCACCCACATGAGTCTAGTACCTGAAAGAAAGAAAGAAAGAAAGAAAGAAAGAAAGAAAGAAAGAAAGAAAGAAAGAAAGAAAGAAAGAAAGAAAGAAAGAAAGAAAGAAAGAAAGAAAGAAAGAAAGAAAGAAAGAAAGAAAGAAAGAAATATGTACACCTCATAGTGTGCATAGTGTGTAGTGTATCATTCCCCATTTAATCCCATGGATGTCAGTCTAGAGACCAAGGCAAAAAAAAAGAAAAGAAATTATTGCAGAGGGCCGGGCCCAAGTATACATTTTATTTCTATTTAAAAATCCATAAATGGCATTGTTTTGACAAGCTAGTAAGAATACTTGTTGTTATAATGAAATAAAAATTTAAGGCTGACTTTCAAAAATGTAATTTATTCCATGAAGGTTTACAAAACAATTGCAACCATGTTGTCAATCACACACAATTCAGGGCAGGAAACTTGTGTGTATGTGAATATAGGCTACATGCTTCAAAATAAAAGCATTGCAGTTTTAGTCCATACTTAACAGTAAAGACAGGTAACATTAGAAAGTAGGTTTCATTTTCTTATTTCCAAATAACCTTTCGCAGGCCGGCCAAAGTTACCTTAAGGGCCGCGTTTGGCTCCCGGTCCAGATAATGCCCAGTTCTGGCCTAGACAAATCCAGGGAGGGGTACCCTGTAGGCCAGCTGTATGCAAATAATGAATGTATTTCATACACGTCCACCATCCATAGACATGTTATGAGCTACATTCTGTCAAGACATTCCATGGAGATGAGAGTTTGGAATTGGAAGCACTCGATTTCAACAACGCAAGCTACCTCTTGCTATCTACCGGCAACCTCCTGCATATATGTTTATGTGGTAAGCCTACGCAGGACCATTGAGTTATTTCCAACAAAGTTTTTGCTACTTAGTCTCAATGAAGGGAACGTTTTGTCTCGATGCAGTGAGCGTGAAAATTAATGTGCAATGCATAGCTATAATGTGGTGAACTTTCAGTGAAAACATCCTACCTGTAGAACTCTGCCTGTAGAGAGCCAATGCGCTCAATGAACATACTATAGAGTTGTTTCTTTGATAAAGCGTTGCGTGCATGGTGCTGTGACCAATGGTGGAGAAGTAATGGCATGTTTTACCTATAAGTAGGCTACAAGTATCACTACCAATAAACACCCACATAGAAATACTGTTGGTGTTTACTATAATAATAGTACAAAACAATTAAGCGAAAACTAAAAAGTGCAATGTTTGATTCTGAGATGTACTGGAGTACAATTTGGAGATTAGAAATACTCAATGTAACACATATAGCCTACCTGTAAAGGTTAATCCACTGGGCTTTTATGCAGCAATACAACAGCTGTATGTTTTGTGGGCATTGCAATAAAAGACAGCTGCGTTTTCATGTAGCCTAAATGATAATGCTAACTCACCTGTAGCATATTCAATCATTTTGGTGTCTTTGAGCAGTTTTTATTTTAAACTGCTAAAAAAAAACACCAGCTGACCTCCGTCCATATAGAAACTCACCTGGTGTCGTTTAGCATTTTTATGTTATTTTATTTTCATTTTTTACTCCCTCAAAAGTCCACTCAACCTGAAAACTCCTCTGTGTTTGAAGCTTGAATCATACTGTTTTATTTCACTGTTTTACGTCCAAATAGAACTGAGCTGTGTCAAACACCTGTCTTCTCTTACTGTCCGTCTATCTGTCTGTCCTAAGGAAAACCTTGAGGAACTCAAGAGATGGACACGGTGGCTGCGAGGTGAATATGAAAATAGCTCATCTACAAGCTACAAGCTTCATGGACATTATGTGAAAATATAAGAGCTTGCATAGTTGTGGTGAAAATAAACCATATTGCAAAAATGCATGAACAATATTACAATAAATACTGCAGCCTGGTGAAGATAGGGAGATAGGGCGTAGCATCTCTCCAAAGTTTGCTACTCTGGGAGGTAGTTTCAGAATTAGCCAGTTCAGTTCCCAAAAATGCTGCGCGCATTTTTGGGAAATGCGCGCAGCACACACACACACACACACGTACACAAGTATGTTGATTATTTTCTAATAAACTATAAACTAAACTAAACTAATAGTTGTGTAGCACTCATAAACTCAAGAATTGTGACCATATTGATCATACAGCTATTTGCAATCTCTGCCATCTCCTTGGTCTTCAATCACCATTTAGCATAAATGTCCAAAATGTCTGTTTAAGTACCTGTAAACGATAAAGAACTCCGCATGGCTCAGTTAGTTGCTTGGATATTTTCGAAAGTAAAATGGATAAGCGCTGTGTATGTTACTGTTGGCGTAACTATCAAAGCAAACTTTGCTTTGATTAAGAAAACCTTTAGGCAAACTTAATCAGCACCACATTTTTTGGCTTCAAAATAACTGTGTAGAGAAACCCTTGATTAGTGTAGGAGGTCGGAGTGCACTGTGTTGTTGGTTATACTTATACTAGGCCTACATGTACTGGAAAATGTTGTAATTCTGACTGTGTAATGTAAGCAAACAGACCAGATTCATATGATATTTTAAATTTGTAGCCTGTGTCTGTGTGCATGCATGTGTACGTGTGTGTAAAGGAGCTATGTTGGTGTATAAATAATTAATTCAAACATGGGACAAAACGTTTGACCAAATGTTACAGCTGAAAGAAATACCTCAAACTCAACATCTCCTCGTGGACAGTGTATACCTATACACTCACACATCTCACATACACTCTAGTCTAGACACTACATTCAGATACTGTATCTTATCAGTAATCACCCAACCACAACACAATTTACCTCACATCACCAGGTTCTCCACAATAGGCCTGAAATACATGAACCCAAATCACTCAGCCGAGTCAACCATACAGGATTAGCCTGCAGCCACCTCTCAATCAGAACTTCAGCCAATCACCCAACTACACAGCAGGCTTTAGGCCACTTTTTTAGCCACGGCCCCAAGCCTGGTTGTTAAAAGCATGGTCACAACCTTAGGCAAAGACTTTAACGGCTAAGGTTTTATAGGTTTTATACCCGACGATGTCACACATTGACACATTGTGTGTGTGGAGGGAACACTGTGGTATGGTCTGTTGCACTCTGAGGTATGATGTGTTGCAGTGATGTGCTGTGGTGTGGTACTGGTGTGGTGATCCACTGCGGTGTGGTGTGGTGGTGCACTGCGGTGCAGTTTAGTGTGGTTTGATGGTGCATTGTGGTGTGTGCAGAAGTGGGTGAGCACTTGGTTTTGGCAGCACTTGGTTCTGTTCAGGGAGGGGTGAGGAGGCCCATTAGCAGCCCTGCAGTGTGTAGCTGCTGCTGGCTGGGAGCACGACACCATCAAGCTCTCTGTCAACACCTATTACTACACACACATTATCTGACCAGCATCAACTCTCTCTCTCTCTCTCTCTCTCTCTCTCTCTCTCTCTCTCTCTCTCTCTCTCTCTCTCTCTCTCTCTCTCTCTCCCCACAAACACTGAGCAAAGAAAAAAAGATAATTTGAGGTTGAATGGGAATGTATTGTGTGCACTAGTACAGGACAAACTTGATTTAAACCAATGAATTATGAATTGCATACCGGTAAGACATTCCAGTAAGACTTTCCGAGTCAGCATGGTTATCAAACATTTTCTTGTCAAGGACCCCCAAAACACAGGTTTCTCCGTCCCAGACATTGTGTAGATTGGCATAGGTCACCAGTGTGTGTAGACAACCCCTGTAGAGGTGATCCAAACGGAGAGGTTGAGAGAGGTGCGAGAACAGCTGCTGGCTGCTTTAGATCTATAAATCACTGTCGTCCTTCTTTATCAGTATCCGTGATGGTTTGGTTAAAAGGGCCACTGATATGCGTACTGTGTTTTCACACGGTTTTACGATGATAACGTGATATGGGCTGTTTTGTTGGTGGATAAGAGAGACAAAGCAAACACTCGGCCAAAGTATTTGCTGAAAGGACTTGTCCACCGGATGTGATCTAAGTTAAGGGTAAAAAGTTATTTATTTCATTATTTAATCACAGGTGACTTCAACATTTTCTAGCATCTGAGAAACAGCAGGGGCCTCGATTATTGCGAACGCAGTGGCCCACTTATTACGAAGTGTCTGCTTGTGCATGCATCACACATCTGTGCACCACACATCTGTGTCACACACTCCATATTTGGGTATGAAATCACATGCAAATAAGATGCATGGCAATGTATATTATTTTGAAGATTACTTTCATGGATGGCATAGATATCTTCATGGATTTTTTTGACAGCACAATCAAGTTGGATTTGTGGTAATGTGTATTTTCTGTGTGCTCATTTTCCCCTCTACTCCAAATGGATGATTTATTTTATTGTATTTATGGCCAATGCCTGTTATCTCTCCAATGGTACCAACAATCCAACATCAACACAGCATGAAATTGTGGATAAATTGTATCCAAGGATAACAACATAAATTATTTTAACTCTTTAACCAGAATCTGATCAAATCTGAGGCTCAAAGGCTGAAATAAATAACGGCACTTGATGTGAAGTGCTGAAACCCCCTGGTATAGAGAATATGTAATTGAAAGTAACTCCCCCTCTTACACTGCATATTATTCTATGGCAGAATACCATATGACCACATTAAAGGTACATAGCTCAATATTCTGATAGAACTCTATGTGTTGAGATAACAGGAGTTTCCCCATCCAGCAAACTCTTATGCAGAACATTTAAGTTCGGGTCAGGAAACCAAATCCCTCCAATCAGGAAACTGCATGCAGGACACAGGATAAACGTATGGAAGTGATGATACAAAGAAATGAGCAGACAAAACTGGAAGTGGAAAATGTACTGCTAAATGAAAAATACTGCTATAATGATGAATACGTCACCTCACTGGATGAAAGTGGTGATTCACCTGAAAATGTATTTTCACTAAACTTTAGAGAAAGGGAAACCCCGGCTGTTATTGAACATTAACTCTATATTACTGTTGAAATATACTGCTTTAAACTTTGGTGTTGTTCTGCTGATACTTTCGTGGGAGTATTCTCCTCAAATTAGTATATTGATCAGCTATTTTGCTGAAAGCATAGGGTGTATTTGACTAAATTTATATTTATACACTGACAGGTTGATTTGACTAAATTTAGTGGTTGGTTCATTATATTGCAACTATCACTGATGAGACTGAACCTTTCCATAAAATCAGGTACATAACATACAGTTTACATGATTTGTGTCATTTTATTATATGAATATAAAGAATAAATAGCAGTTCTCTTAATTTACATGATAAAACAACAACACGCCGATATACAGATGTATCAACCGCAAAATATAAAAGCAACAACAATAAACCCACTTTGAATCTGAGGTCGATTTTTCCGTTGTCCGTAATAGGAAAACAGCAAGTCCATGTTGTTATATGGCACTATGCATGCCATCTCCATAAATACAAAATATATAACCAACATTTTTCCACAAATAAAAGTAGACTCTCTGGTTACACTTAATACTGACACTGTACAAGAAGCTGTATAAAATGTCACCTCCTCATATACATAAAATACATTCCTACACTCTGTAGTGCATGTGAAAAAAATTAAACATCACAAAAGAAAGCAATGAGCTTAATTTCTTTGTCTTATACAAATGGCTCTCAGAACGGCGTCCATACAGGCACCCTCACGCAGGGTTCCTTGAGGGGAGGGATTCCAAATGGACCCTTACAGGTCAGTAACTCTGACAGTGGGCAAATGGATCCAAAGTAACCCTTTCACGCAGGCACATTTGGTTCCATTCTGCACATTGCCAGAGATATTAGGGTCCATGAAATTAAGGTACTGGTAACCCGAAGAGCAGGCGCCACCGCTGTAAAGTAAGAATTTGGAAAAATGGTCTGAAGTAAGCATTCATTTGAACATTGATACCAGTCATTATGGGCATAAACAAGAAGCTGGGAGGTACATTTAGTCTGATAATGATGCACCATGCATCAAATCATATACACTCTCCATTTTCCAAATTCTGTAAGAGCAGCCAATCTAACATTAAGTTCCCCGCTCTTCTTGTGTCCGAAATGACAATGTTTTGAGAACCACATAGTCTTATGAAGACAAAAACCAAAAGAGGAAAATACAAAAGACAGAAGTCAGTTCAATTCAGGAGCAGGAGCACTTGCACTCCGTGATGATGGGGTACTGCACGGGTATCCACGCGCACTTCAGCCCGCCTTTCCTCTGTGCGCAGCGCCACCGCAGGAGGGTGATGTGCGCGGAGCCGGACGGCTTGCACAGCATGCCCTCGGGCACCGAGCACGACCTGCGGCTCAGGCAGCTGCCGGAGCGCACGTAGCGCGGCCAGAAGCGCGTGCCCAGGTCGTTCCAGGTGTACACCAGCGGGCAGAAGGAGTACGCCCACAGCCACTGCTGCAGACGCCGCTTCAGCTTCTTGCTGGGCTTGTGCTTGGCCTTGTTGCCGCTGAGCTGCAGGCCTGGAGGGATTACACATAAACAATGTAAGTTGATGATGAAACAAAGCATTGCAGATTTAACAGGTTCATTGTGTTTGTTTGCCATGGAAATCAGAATACTGTGAGTTATTCCGTTTGCAATTCTGTTTGTCTAAGTATGTTTCCCAATAGAAAAGTACACAAATGCAGAAATGACAAATAACTGAAATATACCAAGACAAGACATTACTGCCTGGCATTCATTACAAATATTACATTCTACTTTTATACGTAAATAGATGATCTATGAACTTACAATGCATTATACTTGTAAGCTTGTAGATCTGCTATTTCTGCATAATCAGAAAAGCCTATTGGTCCTATTATTTCATCATAATCATCATGACACATCTACAAGCTTTGCCATATTTCTGCTTCCTGCTTACTGTACTATAAATAGTTTTCACTTTGATTGTGACAAAATGATTGCATTTATGCCTCACAATTGTGATTAGAGGAGGCTCTAGCCTAACATTTGTAATTTGTGACAGCCCTATACTACAGGGCTTCCGAATTAATTATAGGATCCTGGGACCCCCAGGGTACTTGAGGGAATTCCACGGGGTACCCAGCTAAATAATATTCAGGAACCATATGGATCTGGGTCTGTAACTCAGAGAATGTATGGAATCAAATGGACACTGACCGGCCATTTGGATCCATTTGTACACTCTCAGGTTTAAATTATTAAATCATTTACAGCAGTGGTTTTCAACCAGTGGCAGGGCGACCACTAGTGGTCCCTGAGAGGATTCCAGGTGGTCCCCAGCTAAATCATGGACAGTTGGTAACCAAATGGGCCATTATAGATCTGTAACTCTTGAGATCTTAAAATGAAACCAAATGGACCCTTACTGGTCCAAATGGACCCGTAAGTTTCATTTTAGCTCTCAAGAGTTACATTATATTTAAACATCTGAAATACTTAATTTTCAAGAATCTGCACAATTAGAAAATGTAGAAGAATTGTTATTTTGGCCAACGTTTTGCCAGTTATCTCCCCTAAATTGTAGACACCAACTTGAAAAACCTGGAGGTCCGTGGCTAAAATGCAGAATAAACAGTGGGTCCTGGTATGAGAAAGGTTGAAAAGCACTGCTCTATACTTCTCCATCCATAGCCTACCGAGCTGCAGGTCGAAGTCCACAGCCTTGATCTCTTTGGGCATCAGCTGCAGCGGCTGCTTCATCTGCAGCTCCAGGTCGTCTTGGAGCTGCTGCGCCGCAGCCTCCTCGGTGTTGGCCGCGGTGTTGCTGCTGTACTTGTCCTCTGGCGGGTGCACGGACATGTAGCGGCCGTCGAAGTCCCCGCCCAGCACGGCCCTGAGCTCCGTCTCGTTGAGGTCTCGCTCCCGCGGGTCCAGCACGGGGTCCGGGTCCTCGCGGAGCTCCACCAGCGGCAGGCTGTCGCTGGGGATGGGTCTGAGGAGGAAGTAGTGCTGGCACGTCCCCCGGTCCACCGCCACCAGCCCCAGGGACAGCACCAGCAGGTACACCGCGACGCACTGCTGCGTTGGCTCCATGTATGTATGCCGTCCAAAATAAGATAACAAATAAATAAACACACAATCGGATCTCACCGTTTGTTAAAAAAAAAAAAGCAGCAAATAAAAAGCAGAAAATAACGCAGCTGCTGCTCCGACAAGTCCCTATAAAACGGTTTCGATTCGCGGCTGCGAGGGTTGTCTTTGGAGTGCGCGCAATTACGCGTGAGAAGCGTACAGTATAATCCTAAAAGCAATCACTTCTCCCTTCCCATGGCACCTGATCGACCATGGAGAGATGTGGATGCTTCACACCTATCAAAATCCTTGATGGTTTGATGTTGGATAAAAAAAAAAAGAAAGTCGTGAGTGTAATTCAATGTCCGTTGTGCTCCGTATAAGAGTCGTGACTGCAGCGGTCTGTCCGGGTCAGTGAAGGAATGCGTGCGCTCTTCTGCTCACCGCCGTGAGATCTGATGAGGAGGATGGTGGTGATGATGTCCTTCTCGACACGTTGAATCTCCGCATGGTGATGATGGTGGTGGTGATATGCTATAGTGTGAATGTGACAGGAAAGCTGCTGCAGCCGCGGTTATATCCCCACGAACCGTGATGTAATTCGTGTGTGAACACCCCCCCCCCCCCCCCCCCCACCACCGCACGCGCGAGCGCACACACACTCGATGTCAGTGTGTTTTTTGGAGATTCCCCGACACCACCTCCCTCCCTCTCTCCTCCATCATCATTGAGGGGCGGAGGCTGTATAGCTACTGTACTTGAGTAGCCTATTACATATTACAATAATTACTCCACTGCATGCCAGACAGACAGACTCACAATTAGCCACATTAATACAAATTCTACAAAAAAAGAAGAAAAAGCATGAGATATAGGCCTATGCAAACTTTGGCCCTCAAACTCATGCTTCAGTCATACTCATGCATTGACTCCAGCAATTAATCATGGAGTCATTAGACTAATTAAAAGTGAATTAAGTGTTCATTATGTGTCTTGCTGTGACCCATTAATCAATTACGCCCTGTTTTATACAGGCCTATGCTTGTTGGTCTGCTATTTTCAAAATGGTTTGATGGATTTATAAAAGAAATGTGAAAGATACAAGTATTCAAATGAGCTATAGTTTTGAATACTGGACTAATCGTATTGCAGTATTGCGTAAAGTAAAACTATTCATAAAGTACCATACATAAACAGTGGTCCCATATTTAAGAATATGCATATAATTTATTTTAGATGCACAATGTCTTATGACCTATATGATGGCAGTTTTTATTTGTATTATCTCTTTAGGCTTTGGTGTTTGGTGTTTAGGCTTTGATCTAGAATTCTTTTATGTCTGTCTGTTTGTCTTTCTGTCTGTCTGTACCGTGAACTACACCCATTGTACATCATAGCAGTGAAACTCAGATCAAAATTTAGACATGAATAGATGTAATTGAACTAGTATATCAGTAATTCATTTCGACTTGGACCATGATGGTCCCCAGACCACACATTGAAAACTCTGGCTGGCTGCAAGACACACACACACACACACACACACACACACACACACACACACACACACACACACACACACACACACACACACACACACACACACACACACACACACACACACACACACACACACACACACACACAGGGATTGTGTTTGGACATAGGCCTACAAGGTTTTCCGGCCAGACAGCAACGATATGGATGACAGTCACAGAGATTGTGGAGTCTGGTCCAGACTTTATTTGGGTTTTTCAGGTGAGGAGCATTCAGTGCCTCTATATGTTTGGAGCTGGAGTAGTGGGACAGTAATTCAGTGTTGCAACCAACACGCCACAGCGAGCCTTCTCAATAAACTTGGCCAAATTAACTCCCAAATAAACAACTCTCACTAAAAAGCAGCAGCCAAGCCATGGAAAGTATCTCACAATTTGCAAACCTGTCTAAACTCAAAAAACAGCATGCAGAGAGAGAGAGAGAGAGAGAGAGAGAGAGAGAGAGAGAGAGAGAGAGAGAGAGAGAGAGAGAGAGAGAGAGAGAGAGAATCATTCCTTGAAAATAATTTAATGGAAGAACTTAGGCAGCTAGCTACATCAGCCATAAACCATCCACTTAGATAAATGCATCTCTGTTTCAATTTTCAATGAGCTAATTCACACAAGCACTTCAGCCCCACGACTCATTTAGTTTACAGTCAAGTGATGGTGAAAAGTCTGGAAAATGTCAGCCGTTATATTTTTCATCATGACCAGCCCGTATCATAAACCATCGCTCACAAATTTGCTTGACAGATAGGCCTATATGTTTCAATCCAGCGCATTCACGCATGCAGGGGGGAGGGGGGAATAGAGGAGGGAGTGTGTAGCCAGCCCCCAGCCCGCACAATGTCTGTCTGAGACCTAATAGCTGACAAACCCACGTTCTCAGCCTTAATTCAGCTCGCGTGTCAAACAGGGTTCTTGACATCATGGTGCAAGCCTGCCTGCCTGCCTGCGTACACAAACAGTTAAAGTGTTCATTGATCGCTAATTTAACTTTGAGATTTTATTTAATTAAATACATTAATACTGCAGGATTTTTGTGAATGCTTGAGGCAATGAAAACCAAGAGATCCAAGAATGACAAAAATGGTTAAAAAATAAATTAACTTGAGTTAATAACTTTGTTTGAATCCATCCTTACATACATCTAGTAGGCCTACATCTGACTAGGATAGTATAACTGTAAGTATGTTAATACAAAGTACATCTGGTGGCATGCCAATACAATTTTGAATATGGGGAGTCTAAATGTATTGCACATAGTACTTGTACATTGTGGTATTGATACTTTTACTTGAGTAAGTACTTCTCCCAGGACCACTGAGTGAACAGCATATCTGTAGTCTCCTGGCCACCCAAGATTGTGTCTTGTCGCAGCAGGAAGAGGTTGGGGGTTCAAATCCCAGGTCAGCACATGAAACCTTGACGGTCTGCACTGTTAAAAGCTGCCCACCCACTATGTTTTATTTAAGTAAAAGTGTTAGAATGGCAATCTAGAATATTTAGTTATAGTGACAAGTGAAAGTCAAACATTTAGGATTGACTCCAGTACTGGCATCAATGACATAATATAGGCCTAGTGTACAATTCAAAAGTAAAATGTGTTGCACCAACTTTTTCAAATACCCAAAGGGTCTGATCTGTCCCCACACTATTAGACGACTGGTCTGTGTAGTCTATGTAGGCCTATTCATTGTATTTTTGCATGTCTAGCACCATTTCTGGTCTAGCACTGTTTCCAACTCCAATTGTTGTGTGTATTGGCTGCATTATATGTCTTGTACAGTTGCTCCACTGCTCAATCTCAACTGATGAAAGTGTCAGACAAGCAAATACACAACAAGTCCCAACCCCCCCACGCACACACATCACACACACACACTTACAGAACTACCTAAAGTTTTGTAATAATTGTGCCCAAGAAAAAGTAAAAAGTAGAATAGTAAAGTAAAAGTTTGCATTAGTATAACTATCAGATGCTCATCATTATCATCATCATCACCACCATAATCATGCCCTTCTGTCTCTGCCATCATAACTCTGACATCTTCCGTGGGCATGCGTGCACGCAAACATGTGTGGGTGTGCACGTGCATCTGTGCATGTGTGAGTGCATGTGTGCAGTGGTACCTATGTTTAAGGTGTCTGCCAGTGCCAGGCCAGGGTTCTGCTCTTTCTCACTAAAACGAGGAACCAGCAGGGAAGCCTTCTCCAACAACACACACACTAGCGCTGGAACAAGTTGGTCTACTTATACTCTCCATGTTTTAAGTATAAATACCACAATGCAGAAAAAACATACAGTTTGCAACTTCACATTGTGTGGAACCAGAATTTATGTCAAAAAAGAAAAATAAGAAAAGGTCATCACCATCATCTAATAAGACACCATGTGTGACACATTGTTGTAATCTTATGGTTGATATTTTATGTCATAACAGCCAAATAGGTAGGGCTTAATAGTAGTGTATGCTTTATTATGTTGGCATTATTTAACCTTTCCATCTCTCCAGCCAACATCAGCCAATCAGCGGAGAGTTACCATTTATCAGGTTAAGTACAATGAGAATGTAAAGCTATTTAACAACTAGGCTATTATAACATCAACATAACATGCACCCTACATACTGGTTAAAATACACTGTCTATATTCATAATCAGAATCCGCAATTGGCATTTAAATCTGTCCAAGTATTGTACAGTGGCATACAACAAAATACAGCCTAGCCACACACTGTAAAGCCTGAACTATGAAGGACAAGTCAGAAAATTCCAATTTTTTGAAATTGAACTCTTTTTAGGTCATAAAAGAAAATTTAAAAAAAAGTTTTTTCAAAAAACATGTATTTATATGTTATTTTTATTGTATCATAAATGATACATTGGGTCTTAACAACTTAGTACTCAGTACTAGAGTACACTGTACTCACTGTACTCAGTGTAGTCTCCACAGAGTACACTGTACTCACTGTGTTCAGTGTAGTGTCCATAGAGTACACAGTAGTCACTGTACTCAGTGTAGAGTCCTTAGAGTACACTGCACTCACTATACTCACTGTACTCAGTGTAGTGTCCATAGAGTACACTGTACTCACTGTACTCACTGTACTCTGTGTAATGTACATGGATTACACTGTACCCACTGTATTCAGTGTATTGTACATGGATTACACTGTACTCACTGTAGTCACTGTATTGTCTATAGAGTACACTGTACTCACTGTACTCACTGTAGTAACAATAGAGTATACTGTACTCACTGTACGTAGTACTTATGTAGTACTATATTCAGGTCAGTGAGGTCAGGCATTTGAGGTTTGGGGTTCAACATTTAGAATTTGAGTAAAGGTGTTCTCTATTACACATGCATAACAACATTGAATGCCCAGCATGTTTGATTGGTAGAAAAATAATTATAAGAATGAAAGTTGTGTAGAGCATAATAGATATTCCCATATAGGCTGTGCAATGACTAAAGCCTGTAGTATCATATATGATACATCTTTATATGGTACTAAAAACCTGTAGTATCATATATGATACATACTTTTCAGACGTGATAAACAACAAACTAAAATGCTATTTTTTGAGAATTACTAAGTTCAATCAAGTTATGCAACCCTTATTTCAAAATATCAGTAAAGATATACAAGGAAAACTCACCAAAATGTCCTCAAAGCCAAAATGTTTGGACAGTGGCTTCTACTGTTGCAAATTAGATGGAGGCAGCCATTTTGGGTCATACCATCTGAGGCTCTGTATCTACTTGCAGTGCAAATGGTATGGTCCAGGTGGGGCAGGGGACGTATCAGATGTGATACAACAGGTTTTTGAACCAAGTAGTGGTTACACTGATGCATGAACCACCTGAAGAATTGGTGTATCATATATGATACAAACGGCGTTATAGGGTTAGGCACACACTGAAAAGCTACTGAGTAAAAGTACACAGCTTTACTTCCCACCACTGGCATACAGAAACATACAACAGATCCATTTTAACCCGTTGTGTCCTTAAAACTGAGAGGCCCAGGAGCCTTTGTTCTAGAGATCCTCAAGGACCCACGAACCGGCCAGACCCCAAAGAAAAAAAGGGTCATTATGCAGGCTAGTTTAATGGCCTGGGAAATTGACTGTGTCTCTTTTTTCCCTCTCTCTCTCCTCCAGAGAATGTTGAAGCTCTTCAATTAAGCAGGCGTCTGCCTGAAGTGGCTGTGTCCAGCGGACTGGTGAATGTTTCACTATCTATACGGTTCTCCCTGTGGTAAAACAGCAGGGTGGCATTAGGAGGAGGAGAGGAACCAAAACAGGTCACCTCTTAAACCAGCCTGCAGTGCGCAGGCAATACGTGTCACCACAGTGTAATGGGAACCACGTTTTTGATTTCCGCCTAGCTGTCCCTGCATTCACACAACCCCAAATGTCCTTGATATGTTAGAGAACCTCCAGTGAAGCGTTTCTCAATTATGCATGTTTTTTGTGTGATTTTTATACAGTGAAGTTGGGGGATGTTGTGAGGTATGAAAAATTTGCAAAACATGCAAAAAGTGGTGGAAAAGTTCAAAACAAATACATATGATCATTGTGCTATTCATTTTTATAATAATCCCCGCATCACCAGAATCATCAGAAGCTTTATTGTGGGGCGCATGTTGACCGAGTGGTACAGGCACATGCCACATACTGTAGGCTTTGACCAGACAGCGTGTCGTGTGTTCGAGATCCATGACAACAACCGTTGCTGCAAGTCTTTCCCCTTTTCTCTCTCTCCCTGTTTCCTGTCTATCTTCACTTGTTACCACGAATAAAGGCAGGGAAGCTTAAAAGAGAGAATCAGCTTTATTGTCACATCACAATTGTACGTTGTACAAGTGACCATAGGTGAGGGGATGTCCTTTGTCCTTTGACACGAACTGCATCCATCCATCCATCCATCCATCCATCCATCCATCCATCCATCCATCCTAGACGGTACAATCCACAGGTTTCCTGCTGAGAACCATAGCCTCAGATTTAGGAGCATGACAAAATACAACCACTTGTATAGGCCTATCTGCCTACTTGGAAAAAATAAAAGTTAAACAGTGCTGCTATAATTCTGCGCGCGCGCGCACACGCACACACACACACACACACACACACACACACACACACACACACACACACACACACACACACACACACACACACACACACACACACACAACACTGGATCATTTATGTCTTCACTTCACTTAACATTTAAATCTGATTTCTACAAATTTGTGAAATCTCCTGAATACCTACCAGATAGTAGATAAGCTTAGCTAGTTAACCGTCTTGAAATACCCAAATTAACACTGTGTACGAAGGTTTAATTGCTTTGTTTGGATGCAAGGCTATTGTCTATGAAAACTTTATGAGTGCATGCTGGAATGAAATGAACGCACACCAGGGCTGGATGTAACGTGTCCCATTTGGGGGGGCAAGAGAACATGTTGGAGGGGCAAGAGAAAATGGTATGGGTGCAACTTCATCATCCGTGGCTTCGCGACACGGGCGATGAAGTTACAGGATCAATGCAATTAAGCGTTGATAATAACATCAGTTGTTGCATAAAGCTAAAGGCCTGACTCAGAGAGTTTTCTGATTTCAATGATGAAATGCTGTTGGTTTAGTGGTGACACAGCTGTAGTTAGTGGCAGTGGTAGTGTTTCACATCATTTTTTTCTTGCGTATCTTGGGTTGTTTTGGATGCCATCATGTTTGGTGGGGCAGTCAGGGCATTTAGGGGGCATTGCCCCCCCATGCCCATGCCTAGATCCGCCCCTGACGCACGCTCTTTCTCTCTTCTCTCTCTCTCACACACAAACACACTGATGCACACACAGAGAAAGGGGGTGCTGTGGGGTGGTGGGGGGGGGGGGGGGTGCAGAGGGAGACAGAGAGTCACCATTCTTGTTTATGTTGATGTTGCACTTTCTACAACCTGTGGGAAAAATGGAGCCAAAGGTGCTAATTAAACCTGCTTGTTAGATGCCACAGGTCTTTATGAGAGAACGCTTCCACCACAGCCCCGACATGGCCTAAATATGGATCCACAAGTTGTTTTTCTAATGACTTGAATGACTGAAAATACTCTACAGCCAATTGACTATTAATAGTGTTCACATGTAGCTGTTGGCTGTGTTTTCAAAGTGTGCACCCCCGTGTCTACCCCCTTCCCTCCCTTCTTCTGAGTTTTGGGCCAGACGTGTCTTTGTGAATAGAATGTGCTCTTTAATTGCTAGTGCCAAGTTAAATAAAGGTTCAGTGAATACAAATGCAACCTCTTCACCGCTTGGCGTGGACCTACAAACACGAGTGTACTCCTGCCTCAGTGATATCAACGCGTGTGCACGTGTGTGTGTGCACGTGTGTGTGTGTGTGTGTGTGTGTGTGTGTGTGTGTGTTCGCGGGCGTGCGCACAAGTGCGTGTGTGTGCAATTGAAATTAGAATGTCATTCGTCACTCTCACAGATGTGAACTATACTTAACTATAAAAGGTGTGATTTCAGCTATATCCCCATTTGGGATAAGTAACAACAAGTCCTACTATTTCCCAACAGGGCAGCATCTCTCTCTCTCTCTCTCTCTCTCTCTCTCTCCTTCTCCCTCTCCCTCTCTCTCTCTCTCTAAAATTGCATGGCATGCAAAACAGTGGTCCGTCCAGAAGTTTCAACAGTATGTAAAATTGCACTTTAACACTTGGTCGAAAGTGCCAATTAATCGTAATTAAGCTCACAGCGGGAGTGATTATTGTGATCGTGTGCTCTTGGGTTGCAAACAGGAGTGGAAAAAAGTGCTAAACAAACTAAGCAAATTGCCCACACCTCCGAAGTGCCAGGGTAAACAAGGATGGCAGTCATTTCATGTCTGTGTGTATTCAGCTTTGGCAATGTGGCCTCAATTAGCGCTGGGTGTGAAGAACGTACTGGGGCAGATACAGGCGTGTGAAAAGGTGCTTTGTTGGGAAGCATTGCCATAATGGCATTGTTCCTGAAGTGCCTTCTCCTTGGTATGCTGAATGATGCTGCTGCTGCCATTGGAGGGGAAAGTATACTCACATTTAGTATCAATACTGCAATGTAGAAATTATGTTACAATTAAGTAAAAGTCTGGAATCAAGATGTACTATAAAGTGCCAATTACAGTAAGTACTCATTATGTCAACGCCAATCTCAAACAAAAACGCTAACACGACACATTGTGAGCTTCTAGATTGTCGATTGAAGTGGGTTTCTTTTATAACAATAATCAAAATCCAAATAATTGTAGTGGAATAAACTTAAATGGGATATTTGTATGGTGCAAGCAAAAGCTGGAAATACTCCATTGTAAAATACTGTAATTGTATACAGTACTTTACCCCACTTTTTTTAATGGAGTAGGTAAGTATATTAGCTACTTCCCACTACTGCTGTGCAGCCCAATTTGTACTTAGACATCCTGCAACTGTTTCACATTTCAATACTATCAATACTAGACTATGCTGATATTATACCTTATATCAAATTCCTCCACTCAGTGGTGTTAACAAGTCTAGTCCCACCCAGAGACGTGCACACATAGACACCAAAGGGGACTAGAGTCCCTGCCCTTTCAATCATCTGTACGGCAACTGCCACATACTCCAGACCACAGGTATTTACTATGGCACAAGAAATGTGAATGCCACACCTTTGAACTTGAACGCACCGTTTTGCATGGAAGTAATTTCTGTATCTGCAGTAGGCTAGATAAGGAGTGCTGGGTTGTGTTCTGAAAGTAACTGGTCTACAAGCTCTCAACAAGCAAGTACTGTAGATTGGATATTATTGCGATTTTTATCCATAAGTGCCTTCTTACAATTATGAGATTTTACCCTCTCTAACACTATTCTGAACGTCCTTGAACCCACGGTGTATGTACAGTATGAGTCCCTCAAACATCCAACGCTAGAAGACACTTTCAGTGGCTGTAATGGGCTCTCATTTGGAAAGAACTCTGGACCTCTTCCATATTTCCTAGGTGTTGATACAGAGGCAAAGCTGTGATCCTGGACGTATGTTGATGTTATTGAAATAACATAGATCAGAATATGGAGCTATATATCTCAGTGTCAGAGTCAAGTGAACGTTGAGTATTTGAGCGTGTGAGGTAGGTTGAAGTGAGCCTTATTTTCCCTTATTTTCTCAGAACAGCATATCAACTAACAGATGACCTCAGCGCTAGGGGTTATGGATCACTGAAGGACAGAGACGCTGCTGAGCTGAGCTGAGCTGAGCTCACCGTGACAGCATGAAATCATTCCACATGCAGAGACACAGCGCTTTCACTCACTCACTCACACACACACACACACACACACACACACACACACACACACACACACACACACACACACACACACACACACACACACACACACACACACACACACACACACACACACACACACACACACACACACACACACACACACACACACACACACACACACACACACACACACACAATGGGAGGATGGCACACATGGGCATGCTTTAACCAATTAAGACCTGATAAAATGGCTTTTCTAAAATGCTAACATTTCATTTTTGGAAAAAAAAAAAAAAAAAAAAATCCATTAGCTGGATCTGCCTGTCTCTCAGCTCAGCTCTTTAATAAACAGAACATACATTTTCAGATGCAATACATGTCAAGCATGCAGAAAAGGAAAGATAGGCCAGCCCACTTGTCAAACAACTCAAAGAGGCCTTTGGATGACAACTCAAATAGATGTTTTGACGACAACTCAAAAAAGCCTTTCGGACAACAACTATCACTAGAAAAAGATTGAGAATATAAGAAAAATGTCAAACAGCTACAAAGTCCAAGGGCAGACCATGACAGTTTGTGTGTAATCTGTATAGCTTCACCTAAAATAGCTTTCAGGTGTAAGCTAGGGTACCATGAGCAAGCGACATTGAATGAATGCTCCAGCTGGTGTCCTTATTGCATACCAATTGACCGACAATGAAATCCTGCTCAAAAATCATTTGACATCTTTGCAGCCCGGGTTATAGACTTTGTGTCAACAGAATTAGCACTTCATTAAGTCTCACTAAGTTTCAACCTGTCCTTCTCAAATAGGCACATTAGCAGCAGAGAGGCAAGTCAAGCTATCCGTCTCACTGAATGTCTGGATTTCTCTATACCGGTATATATTTGATCATTTCAGAATAAATAAATAAATAAATAAATAAAATTTCTTCTAAATCTAGACCAACCAGACCGACAGGTTATGTGCTGAGCAAATGTGCATGACATTATTTAAATAAACTAGAAATAATGACAGAGGAAGAAATCAACTTTTAACCACCAGAGCAGGAGTTGTCAGGTTGCAATGTACCACTGGTCATTATTGCCATCACCTGGATGGGTCAGTGTAACCTCCGCAACATTGAGCTGTGTAAATGTTCAACAACACAGCTACACAAAATAACATTAACAGCGATGAGGTGACGAAAGCTTGATGTGCATAGCAACAGTTGATAACTATTCGGATCGGGCAATTGCTTTTGTGGGTTGGAACTAGCAAAGGGCTAATTTACTTGTTCAAAATGTATCATGTATGTGTTCCCTATGATTGGGTCAAATTGGTATTCTTATTCCTGTTGAAAGTTGAAAAAAAGAAAAGAAAAAAGCATTTATTACATGTGCCAATTAGGGCTCCAGATAGGCCATATTGGTTCCACTGAGGCAGCAAATTCTAGTTCTAATTCTTGTTCCTACACATCCCTAGATTAGGTTTTGACATGATATTGCTGACTGGTAGCTTAATAGTAGGCTAGTTATCAGCAACTTGTTTAATCTGTATCATGCAAGTGTTCCATATGATTGGGTCAAATTGGTATCCTTCAAGTTTGGTGAAAAAGTACTGGTGTACAATCTGTACATACAAAGCTGCGTTGTTTTATCAAGAATAATTTAATTTGTATCTAATTTGCTTCATTGAGGTTATCAGTTAAGATGATTAATGGAGTTTAGATGGCTGGCCAAAGAGCACATAAGAGTTCATTTTTACATAAAAAATAACTCACACGCACGTGCACACACGCACAACCGCAGTGCAGAGTGCTCTCTCTCTCTCTCTCTCTCTCTCTCTCTCTCTCTCTCTCTCTCTCTCTCTCTCTCTCTCTCTCTCTCTCTCTCTCTCTCTCTCTCTCTCTCTCTCTCTCTCTCTCTCTCTCTCTCTCTCTCTCTCTCTCTCTCTCTCTCTCTCTCTCTCTCTCTCTCTCTCTCTCTCTCTCTCTCTCTCTCTCTCTCTCTCTCTCTCTCTCTCTCTCTCTCTCTCTCTCTCTCTCTCTCTGTGTCGTGCTGCCCTCAGGCTCGATCGGCCACGCTCTGGTCTGTGGTTTCAGATTAGACTTCTTATATTTTCATACCGCAGAGAAAAATAAACAGTGGAGCTCTTGACGGACGACTCAGCAGCTCCACCAGTGCAGCGTGGGACGTCAATGAAGCATGACTCAGGGCTAGCTTGGCACAGAAACCTCATATGTCCACATATTTCTACTTTTTTGTTTGTTTCGTTGCACAAGAGTGTCACACAAAAGTCATGAAAACAGACAGAGTGTGTCTGCGAGCTTGGATGACTTTTGCTAATGCTTTTGAAATAATGATATTTGGACATACAAGGCTTCTACTGGACAGCAATGCGTTGTGATGTAAATGAAGCATGACTCTGCGCAGCACGCGGCCTGTCAAAGAAGGACACTTTTCATCACCTCCTAGAGTACTACTTGCGTAAAAACAGTATAGACATACGTTAAAAAAATACAAAAAATAGCATTCAAGTGCATTGTTTGCTATAGACAAGACAAGTTATATTGATAAGCATTGTCAGTCAGCTGTGTTCAGCAAAAACATTCCCTAACATGAAATAATAAATGCTATAGATCCCTGAGGGACTTAGGTCAACCATAAATACAGGTATACCAGAGGTTAGAAAGAAAGAAAGAAAGAAAGAAAGAAAGAAAGAAAGAAAGAAAGAAAGAAAGAAAGAAAGAAAGAAAGAAAGAAAGAAAGAAAGAAAGAAAGAAAGAAAGAAAGAGAGAAAGAAAGAGAGAAAGAAAGAAAGAAAAAAAGAAAAATCAAATACAGTACATACATGATCAACATGCATGGGACATGGCGGAGGCCTATGTGTGTGCAAGCTGATGAAATCTGAGTCACTCAGCATAACTCAGCACAGCATAGTTGCGTGCCGACGTCGCACACCAAAAACAAGCAGAGCGATGCTTGTAGATCTGCTTTTAGTATGTGACAACTAAAAGCTAAACTGTGTGTGTGTGTGTGTGTGTGCGTGCGTGTGTGTGTGTGTGTGTGTGTGTGTGTGTGTGTGTGTGTGTGTGTGTGTGTGTGTGCTGGGGGGGGGGGCATATCCAACACAGACGGCTGTGTTGTTCACCACACCTACCCACCACCACCCCCAGACTCTTAGCTCTGAATTCACACATCATAAATCAAGAAGACCTGTCCTTGTGTGAATTCATCCCTCTCTTTTTTGGAGCGGTTAATAGTGGCACTATTGTTCATTTTCAAATACCAGTTGACCCCCATCAACCCCCCCTCAACGTTCTGTGCTGTGCAAGGTCAGCTGATATAATTTTCCCCTACAGTCTACTGTACACCAAAGTTTTTTGTATATATATATATATATATATATATATATATATATATATATATATATATATATATATATATATATATATATATATATATATATATATATATATATATATATATATATATATATATATATATATATATATATATATATATATATATATATATAAATATAAAAAAACATATATAAAAACAACACATAAGGGGTCCTGGTCCCCCTGGTTGTCCCAGGGCCGGCGGTTCTATTGCTGCGGGACTTGAGCCGGGCAGGGGGTTGCTTAAGTATTTAACATCAGCACCACTAGTACATTTTCAGCAAAGGGAGTGTAGATCTTGTTTACTTGACATTTTGAAGGGAGCTCTCAAAAGCCTGTGTCTTCCCCTGTATAGATCTAGACCTTATCACGCTTTGCTCTTTGTTTGTGACCCCGATCAAGGAGCTAAATGATGCAACTGTGCTGCCGTTGTTAAACAATCAGTGATGGCAGGATCATGTCAGAATGGTTAAAAGCGTTAGACGTGTTAACCGGCCACGTAGCGTGAGACTATTGGTTTGTTAATCAAAGCCATAGAGTAAGAGTATGTAACTTGTTTGGTTCATATAGCCTAATTCGTTTGTCACAGTAAAGTCAATAGACTCAATAGACAGGACTCAGGACTCAGAGAACACTGGCTGACAGGGCACAGGTGAGCAACATAATAACTGTACTGTTACTGTTACAGTCTCTCTCTCTCTCTCTCTCTCTCTCTCTCTCTCTCTCTCTCTCTCTCTCTCTCTCTCTCTCTCTCTCTCTCTCTCTCTCTCTCTCTCTCTCTCTCTCTCTCTCTCTCTCTCTCACGTCGTGTGCCTTTGGCTTTTTATTGCATTTCTTTATTTTGTTTTTAGTGTTAAAGCGTTGCCACAAGAATATTGAATTAATAATCCTAATCCTTGTAATACATGAGGTGGCTGTCCTTTCTCATTTACTGTTTTCATTTTCTGTTTAAAATTTTGTTTTATGTTTTCTTGCTCACCGGCATGGAACAGATGGTGAGGGTGCTACATATTCCAAAGCTGAATTTTATAAATAAATGAAAACAGTAGCTTAAATTCCACGTCCCCTTAGGTATTAGGACAATATCAACTATAATGGTTAAAATGGAGTTTTAAGTTAGAGTTTTTTTTTTGTGGGAAGGGGGCGGGGCAGCTAAAACAAACATCAAATATTGAAATACTGAATCGAGTAACTTATAAACTTCATGCAGTGTTTACATGAATAGATGAATAGATGATAAAAATTAATGTTTTTTTTTAAGTGAAATATCCCATTGCAAAATGTGAGTACTTTCCCCACCACTGGCGAAGATTGGGATTCCCTGTTACATCTATAGACCAGGCCAGGCCAGGCAGACTGGGTGTGCGAGCAGCAGGACAGTGTGTGTGAGTGTGTGTGTGTGTGTGTGTGTGTGTGAGAGTGTGTGTGCGCGTGCGTTCGTGTGTATGTCAGACAGGCAGGCCCGCTCTTTGCTTGTGTATTTTAGGCTTCACGGCAGCTAAGTAGTTCCAAAAATAAGAGAACTAATTGGCCCACGCGTTTATTTCTGTACCAGAGACGTATTCTAAGTGTTTTTAACAGGTTTGTTTGTGACATGAGTGAGGCTAAGTCTCTCTCTCTCTCAGTGGGAGGTACCGTACCTTTTGGGCCCAAAACAGCCACGGAAAAAGAGCCGACTCTCCTCTCTCTCTTTACCCAAAAATAAATAAGGCCCTTTATACGAAGCATTCGGTCATGCGGTATAGCATAGTATAGTGCGTGTGTGCATGTCCGTGTGTGTGAGGCTGGCATTGGCACACGTCGTGACATCATGAGTGTTGACTCATGAGTAGAAGAGTGATGCACATTGGGCCTTTCTTTGGCGCTGGTGCCCTCTCTCTCCCCCTCTCTCTCTCTGTAAGCCCTGGGTCTAGCTGTGGGGGGTGAGGGTGGTAGTGAAGCAAGTGTTTCTCTACAAAGTGGGAGTGGTGGGGTGGGGGGGGCTGTCAGCTAGGCACACAGCAGACCTCTGTCACCTGTTGCCTGCCGCCGGCCGTCAGTGTGCGTGGGCGCCGAGCCAATAAGTCCCTGCAGGCCCCCGGCCATCGGACGCTCCTCGGCCTATAGAGGAGCTCTGTTGTGAACCGCAGACATTGATGTTGTTTCGCGTTATCGATAAGTTGATTACTTTCAAGAGTGCCTTGGTTGAAAATGTGATACTGCGGCTATACAGCAAATCGCCGCCCACGTCGACCGTTTGTTTGGTTAGCAACCAAGAGTCACGTTGACGACAACGAACCACTTTGCTACAAGGCTACTGTGATTGGTGGGTGTGAACCAATCGCTGAAGACTGCCGCTTTTGCAAAGCCAAGCAGACCCTATAGAAATAAACAATCAAACAAACAAAAAATCAAACAAACAAGCAACAAATAGATAATAAAAACAGACAGACAGACAGATTTTCAAAAGATAATCTTGGGAAAACGTAGCAATATTTCAGAGAAACATCAAAATCAATTCCCGACTGCATGCGGCAGTCATCGGGGCAGGTATAAATCTCTACAAATCTGTGGTGCCAGTTGGTAAAAGTGCCGCAACAGTTATGAACCTGCCACGAGGCAGGTTTATACCTGCTGCCGCAACGTATGCCGCGGCATACGTTCATGCCATGATGCCTGACGCGGTCAGGAATTGATTCTGCTCCTCCTGATATTTCCAACAATGGAGATAAGCCTGGCATTGCTGTTCTTCTGCGATGGGAAGACAGAGCAAAGCAGCTCTGCGTACCTCACAGAACGGGCCGTCGCCAGTTGTGTGTGATTTCTGGGAGAGAAGGTGAGGTTGTGACAGAGACAGCAGGGAGGGGGTAGGGGGGCAGAGGCATATAGCCTTCCTCCTACCCACACTGGACAGGGTTAAAGCGAGACAGTAAAGTGAATCCAGATGTGCTGTTATTATTAATATCTCTTGGCTGATGAATGGGAAGGTAAAATTACAGGCGCCAGCCAGGGAGGCCCCCGATCTGTATATACTCTGCTATAGCCTGACGCTGTTGCTGTTGCTGCTGCCACCCAGGAGGCTATATCAGGCTCTTCTACTGGACCAGGGCAGAGGGTTTTAGGTGGCTATGATCTGGGGAACTGCACAGTGGGCCTCCACCCACGTATAAACTACAGTCAGATTGGCAGGGTGTGAGAAGGAAGGCAGGCAGGCAGGCAGGCAGGCAGGCAGGCAGTAGGTAGGTAGGTAGGTAGGTAGGTAGGTAGGTAGAGGTATAGGTAGGTACCGGTAGGTAGGTAGCTAGGTAGGTAGGTAAGTCTGCATGGAAGCAGAGAGATAGGTAGGCACTGAGCAAGGCACTTTCAACTAGTTCAGCACTGCGCTTATTATAAGCGACTATGTTAAAACAATATTGCAAATTGTTGGTCTGTGTGCTTTTTTGTAGTGTAGTTGCTTATGTGGATTAACTTCCAACATTATTCCTACATGTCAAGGAACCACAAATGGATACAGTATGTACTGTATATTTGGCCACCGGTCTGAAAATATTTTGTGCCTGGGTCCCATCCTGTATACAAGACAGATATACAAGCTCATCGGTATTGAGCTTCAGTCGATTGTTGGGGATCCCTGTGTGCATGCTGGTATGTGATAATGAGTTGCTTAACAGAAAATGAAAAAAATGAAAGAATGCTTCCCTTGCTTATCTGACAGTGCATACCATCATTATAATCCAAATACACGCCGCTTTCGTTGCATGCACAATAAAATAAGCTTTACTATTGATATAAAACCGGAACGTGTTTTCTTTTTTTTTTCTTTTGGGGTCTTCACTCCCTGACCATAGTCCGCCTGTGACTGCATCGCTCATGCACACTGCTGTACACTTCTATTATTATGACCGACTAAAGCGCTGAATAACTGTCTAGAGATCTAGGACCTGGCAACGTTCAGTCAAAGAGGAGGTATCACCAGTGGAAATGGAACCCCCTAATTACTTCACTGTTGTTTTTGTTCCATATTTCCTTTTAATTAATTTGGTGTAATTTACTTTGTTGATGTTTTGTTTTTTATGTTAAACTCTTTTAGCTGTATTTGATGTCATGAAAGGTGCTTCACAACTAAAGTTTGTACTTATTATTATTATTATTATTACCCCTATATTATTAGCTTACAAAATAAATGAAACCCACTATATGTTGCTGTGTCACACTTTCTTACAGTTTCTGTGTGTGTGTGTGGGGGGGGGTGCGTGTGCGTGTGTGTGTGTGTGTGTGCATACATGTCTCTGTGTGCATTCATTTTCAAACATTTAGCCACTTACACCAAATAGACAATCTGCTGACAGAAATACAAAACATATATTATAAGAACATATAGAGATCTTTGAAAAAGCCAAACTGCAGAATAGTGAAATGGCCATAAATCCAGCCCTGTGGTTTCCTGTTGGTTTAAGTGCAGACACAGGGTAGACTGCATGGGGAGGAACTCTATAATCACTTCATTGAGGTGATATTAGTTGCCATTAGCTCCTCCTTCACGCCTTCAGTCATTCACACCACCGCCAGCTCAGTGAGCGTCAGCACCATGCTGGGAGCATGCTGGGAATGCACACAGGACACACAGACAGGCATGCAGACAGACATACAGGTAGGCAGACAGGCAGGCAGGCAGGCAGGCAGGCAGGCAGGCAGACAGAGAGGTAGTCAGACAGACAGGTAGGTAGGTAGGTGGCCAATGCAGTGCAATTCAATTCAATTCAATTCAATCCAATTCAATTGAGCTTCACAGACAGAATATAATGTATGTCACAATACTGATAATATTTACTGACTGACGATATTTAAAATAACAATTTAACCGATAGCCAATATGGACACTGATATGCAAAATGCTTGTTTAGTTTTACTTTATTTCATCTCTTTGTGCCAAGGAAACTCTATCTTCTAAATGTCCAGAGTCTACAGCCTGGTAAACTACAGATGAACAACATACCAACATAATCAATGCAAAACGTGACAGTTTTATTTGCCTACACCAATATTGACCGATAACAGCAAATATTAACCGATATGTGGACCGATACTTGCATTCATGAATGTTATTGTTTTAATTAAAACATGAATATTGGGGTTGGGGGAGGGGGATTCAATATCAATTAGGAACCCAACATGAAAAGGTTTAAGAAACACTGGTATACAGAAGCAGCAGGAGTTAAACCCCCTGAGAGGTGATCATTTAAGGAGGGAGAAGAGAGGAGGAGGGGAGGTGGGGGCTAATCAGAAACAAGCGTAAATCTAAGCAGGAGAGAGAGAGAGAGAGAGAGAGAGAGAGAGAGAGAGAGAGAGAGAGAGAGAGAGAGAGAGAGAGAGAGAGAGATGGAGCCTGGCTGGCCGCGGGGGCCGTGTTATTTTAACTGTCAGGCGCAACGGGAGGGGTGGTCTATCCCTCTCGGGTTGCCTCTCCCTGTCCAGTCCCCACCACCATCAGTCCCACGGGACATCCCGGGCCAGCCTCCCTGTCGCTGTCTGGCCCACTCACCACCTCCTCACCCCCCCCCCCAAAAAGTACAACTAATACACAGCTCTGTTTCCCATTCAGTTTTCATCTTTCTTTTTTTGGAAAATAGTGCATAGATATATGCAAGTTTGTGCACATACAGTACACACTAAAAGCTGGACGTGGGGCATGGCAAGCACCCCTCAAAAAGAGGAACCAAGGTCTCGGTGTAAAGGAACAGTGACTTGTCACTGACTTGTTGTGACCCCTAAGAGAATGGGTCCTGTGGCTCACCCCCCAATGGATCCTGACTCAATGTGTGGGAAACAGTGCAGACCTTAAGAGGAAATACCTCATTGTATATACCTTTACAACACTGGGAGACAAATTGACGGCTTAATGCCCATGCTGCTCGTTGTATAGCAGGATTGGGCTGCATGTTGCCACTTCCAAAAAAGCATGTTGAATACCCATGCCTCCGTCCTCTGAGGAGTTGATGCTGCTATAGAGCATAGCAGGGGGCATGGTTTTGTGGACCCTAGACATCTGCCATTCATTTTCATCACAAGATTTACAAGAATATCTATATGTACATACACACGAAGATAGGAATACACACAAACGTCACATCCAGGATTTATAGCCTGGGGGAAATAAAATATTTAACGTTATAAAGCTGTCCCAGTTATAATAGTGTACGATCCTTTGGATCACTTTCAGAGCAGGTTGTTGGATTATAGAAATATTGACAGCCATCACGGACATCAAGGACATCTGGATCAGGACAATCATTCACACATATAGTTGACTTATAGGCTATGAGACGATGTAGTCATGCTGTTTTTTCGTAGCCTAATACACAATATAATAATACATTTTTAGACATTGTGAAACAGAAAAGTAGTTTTGGTGCAATTTGATGCCAAAATGATTTTAAATGATGGACTTTAACAAGTACTTGTGCAATATATACTGTATTTATACATTTTCTAACCTAAAGCACTACCATATACCAGTTTAATCTGCACAGTGATATTAAATACAGCGATGGTCCAACACTGATTCATGCGTCAGTGGAATTGAATTAGGAAAAGCTGCCTGACAGGAAAACGCTAATTGATTTCTAATCAACAGAAGCCAGTAGTAGTTCTGTAGGCCTGTCTGTGACTTAATGCCTAAAAGCTAGAGTTTCTAGTAATTCCAGGAGTCTGAGAATCGAGGCGAGGAGAGGAGACGTTTAAAATAAAGACGGAGTCTGTCTGATTGCTCCCCGAGGACACATTTCCACCCCAGTGTCCCACAAATGACATGTTTGTATGTAATGTAATATGCTCTCTTTAAGAGGTGACGCTGTGGCAGCAGACACATTCCTCACAGTCAAGCACATTCAATTTGCAACCAGCTGATAAAAAATATGGAGGGATTTCTCTCTTTCTTTCAGACCGGGACAAATACATTCAAAGCTATCTATATAGCACTCTGTATAGATCTGTGGGCTGGCATGCAGAATTTTGTGAATCATTTTTGTATTTAGGTGTGTACAGAGAATGCACATATTCGTAATCACCTTCCGGAATGTTTTCATGTCAAGAACCCTCCAAAATGATTCTCATTTTGGCATTATTATTTGAAAATATATACCAAGGAATAAAATCTCAAAAACGAAACAAAGCAACATCTTAAATATCTTACGTGCATACCACAAATTCCATAAGGCTGGACCACAGAATGTGCAAATGACATCATCAACTTGTGGCGGGAGTTGAGTGTAAGATGAACTGACAGAGCCATACCAATCCATCATTTTTCTCCTTGGAACCCCCTCAAGGACCCGATTTAGACAATTTGTCGCGTGTCGAGATAGACAAGCATGATATCAAAGGGGGTGCATATCTGCTCTTTGGGCTGAGCAGTAGAAATGACACTTCTCATGATAGTAGCAGTCCCACAGTCCAACTCCCACTTGCTGTAAATTACTTCACACGAGTGAGATTTTTTTCTTTATTTATTTTAGCACTGGCATCTCAAAACATTCGCAGATCAAACTGTTTGGTTGTTGTTTTGGGGAGGGGGTATACATGATAGATTGATAGATGGCCTGCCGTGTTGTGACATGGCAATTTGGCACGGAATCCTTGTGCCACCGTGGCCCACTGATCAAAGCAGATGCAGGGGGTCTGCAGGACAGGACAGGACAATTCACCAGTGGAAAACTACTCACAATGCATTGTGATGCAACACATCTGCTGTTTGCATTTTGTTTTCTGTGTATAACACAAATATACTCATGAGACCATGGCCTTACAGAGAATTTCCACATGTCCAGTATTGAGAGCCAATCTTTTTACTGAAGTAAAATATTGAAACCCTGGACCACATATAGACCAGTGACCTGGTGGTGAGAGCCAGGAGGGAGGGGGCAGTGGTGATAGTGGGGGGCTTTGGGGATCAAAGGGATTGTGGGTCAGCATGGGTGCCGCCGCACTGGGAAGCATCACGTTCAGCCAGGGGTGGAAACGACATACTGGCATTTCAACTTCAAAAGTTGATATAGGATTACTTATGCTATTAGTGAAAATCCAGAATTCGTATTATTATTATTATTATTTTATTTTTTTGCAAAAGTGCAATTGTAGGAATTCGTACCAAAAGTATGTCCCGGCAAATCTCCAAAAGGTATAGGGCTGAATTGGTTGATAAATGTTTTGTAATTCTAATAAAAAAGTAACTTGTAACTACCACAACTACAGAATATTGTAAATACTCCTTAATATTCATCACATAACTTAGTAGTGCATGTGTTTTATTGAACCAATAATGTTTGTAAGCAATAGTTTAACTATAAATGTTTAATGGTTTAGCTCCTGTGGCCTGTATTATTTGTTTCATAGACATTCTTGCTGGTGTCTCTCATAGTCATGGGAACAGTGCCTTAGTGCCAACAGAGCCAGAGGGATCAGTGTCCAGCGATGTCCAGGGAGTAGAGTGGGCTGGGGGGTCTTAGAGGAAGCAGCCTGCTGCCAGGGTGATATATGTGTAAGCCCACCTGAGTGCAGGGCAGAGACACAGAGCTTAAACATCTTAAGCTGACTCCACGACTCAAGCTGTTGCTTTATTAAGGACAACAAACACAAAGCATTTTAAAATGCACACGTAAAGGTATAAATGAAATCACACGTGTGAAATAAGGGGTGTTGTGCTCTTATCACCATACATCACATTCCGTGCTCAGCCAATCAAACCATCGCAAATGTCATTCCGGCCAATCACTTTGGGCGTCTTTCACTTTTCTGCCCTCACTCTTCATTTTCAATATTGTTCAGCCAATCAAACCACCGCAATATGTGGCAATCAGACAATCACAAACAAGCCAATAATGTCTGGCTTGGTCAGAATACTAACATGCATATTGCGCAACCTCAAATTAATGTTTTATCAGGCTCTAAAGATGGTACTTTTGGTTCTATTTTCATCCTGACCAATATGCTGCCCGCAAGTTAGCCGCTGGCGACCATTACAATAATAGGAGCTTAGCTGTCACCTAAAAGGGTTTTTGGTCCAGGGTGATGCTGGACCAAAATACCATTTAGGGACAGCTAAGCTCCTATACTACCCATGCACTATACATTATACTGACACTGGTATGTGCGCCAGAGGCGTGGTTGTGGGTGTGTTAACTTGGCACGCTTTCCCCTAAATTGCTATTTTGGTCACACACATTTGGGAAGGCACATAGTGGAGTATAACATTCTGCAGTGATGCCAATACTGTTGTACTGTGTATTACTTTGAATTCTGGACTTTTATTTGTAACAGAGTATTTCTATATTGCAATATTAGTACTAGTACTATTCCCTCCACTGCTGGGATCTCCCTCGGCCTCCAGTGGTTTGGTTTGCTCATGTGAATACTCTACTGTCAATCAGTGCAGACAGATGTCAGAGAAACTGGATAGTTGAAATTGACTGGAACGCCATCTACGTACAGTATGATACTGTAACTGTGACGTCCATTCATCACCATCAATTCCATCTGTTTTGTACATTTCCTCCCACACAGCTCCAGCCTACAGTTGGTCTGACAACTCGCAATACCATGAAAATCCATCTTGCACATTTATTACCCCAATTCTGCCTTTCTAGACCAGTGCATGGGTTCCAAACATTTTATCTCAAGATTCACTAGCTTCTTAAAGCCCCAGTAAAATGAAAAAATATGTTTTTCACACTTCTAGAACATATCCATGGTCTGTATGGCCATACCCAACGACGCAAGCCACAAATGGGAAAACATTTCTAGTGGGAAAGTGTGTGAAAGATTTCATGTAAATTGCATGCTGCATTAAGGATTTGAGGCTTTTTGTTCTAAAACGAGACAATCCTGAAAGCCAACATTTAAACTGCATAAATGCTCATATCCAGCCACTAGACAGAACGTTGCAAACGTTAATTTCATTCACTTTCATTTACCCTATTGGCCTGAATATAAGACTATGTTTTTTCCCAATGGAAATATCCCAAAAATGGAGTCGTCTTATATTCAGGGGCTATACTATTTGACATTCAATGTTCTTTTTTCTGTAAATGGGTCTTGAAAAATGAGGGTCGTCTTATAAACGAGTCGTCTTATATTTGGGACAATACGGTACATTGTTTCCGTGTCAACCGCATCAACATACGCAACACACACAAGTGGCTGGGAGATAACACCTTCGTCATGGCAAAATAGCAAGCAAACAAATGAAGGTTGTGATATTTAGCTTAGACAAAAAGGTAGCTGCCTCTTTCAGCTCTGGGGTGTGCACCTCTCAAGAAGAGGCAAGCTTTCCCGAGAATACTGGTGAAGCATAACAGCAGCATGGCGTGGAAGCTTGCCAAGCTTCCGTTTGTGTCACAGAAAGGGTTGGTTGGTAGGCCAATAGAGCTTGTATAGTACCAATGCCCCCCTAAATGCCCTGACTGCCCCACCAAACATGATGGGATGCAAACAAATTTCGAGTTAAAGTGCTTATAATTAAAATGATTTGAAACACTACTACTGCTACTAACTAAACTACAATGAACTCGGTTTGTTCACTGTCCAATGCCAATCCACATACTTTAGCAACTGTTGCAATCCAGGTCAAGCTTTCCTGGTCAAGCTTTCCTCTTCCAATGTGCCTATTGGACAAGACCGGATTGGGAAGGGGCTTAGTGAAGAGCTAATTGTGGCACCACTAAACCACCACCATTTCATCATTCCAAGCAGAAAACTCTTTAGCTTTATGCACTAATGTTATTATCGATGCTTACTTGCCTAATATAAGTCCTAGAATACAGAACTAAAGAGTTTAAATGAAAATTGTATGGGGGCGGCTTCATCACCCGTGGCGCGAAACGGGCGATGAAGCTGCCCTCATACCACTTTCACCTGCCCCCCCAATTGGGAAATGTTGCATCTGGGCCTGAATTGTACCAAACCAGCGACACAGTTGCACACAAGTTGCACACTTCTGTTGGCACAATCCTGCTGTGCGCCACAAGTTTGCACATACTGTATGCGCCAAATATCTCAGTTTTGGTATCCTGGACATGAAACATTGATAAAAATGTGTATCTATAGTGGTGAAGAATTAATCCACCAGCGTGCGATACCTATACGATATAATCTTAAAGTCTGACAACTCACCGCTACAGTAAGCGGCGGTCTGATGCCAACTGAGTGTGAATGACATCCCCTGCTCGCCATGCTGTAACAATTCATTAGGAAGTCACTCAAATTACTGGAGCAGCGGTCCACAGACAGACGTCTGAGAAGAGAAGGAGCCCCTGAGCCCCGGCCAGGCCACCCAGAGAGATCATTGCTGTTGTGATTTCAGCAACAATCTACTCTGGATCTCCTTTCCCTCGGCCCCTTACATACTTATTTTTTTGTATCATCTTATTTCATTTTTTGAAAATGGCAGATCTACTTGTAGACCAGCAGTTTTCAATGGCCATGGCAGCATTGGGTTAATATGAAAATGCATCACAGTGCATGCTTACACAATGCATACTGGAATTAAAAGAAAACACCACATTATTAAAATAGGCACAGCAATGGCTAGATACCCACAAACTATAACACAGGGAATGGCTCGGGCTAAATTAAGACACAGGTGAACAGAACATGTCTGTGCTCACTGAAAACCATTAATAACGATACTTAAAATAACTTTGTCTGAGGTATAAAGTACAGCAGCCTTGTGTTTATACAACAGAAAAAAATGGGCATTGGGTAAGACTGATATTATGTATCTTTCTAGGCCTTTGCCGCTTCGTCTTAACCATTACTCTTTTTGGCGTTTCGTTGAATGCTGCGCCACTGTTGGAGCAGTCAAAGTACACAGATTCATCTCAATGTTCTTGTCATTTTTTTTAAGTTAATGTTAGTAAAATAACAGGTAAAAGTAATGCTTGAGCAGACTATAACGTTGAGATATGTTGTATCATCTCATCCTACAGGAGCTACGTTCGCTGCAACCATGAGACCCATTTCTGTGCGTGCATTTACTCACTGGAGTGACAGCACAATTATTCGACAGTTGATTCATGGACCACAGGAATCAACAAAATAGTATTGTATTAAAGTAAACCTTAAGAAACAACAAACCTGACATTGTGTTGATGTCCATTTATTTTATGGTATAGTTAGTTATGATGTAATATTTTGTCTATAATTTGTCCAAGTATTAATATTTGCTGGAACCTTCTCTCATGTCACAAGAATGGAGGGATGCAGTTCCATTTCTTTTTTTTTTTGGAGGAGCAACAGTCCCTTTCCATGTCCAACTTCTGTTGTATAGCGATGCAACCCAATTTTGTTCCAACAATAAATGCCATTGATAATGAATGTACAATTGTGAGCATTTGTGTAAAGTGTAAACACACAGCAGTTGTTTAGACATGTGCTTCAAATACATTTGACTAATATTTTATACACATTTGTTTTTACGTTGACAAGAATATACCCATGTTTACAAAAACATGTTTAGTGTTTGTGACCCATATCGTCACTGCTCTTTGGGCTTGTTTTCATAGACCTGATCGCTTGTTGGTCTCATAAAATCAGTCAATGCTGAGGGCAGTGAGTGATGGCATGACGATCATTTCAGTCACTCAGAGATTGGCGTCTCCCAAAGACCCCTGGAGCAGAGAGAAACACGCCGGGGTCAGACTAAACAAAGTCCTGTCCATCCAGGGGCAGATCTAGGCATGGGGGGCCCTGACTGCCCAGCCAAACATGATGGCATGCAAAACAACCCACATTTCAAAGATATCAACAACAACTGATGTTATTATTGATGCTTACTTGACTAATAAAAGTCCTGTAACTGAAAATGGTATGGGTGCGATGAAGCCACCCCCATACCATTTTCTCCTGCCCCCCCGACTCAAGCAAAAAACCCAGAGGATAGTATGTGACCCAAGATTTACATCACAGATGGCAAGGCACACAGTTGGGCAGAGTTTAACAGAGGTTTATTCTCCCTAGTGAAAAATGTGGCCAAAATTATATTAAACTACAATTTTAAAAGGATTATAATTATTAAATATTACCAGTAATAGATATAATGTATTTATTTATTTATTTATTTATTGTCATGCCTAGATAGAGATTGAGAGAGATTGATAAAAAATACATTGCAACTATGGTTAGAACAGGAGTTGGTCTGGTCCAAATTGGCTCCATTAGTGTTCAGCTGTGTGTCTCCATATTTTAAAGACACAGGACCCAATAAAAGCCTTGAAGATTGTAGTTTGTTATTTCATTTGTCCATACCCTACCAACCCAGTGTGTGCAGCTGAAACGGTGACAAGGTTGGGTCACACTGTCACATTAATACAAGCAAACAATTCTAAGAAATCCCATGAATAAATAAATTAATAGATACAATAAAAAGGAAGTTTAGAAAATAGCCTATACACTTTTTTGTGTTTTTTATCCCAGACAAATGCCTACTGTGGTCTCTCTTTTTGGCTTCCGTAAGCATTTTGATGCCAATATGCTTCTTTTCAATTTTAGTCAAGTAAAAAAAAAAAAAAAACATAATTGAACGCAGAGCTTTTACGACAGTCCTTGTCCCTCCGCTGCACTGTGCTGCCTTCATCTGTTGGGTATGTGGGGATTCAAGGGCAGAAGCTATAATGAGCAGAGGCATTAATGATACTACAAGATGTGCTGCTACCAATGGCCTGTGGTGGAAAACATACTCACATTGTCTACAAGTATAAGTATCACTCGCCTATACTGTAACACAGACTCTGTTAAAAGGAAAAATGAATTGAAATGTATTGAGCAAAAATACAAAAGCATTGGCATCGAAAGGTAATTAAAGTACTCAAAGTAAAGGTACTTCTTGTGCAGAATGTGCCAATTGAATTTTTCAAAATTTTCAGATCTACAGGTAGATTGGTTGTTTTCAAAAGGGCAAAAAAATGCTTCAGTAGGACTGAATTTGCATGTTTTGCAATAATATAAAAAATCTCCAGAGTAACTAGTAACTATGTGGAAAGTAAAAACCTCACAATGGTACTTCAATACAGTACAGTTACTGTACTTTCCACCACTGTGTGCCATGGCTCCTCTCACTGTGGAGAGATGGCACAGATTAAAGCCGGCAGGAATACAGTAATCTAACCCCCTATTTCAGCCTAACAAAACTAGACAAACTAGACACTGCTTTTTCTTTCCTTTCCCGCAACATACAGTATATACAAACATATACAGTATATATAGGATATGGTATTCGCTTTTTTTGGGTTCAATGGCACAACATATTTTCAGATGTATATTGTCTTGCGACAACCAGAGGTCGAGACTACAGCCTGATCACGCCTGTGTTCCAGGTTATAGTTTTCAACCAATCATGCCACTTATTACTATTACAGTATGTCATGGGAGGGGCTTGGCCTTATAGCTTCCAAATTGCTGTATTCTGCTCTAGCCTGGAAAAAGACAAATCTGTCACAGAAAAAAATAATAGTAAATCTCTGAGAAGAAAATTTCGTCTGCCACTCTTCAGTTTGAATTACACGGTTGTGGGTGCAGCCAATCCTAATAGCCCATGATGGAAAATGAAACAATTTCTACTCGACATTTATTGTGCACAACAAAATATTATTATATTATTATTATTACTGATAAATGATGCTATAGCCTGGATGCTATCTGCCCCCCTTTGTTTATACTACCTGGACACAAACATGGCACTGATACAATGATAAATGTAGACAAACACTGATACACTGATTAACACTGATACACTGATTAACATACTGTAGATGAACACTGACGCATGTATAAAGGCTACTTGAGGGTTACTGTCAGAGCCACCACTGCCCTACACCCCCAGTGACTTGCACTTTGATTGCTGCAGCTAGTAGATCACCCCATGGGATTTACTTCAAGACATTGCGGTATTTGCATGCATGCGTGTGCGTGCATGCGTGTGTTAAACCCTAATTGACCGGGGTCCCTCAGGGCTGTATGATCAACTCCTCCACCCTCCCATAACACCACCAACTGTCTGCAGAATGGCTAATGTGTGTGTGTGTGTGTGTGTGGGGGGGGGTATGCAGGAATCGGGACGCTATATATAGGGCTCATGTGGTTAATTTAGTGCTCCCTGAACGGCCACACATCCACCTCAGCGCCGAACGGCATCGCGTCGGCTTGTTTGTTTCTTTTCTTCCCTTTTTGTTTTACTAGGGAATACGCTGTCGAGAAGTTTATAGAAGAGCACTTAAGTTCACAGACGGCTTTACGGCTGGCTCCATGCGCTTGGTGTGAAATAACAAACATCTCTCTTAAAGCTGTCTCGTTGCTGAAACGTTGAGAAGGTGTGAACCCAATGAATGCGGTGGCCCACTCGGACCTCTAATCTAAATGTTTTCCAAATTGAGTGATGCATCTATAAATTTAAGACATTTGTCTTCGTCTGTCTGTCTGTCACTCAGTGTGTTTGTGTATGTTGGCAAGCCAATCCCCAGATTAAACACTGCCACTGTGCAATTATCCATAAACATGCAATAATGAGGTCTCTTTGCAGACACGCACAGCGTAGTGTTCGGATTTGGTTGGACCAGCCCAACGAAAAATCTGACTCACCAAACATCTGTCAGTGGATGAAATGTCTATATCAAACTGCCAGTCTGATCAAACACTACAATATTGACTGATTTCTAGTCACTCCCTAATATTCCCTCTGCTATCTAGACTTGTGTCTGCTGTGACTATTAGGTTAGGTTGTTATGTATCTTAGCAGGCAAAAGCAAAACTCAGAAACAGGTTATCAAGCAAAGGTATTTTTCTCTAACCCTCCTCCTGCCTGCATCTGGTCTCTCTCAAGCAGAAACGATGAACCCAAAGCAGCGGGTGGTGGGAGCGGGGACGGGAAAATCTGATATTCTCCATAATAACTTTGAGTTTTAGTCTTGTTAGGTTGTGTTTACATTTGTGCTGCCTCAACATGTCATCAGTCTCGCATTGATCCCGTCTCTAGCGGCCACATATCACTCCAAACTAGAATGAGCTCTTCTCTAAGCCTCACACTTTGGGGTGTGGTTTGTTCATTGTCCAATGCCAATCCAAATTCTTTAGCAACTGTTGGTATCCAGGTCAAGCTTTCCTTTTCTAACGTGCCTATTGGACAAGACTGGATTGGGGTGGGGCTTAGTGAAGAGCTAATTGAATTGCAATCCATCGTCTGTGCCCCAGAGACTAGAGTTCTCAACGGGCCTGAAAATGAAGGCCCGGCCCTAACTGGGCCCTAACTGATCAGGCCCAAAGCCCGGCCCGGCACGACTAATTAGCATAGTTTTTAGGCCCGACCCGGCCCTAAAATGTCGGGTCAGGTCGGGCCTGGCCAGGTTTGGGGAGAATTTTAGAGGTCTACACAGAGTAAAAGTAAAATGCCAGTCAGCACCATCTTCATAATAGATAAATACACAGGCAGACAGATCAGGACTATTATTTTTTAACAAAATAAAATAATTCAATAAATATTTATTTTTCATGGCGAGCCCTAAGCCCGACCCGGCCCGACCCGGCCCTACTGATTAGCATAAATTTTAGGCCCGAGCCCGACCCTAAAATGTCGGGTTGGGCCGGGCCTGGTCGGGTTCGGGCAGAGTTTGAGAACTCTACCAGAGACTCCTCTATCTCTGGAAAGTTGTCCAGCAGGGGGAGTGGTTTCACTACGAGGCTTTATTCAAATTCCAAAAACAAAGAAATTCCAAAATTTGGAACGGAGGTTGGTTGGTTGAAAAGCAGGCAGACAGGCAGGCATGCAGCAAGCCAATCATAGAGGTACTGGGGGTCAGCAACTTTTGATAACAGGCAAAAACTGAGAGCACGAGGCACAGAAGGCTTCAGTAACTTCACTGCAACTGAACAAACTGGCAAGGTCTGGAGTGAAGAGCTCTGGCTTTTATCTGTGGCAGGCGTGATGAGAAGATGAAGCCCAGGTGATGAGGGAACTGGAACGTCACAGCAGGCAGACATCCACCCGCCCACCACCCGCCAGCCAGACCATATAGGGAAAAGGGAGGGAAGGCATCCAGTTCGTAACAGTAAATGAGTACTTTTACATTGTGGCATCGCTACATTTACGGCTTGCTCGACGCTCAACACTGTCCTACAACAAACTATAAATCATCTTCCCGTGCCAGAGCCATTACCCCATATCTGACTCAGGAGGGGTAATGACATAATATGGAGGTATGTATGCCAGGAGGAGATTCCTTCAATGGAATTTATATTTATATTTAGGACAGAGTGTGATGATGAGGCAGTGCTGCAGCGCCGCCCAACCCAAATCACTATAGTCGACCTATAAATGCTTTGCAATCACACTTTTAACAAATTAAGCGAAAGGAAAAAAAAAGTTAAGAGGTGTTAGAGAGAGTTTTGCCCTAAGAGTTCAAATAGGATATGCTCAGAGAGAGAGAGAGAGACCTTAGTTACTAATTACATTTTCAAAACGTATAATTAATGTTTGCTATACTTATATATTGGGATGCTGATATTTTTCTACTCAATCGCACAGTACAGCTACATTGCGATCATGAGACTTTTACTCAAGTCAAGTTTTTTTTTTCTTTCCACCCCTGTGTAATTGCCCAGCAGCCAGTCCATCCCTGCTGTGTTGTGTCAGCCAGGGCTGTTGCTGCTGCTGCTTTGGCTTGAGCTCTGCAGGGCCTGGGTCTGTTGATTACAATGATAGACATGGAGGAATCTGCTGTTAGCTGCCAGAAACCAACCACGCACGCACACACACACACACACGCACACGCACACACACACACACACACACACACACACACACACACACACACACACACACACACACCACGCACACACACACACACACACACACACGTGTGCGCAGGAGAGGAAAGGGTCCAGATACTGCGGCATGCTTGCAGTCTGGACAGTAACTGTACGTTTACTTGATTACTGTACTTATCTGCAATCCACTTGACTACATGTGTACTTTTGGACGCTTTCCCTGACTTTCACTGCAGTACGTTTTAATGGCATCCGAGCCTGCGTTTGACTTCAGTATGCAGTCTTCAGTGTGTGTGTGTGTGTGTGTGTGTGTGTGTGTGTGTGTGTGTGTGTGTGTGTGTGTGTGTGTGAGAGGGGGCGGCGGGGAGAATGTATTGTTCTCTCTCTCTATCAATTACACACCCCATGCAGCCTTGAATTCATGTAGAGTAATGTATGGTAAATGTATGTTACTGTAAACAACTGGGCCGGAAGTGGACTGAGGTGGAGGAGGAAGACGACGACGAGGAGGAGGTGCTAGTCTGCTGCGGCACAAAACACAATTATCTTTAATGAATGTGAAAGAACATAAATACCAAAGGAAAACAAATAGCTGGCATTAAGCGAGCGCCAGAGCCTTAATTGCGGTCTGCATGGAGTACAGCCTGTATGTGCGGTGTGCAGATGGATGCAGCCTATTTATTTATTTATTTATTTGGCTCAGTTGTGCGCCGGTATCGTGCACGACGCACTGAACAAAGCTGTCATTCTAAACATTTAGATGGACGCAGGGTTTACAGTGGGTTTTAGGTACAAGTGTGTGAGGTTTGATTCCTGGAGACCTGAAGGAGTAGCTCACCCAAATAGTGACCTATATTCAATTAATTAAGGCCTATGTACACCATGAACCAGTGACCAATAATTTGATCAGTGACTAGTGATACCAGAGAGTCGTCTGGAGTCTCTGGACTATGGGGAATTAATGCATGCCTTAACCCAATAGCACCCACTAGAGGCAGGATTGTGCAGCCAGTGCCAGTGCAATGCGTGAAATTCCACAGTAGGAGATCTGCAGGAAGTGGAGCCCAATCGTCATCCCACACACTCAGAGCCTCAGTACAGGAGGAGAGTGGATGTAATCATAGCCACACAATGTATTAATGGACTTTCAGCAGAAAGGAGTAGTAAGAGCTGGCTGTGTGCATGTTGGATCGAAGTGGAGGCCATATAAACGAGAGTAATAATATTAAATTCAATTTGAAAAGGAATTACATTAAATTGAGTTGTTATCAAAATAACTCACTTTTGGTCTGGAATTAAGGGATGAGGTGCAATGTATGCGGCATTATGAAGCCGGATCAGATCAAGTACAAATGTTTTTGGCTTTTCTAGCTTTTTTAAATATTAGTTTTTGGCTTTTCTACCTTTAAGTGAAGATAGAGAAAACAGGGACAGAGAGAAGCGGAGAGACCTGTAGCAAAGGTCGTCATGAATGGGAATCGAACAAGCATCACGCTGTCAGGCCAAAGCCCATGTAGCATGCGCCAGCAGGTGCCACAGACCCTGCTTGATCTTATGCAATCCGCATCTGTTAGAAAGTCTTGGAACCACTGTTGTACTTTATACACTATTTACCAGTACAAATCCTGAAAACACTCCCCCTTCACTTTCTTTTTGGTTAAAAGATGCCCCTGGTCCAAGCAGATACCCCCTCCCTGTGCTCATTGAGGAGCTGTTTGCAAAAAAAAAAAAAGAAAATGATGGATGGATGGAATCAAACATTATCTTGAACAGCCGCCACCCGATCCAAAACGCATAAATAACTGGCTCAGCATGCAGCCGCCCTCATGCCATCCTGCTGATTTCCAGGTTCCGCGGTCGGAGCCGGAGCGGCACCGCAAAGACAATATTCTGTCTCCCGTGTGTTTGTGAAGAGGCCATTCATTACCCCGGGAGCTGCTGCATGGGCCCAGGGCGCTGGAGCTGTGAAATGGACCAGGCTCGCCCCGGCCTCCGCCAAAACCACTTATCATGCGTGGAGATATTTGCTGTCCGGGACATGGCGTGTTTTGAAAAAGTGAAAAGGGGAAAAGCATTAACCACTTAAGGCCCTCAATGCCTTTTGCTTCCCATATACTGTAGCTAGCGCTCGACCCAAAAGAGAAATTTGGTGAAAATAACAAATCTACAAGTGTACAGTCCGCTGCTTTTACGCCATGTAAGAACAGACCTGAGACTGTGCAACTGTATTTGAGTATCTCTATCCATTCCATAACCTCTACAACATTCATTCCGGTAGATGGTACACACCACATCACTTTTGTAGATGAGTTTTTTTTTTTTTACCGTATGGGATTTCCTTTCAGTACTTAAAACACATTCACTGCCATCAACAAGACTATATGTCATCATTTGAAGTACAATGGCTCATTTCGTGTGAAGGGAAGACGATGGGAGCAAAGCACTGTGCTACTCAGAGAGACTCTGCCAGGTTATTGATGGATTAGTTTAGCATCAGGAATGCATGAATTCAAGGCTCTCTCGTCCACACACACGCACACACACACACACACACACACACACACACACACACGCACACACGCACGCTCTACAGGTAGGTACACAAGTGGGCTGAAATGCTCTCAACCTAAACACAGTGGAACTTGAATTATGTATTTTAAAAGCATAATTGACATGAAAGCCTCTACAAGATCAAGGAATTCCTATATCTATGGGTTAATCATAATCTATAAAAAAGCTGTCACACACACACACACACACACACACACACACACACACACACACACACACACACACACACACACACACACACACACACACACACACACACACACACACACACACACACACACACACACACACACACACACACCAAGGTTGAAAAATAGGCTTCCAAGAGCAGGGCTATTATTTTGTTACCTCTGGCAGACATAGAGGCACCTGGGAAATGTGAGCTGACGTTTAGGGGAAAGCAGGAGCCAAGGAGAAAAAAAAAAATAGATCACTTTCTTTAAGCTAATTAGCCCTGTATATTACCAATCAAACCCCCTCCCCCTTCAAAACACAATGGCCAGCCAAGAAATATATTTGTCTTCCATTTGTGAAAGACTGGCAATGGAAAGACTGAATATTATTCAACCCGAGACATTCCAGGGGGAAAATGCAGCATGAAATGGAATCTAAAAGTCAGATTGTTTTCTCTCCTTTTTTTTTTTTTTTTTTTTTTTTTTTTACTTTGCACACTGCTAGTAGCAAACAGAAGCTCTGTTGGAAGCTGTCCCGCCTCTCAGGTAATAAAAACTATAATTCTTCTTTGCATATTACACTAAAGTGGTTTGAAAAATCTTCATTATAGCCTAAATACTAACTGAAGAGAGCAATAATTGTAGATTCAAAGTAGATTTTCTTCTGAGAAATATTGGTGTAGAAGTATAGAACATGGGAAATATTCCAGTAGTCAAATTATATTTAAGTTTAACTCCAGTACTTGAGTAGATGTACTCATGTTTAGACAGATGGCAGGTTGTATGTCTAGTGGATAAAGTACTCAAAATTCAGTTATATTACTCCACTAAAAAGTTGTAAAATCTGTATGCGAACTAAAGTAAGGAGTACTTGCTTTAAGTAACACATGACAAAGTACATTACTGCCAGTGCATTGCTGCATTGGAGTTTAGACATTTTACCGTCAATGTATAACTTCCACCAGCAGAGGGGGTGAAAGGATCACATAAAGCATATAGGGCACTGAGTGGAAACATTAACAGTTTTAAGAGCAGCATTATTTGAAGAATGAATTGTAATTAAAATATAGTGATTGTAATTTGTCTCCCTGCTCATCTACTGAGACAGATCGGATTGTGTCAAAAGTCAAATGTCTCCCTAAGACACAGCACCTGTTTGACCTGATTGATTGATTGATTGATTGTCATTATGAAAAAAACTGGTGCCATGTCCTTAATCCAATGTCTGAAATGTTTTTATTTTAGATTCTTGTTTTATTTACTGAATACGAGAATGAATTGAAAATTTAGTCAACTAAATCTGCATATATGAATAAACTCACTGTTCCAGCTAAAAACTAAAGGAGGCTGTGCCTTTTCTGATGTGTTTGTGTTTTCTAGTTATAGGACAAGTACCTGTAAACTTTTAGGGATACAAGTGAGATGCTGTGCATCTTAACTTGTGCACAAGAAGCAACTCCCGTATAGGCCTATGGGGTTCTATTTGGGTCAGATACCCACATATAGAGTGTGACACATGCACGCACACCGAGATCGACATACATTTCTGCCTGGCTTAAACAATAATCTTGTTCACTGCATTCCAAATAAATCAGGGATCTTTTCAACACAAATTTGCAGGGAAGCAAAACCAGCAAGACTTGGCAGCTCGGGACAGATTAGACTAATCCAACAAAGAAAACATTCAAACACAGGACTAAAATAGGAACAAAGATTAGCCACATTAAGACACAGGTGAAATCAAACAATCAACACAGAGATTTGCTGGAGAAAACGCAGCCAGCCAGCCAGCCGGCCAGGCAACGCTGCAACATGACCCAACTATTCTTCCCTTTCACACAACATGAATGAAGCAGACAAAATAAGCGAAAGTGATGAGAAACTAAACATAAACTAGATCTCCACCGGCTCGGGTCACGTCACCCTGTGAGGGCAACAGTCACCCCCACAGTGACGTAACAGTCACTGGTGGCGACCTGTGCTATGGGAACATTAAGGATGCGTATAAATCTACCTCGCTGCACCCCCTGGGGTCATCTGACCATAACTGCATCCACTTAATCCCTGTATATCGCACAGTGCTGAGAAGGGAGAAAGTACAGACCATCCAGGTTAAGGACTGGAATGAGGATGCCTGTCTGTCTCTACAGGGTTGTCTGGACTGTACAGACTGGGACATGTTTAAAGAGTCATGCAATGATATTGATGAACTTACTGATGTTATTTGTAGCTGGACATCTTACTGCGAGAATACTGTGATTCCTGTTAAAACTGTTAAAGTATATCCTAACAGTAAGCCATGGATAACAAAGTCCCTTAAAGGGCTCTTGCACAGGAAAGCAAAAGCTTTTAGAGAAGGTAATCTCATTGAGATGAGGAACATCGAGAAAGAGATTAAAAGAGAAATCAGAGCAGGAAAAATGAGATATAAAGACAAAATAGAAAACCAGCTTAGGATGAATAACATGGGCTCTGCCTGGAGTAGCATGAAAACTATTGTAGGCCTTAAGGAACAAGGCAGGACTAACATACAGCTTGGTGGCTATAATTCAGACCTGCAGCTAGCAGAGGAACTTAATAAGTTCTACACTAGATTTGATGTCCATGATTTTAAAGAACAACAATCTGAGCTTAAAGGGCAGCTGGGGACATCTAATGCTCACAATGTGTCATTTGATGAGCTTAGTGTGATTAGGTGCTTTAAAAATTGTAAACCTAAGAAAAGTCCAGGCCCCGACAACATTGGTGGCCGTCTGCTTACTGTCTGTGCAGAACAGTTGGGCCCTATATTTCATTTTATTTTTCAATTATCTCTTACGCAGCAGAGGGTGCCATCTTTATGGAAGCGTTCCATTGTGGTTCCAGTAGCCAAGAGTCCTCATCCCAAGACTTTAAATGACTTCAGGCCTGTGGCCTTAACATCCATCATTATGAAGTCATTTGAAAGCCTTGTTAAGGTAGAGCTTTTGTTAAAAACAGAGTCTTACCTGGACCCTATGCAATTTGCCTACAGGGCTAAGAGAGGGGTGTCCGATGCCACCATCACCTTACTGAACCTACTGTACAAACATCTGGAAGGCAACAAGAAACATGCTAGGCTGCTTTTTGTTGACTTCTCGTCAGCCTTTAATACCATTCAGCCACACATACTAGTTGAAAAATTAGTTAACAACTTTGGCTTAGAATCTGGTATTACTGGCTGGGTTCTGGATTTCCTCATTAACAGAACCCAGAGGGTGAGGGTAAATGGGAAACTGTCAGGTGAATTAACATCCTCCACTGGCTCACCCCAAGGTTGTGTTCTTTCCCCGCTCTTATACATCCTGTACACAAATGACTGCAGAAGTCAGTATGCAGACAGACACATTATTAAATTTGCAGACGATTCCGTTATTGTTAGTCTGTTGGGTGACACTGAGGTCAGTCATGGCCCAGTTGTAGATGACTTCGCTTCCTGGTGTAAAGAGGCATTCCTACAACTCAACGTTAACAAAACCAAAGACATGTGTGTTGATTTTCGTCGTCACCCACTAGCTCCCCAGAGCAGTGTGATTGAAGGGCAGTCAGTGGAGTTTGTTAGCGAGTATAAATATCTTGGGACGGTTATTGACAACAGGCTAAAATTTGACTTGAACACAGAGGTGCTGTGTAAGAAGGGCCAGCAGCGCCTCTTCTGTTTAAGGAAACTAGCCAAATTTCAGGTTGATAAATCACTGATGATTATGTTTTACAAAGCCTTCATTGAGTCTGTCATCACCTTTTCTGTCATCTGCTGGTATGGTAACATTGGTGTTAGACAGGTTAATGCCCTAAACGGAGTCGTTAGGGTGGCTAGTAAAATTGTGGGGACTGCATTCAGGGGTTTGAGTCATATATATGACGAACAGGTGCTTAAAAAAGCAGCCTCCATTAGAACAGATAGCTCCCACCCCCTATGCCAGGAATATGAACTTCTGCCATCTGGCCATTGGCTAAAGATTCCTGTCACCAAAACCAACAGGTTTAAATTCTCCTTCATACCTACCTCCATTAGAGCCATCAATAAGGGAAACAAGAGGAGGTAGACGCTAGGCTGTTAGTCTCAGGGATGGGTGGTGAGGTATAGGTTGTTAGATTAGTCACTTGGTGCACTTTAGCTCTAGTTTGCACTTTATACAGTATTTATGTATTTGTATCTGTTTTTGTGCTACTACGTGTGTCTGGTGTTGTCATGTTTGTAATGTGTGTTTTTAGAGCTTTATTATGTGCTGTAAAACAAAGTGCCCAATTTGGGACATATGAATAAACTTGAACTTGAACTTGAACTTGAACTTGACTATGTTTCACCCCCGCAGGCAACTGTTACGTCACCCGCAGGGTCAGACAGTGTCAGAACGGACAGACATGCGGACGGACAGTATATTACTGTGACACTGTCCGTCCGCATGTCTGTCCCAACGCATGGATATCCATGCGTTGGAACAACCAATATCTCCTGTACATAATACAGACACACACGCAGCACACCGAGAATCAGCCTGTCGTCACCATGTGACAACAACAGCCAGACTGAGGCTAACATCCTGTGACTGACCACCACCGCTGGGTCCATTGCATCATGTATATTGTAAAGATTCCTTACCGTGGCTGGTAGTGTCTGGTCTGCAGACTACACCAAAGTAAAACAAGAGTTGTGCCCCTATGGGGCACAGGTCTCCACCGTCTGGGCTCAGGTTTGAACGTGTACTAGTACTAGTGTGTCAACTATGACGTCATCATGATGTCATAGTCGGGAGCAGACAGACAGATCGAGGGCACAGATGGGCTGCGTGCACGGACAGAGGGCGTTTTATAGTAACCACCTACGGTGGAGACAATAATCCCTTCCCAAAAAAGGTCTTTACTAGTCTGTAAATCCACTGCCATGTCTTCTCCTCCAGTACAGCCATTTTCTGTTTGTTTGTGAGTTACAGTAAAACTGCTAATTTAGTGAGATAATTCAACCCATAGTCCTCTATATCTGTACACATTTTGCGCAATAACAGAAATTACAATCCGACTCCTCATTGGACAATGTTTCCCCAAGCACTTGGATACGCTACAACATGTTATCAAGGTCATCAAGGTCAACATCATCAAGGGCCAGCTAGCAGGCTCAGCCTGGCCCCACCCGCCCCAGCTACATCATCACAACGAATTGTGCTTCCATCCTGGGTCTGGTGTCAGAAATCATTCACATCTCCCATTGATAAAGCTAAGTGCAAGCGCATGCGCAGTGGTGGTAGCTGCTGCTATTGACGCCCCCAGAATGACGTCTATATCGGTCCCATTCAATTCAGGGGTGAGATGCATTGAGGAATCTGCGGGCCTCACTGTGGAGGAGTTTACCCAGACACAACAGAAGGAAAAAAATCTCATCTAAAAAAAAAACAAGCACTGATGTAGCTCCACAGAGGATGGAGGCAGAGCTTCCAGGCTGTCTCGGAGAAACAGTGGTGAGATAACAGCAAAATAAATACAATATATTTGAGGAAAATAAATATTTATCATAAAATAAAACTCTCAGGCAAGTGCAGGCCTTGGAGGCCCCGATGGTCCATGACTAGATGAACCAAACAACAGGAAAGGTGAGTAACAAATAGGATGGAAGACAGAGATGAAAACACAATTATAACATTTAATGTCATAATGTCTAATTGGTCCATCACAATTTTGGACAGGGGGAAATACAGTATATTTCCAAACTGAAGGGTGCCAGAGCCAATCTGCCCAGGTATTGTTCCCCCCTGTGGCAGTTTGGGCTGTTTTCCAGGCTGATGTGGATGAACAGCGGTGTATTAGGTTATTCAGGGGTCTTATGTCCTCTAAAAATACACAAGATCCCGGTCCCTGCCATGCAGCTGGCGGCTATAGACTGGCAGTCTCCCGGCAACGTGATGGTGTTGCCGGGAGACTGGTCTCAGGTGAGGTGCTGAGACAGCCTGGACAGGCAGCGCTCAGTGCTGGGAGAACCAGGAAACGAGGGAGCTACCACTGCCGCCGATACTACTGTGCAACTCACGCCCTGAAGAATTGGAGGAACTTCGTACTCAGACAAAAGTAAGCTATGAATACAGTGAGGCAGGACTACTTGTTGAGGATGACACACTGGACAGTCTAGTATAAGAAGAAGGTTTCTCCTGTACACGATTGGACAGGGACAAGGCAAGCTCAGAGAAATGAGCAGGAGGGGGTGGTCTCTGTGTGTATATTAAAGAGACATGGTTTACAAACTACGCAGTCGGATATCTGTAACTCTGATCTGGAGCTTTTGTTCATCCCGGTGAGACCATACTACAGTATCTAACGCAGGAGTTTACCAACATATTTGTGTGTGTTGTTTATGTACCACCATATGCGAGTGCAGCTAGCCAGATAGCAGGCTTCTCTTTGTAGACTTCAGTTCTGGATCAATCAATCCAGACATTCTAATAAGGGAACAAGTGAGCTTTAACTCTATGCTCTCTGACAAGGCATTGAGCAGCACAGGGGCCCCTCAAGGGATAGTTACCTCATCTCTCCTGTACACTTTATACACAAATGACTTATAATCAAATCAGTATCTAATTAAGTTCTCATTCTGAGTCTACTCATGAGTGAAAGTAACATCAGTAGCCAAACAGTAACGATTAGCCTAAATTAATACAAAGAAGACAAAAGAGATTGTGGTGGGCCCCAGGTCCATGGGTGACCACACCATGATAACAATTACATGATCACTGTACTGTGTTGTTTTGTAAAGTATAGCATGTATTGCTGCAACTTTTTTTGTAGTACAACTGTTTTTGTAGTTTTATTTCCCGAAAGGGTAACGCCGTAGTGACCATTGTGTGTTCACTGTAGTTCTCATTCAGGATGGGCAACGCTGTAGTGATCATCAACCACCCGACCAGCCTGGACCACGGCAAACCCGTGCTGAGCGGCGGTAAAGTGACGGCTGAGGACCCTGGCATGATCCACATGGAGAGGGAGATGGGCATGGACTCTGTCTGCGGTGGAGTAATCACCTTCAAGAGGATCGTGAAGGAGTGCGGCAGCATCAAGACCGTCGCCACGGAGAGCAGCACCACAATCTCAGCAGGGGCCTCGGCGTCTGCAGGTGCTAAAGAGGGGCTGGTTGCCACCGCTAGCACTGGCATTGAGCTCACAGACACAGAGAACAGGGCGGACACCACACACATTCAGCACATTGTAAGCGATAAGAATGAGATGTCAGAGCTAGAGTGTAAGGTGAACTATTTAGGGAAGAACAGGGGGGAGTACAGGTGGCTCAGCAATGATCTCAATCTGAAGGCCAAGCACAGGTGGAGTACTAACTCTGAGATGTTCATTAAGATCACCTTCAGAGAGGACTCTGATACCGACACTGATTCTGAGTACGTGGAGGATTTGGCGGACAATAAGAGAAAAAACAAGAAAGACGAGAAAAAATGATCTCTGATTCTCTTTTCCACTTGTTTTACTAATATCAGTGCTGTTAAGTAACTCTAAATTATGTAATTATTATTATCACAATACATTAACCAATTGTATTTACATTTTGGCCAGTTGAAAATTACACTCTCACAAGCTCACAATGTGACACATTGTCACATTGTGACAATGTGTTTTCATGTTCATGAAAACATGAAAGTCTGAAGTTCAGCAAACAATGTCTGATAATTAGAGATGGGTGTGATTACATTGATTGTTTCAAATGGTTAACACGCTACCACATATATGCATAATTTAGTGGGCAGTGGAGGTATTTTAGGGATTTATAATGTTGACCAGAGTAGCAACTTATTGTGGGAACACGTTTCCCCCATGCTAGATGTCCAAATAGTGTCCAAGGGGCCTTGAGTCTAGCAGCCAGCAGGTCATGTCTGATGAAGGCTTTGCCTCCGAAATATTGAATAGAAGGCATATGTTTTTATATTATATTATATTATATTATATTATGTCTTAACCTGCTGCTCCTAAATAAAAGTTGGCACTTTGACAGTCGGCGCGTGGCCACTTTCTTGTTTTACCAGCTCTACTCTTGACATGACATCATCAGGGATGAAAGAAAGAGCAATTACGAGCATGGTTGTCCCTGGAAACTATTCGATCTTTGCATCCATTGGGAAAGAGATGATGACGTACGTACTGATGATGTCATTTTGTACCAATATGCTCGAAATGGCAATTAAACGTCAATGTTTGTGTGTGACATGTTACACTGGACCACGAGGATCCTTGGAGGTCCGGCGCAGAGGCCCTTCTGCTGCCGCACAATCGTGAAAGCTCACACGCCAAAGACATGGCCTGCTGCCATGGCGGGGACCCGCTCGGCCCACACGGACATCAAGGTGCCAGACTTCTCCGACTATAGGCGGCCCGAGGTGCAGGACCCGCGCAGCTCCTCCCAGGACAGCAGCGACTACAGGCGCTCATTCTCCTACCTGCTCACCGGGGCCACCAGCGTGCTGGGCGTGTACGCCGCCAAGACAGTCGCCACGCAGTTCATCTCGTCCATGAGCGCCTCGGCCGACGTCCTGGCCATGTCCAAGATCGAGGTCAAGCTGAGCGACATCCCCGAGGGCAAGAACGTCACGTTGAAGTGGAGGAACAAGCCGCTGTTCATTCGCCACCGAACGCCGAGGGAGATCGCCGCCATGGAGGCCGTCGACGTCTCCTTTCTGCGGGACGCCGAGCACGACCGGCACCGCGTGAAGAACCCCAGCTGGCTCATCGTGGTGGGCGTCTGCACCCACCTGGGCTGCATCCCCATCGCCGACCAGGGTGACTTCGGGAGGGAGGGAGGCTACTACTGCCCCTGCCATGGCTCCCACTACGACGCCTCGGGGAGGATCAGGAAGGGCCCCGCCCCCCTCAACATGGAGGTCCCTTACTACGAATTCCGAGACAGCAACACGGTGGTGGTGGGGAATTGAACAAACGTTGTGTAAGAACCATAGTGGGATGTTAAAGGAGGATTCCACAACATACCGGTAACACATTGGGCATCCACCTACCTTGGTTGCTGTGACATGATACATAATCCCCTTGATTTTTGTCATAGATGCCCCCTTTTCTACATTTCACCCTGAGGTCCCCCTCCCCCCAATGCAGTTTGCAATATTGTTGCAGGTTGTCTTTATTCTAATACGGGTATTTTAGTAGCTCCAAACCTTTTTTTCCCCACTCATCACATCAAATCACACACAACAAGATAATTGGGCCACTACATGATTTTTAAAAACTCAGGTGGCACCCTTATGACCTTTTCAACCTGTGATTGGAGAGGAGTGGGAGGGGAGGAGAGGTGGATGAATTATCTCTGGTATTACATGTAAAGGCTGCCCTAGAGTGATGTAAAACTCATGCGTGAGTATCAGTATGCTATTAAAATGTGTGAAAAAAGTTTGGAGCTACTAAAACGCCTCCAGTACAATAAAGATAACCTATACCAATGTACTGGAAGTAGGTGCAGGAACTGTAGGAAGGGTGGGGGAGCTCAAGGTGGAAAGTACAAAAAGGAGCATCTAGGGAAAAAACAGTACACTACTACACTATATACTGTATGTTGTCACATCAATCAAGGTAGATGGATGCCAAATGTGTTTTGGTGTGGAATTATCCTTTAACGAGACCTAATGGGCATTTGCGTTATTTTAGGAGGTTAACATCAGAGCCATTTAGAGGAAGAGTTGCAACACTCACTGTAAGCGAAAGGTCCATAGAGTAATATGAGAACAGCCCAGTCACATGGTTCTTCATGTGATTCATACAGAGCCTGTACGCTGACTAACTGGTGGTGAAATACATCGTTTTCAACGAGAATGTATTGTATTAATCACTCTTAGTCAATGTGGTGTTTATTGTTTTTTACTTTTTTATAGTTTGGGGAGTTTCTGCTAGTGTGCCTTTGTGTACATTTGTTTACAACAACACAATCTATGTGCAATTATTTTTTTTCCTACAGAAATTAAAAGTTTGATGTTATATGGATATGGATCCACCCACCCGATAATTTTTGGAGTTTGTAAATAGATAAATAGGCTTCGAGGTCAATAGCCTGCAGAGATGCTTTTAACATCCACACAGATTGGACAAAATTATATAATATCTGTTAGAATGACCTTATGAATCATTTACATTTAATCTTTTTTTTTTTTTTTTTTTTTTGCAAAAATGCTGCCTTAGGCCACACTAGGTTGCATACCGGTAGTTTTGAAGGATACTGCTACAATTTCTATAAATGTATTGTGACACTGCAAGACTATACCCTTTCTCAAACAAGCTAAACCTTTTTCCACCATGTTTGCATGCACAGTGTGCACACTGTGTGCCTTTATTGATTACATTGTAAATAGAAAACATAATATTTGTGACGCAAGATGCTAGTTGGCCCTTGTGTTAGATCCCGTTTCTACATTGTTATTGTGAGCGAAGATTAGCCTCACAGGGACATTAATAAACTTCTTGAGTCTTGAATGAATCTTGAATCCTTCTGTGAGCAGAGTGAGTGCAAGTAAAGCAATGTTTTTTGTGGTCGTTGACCGTCCCTCGAAGTATACCCAAGATTGACTCGGTTAGATGATGATGTAATGCTAATGTAGGCTAATTAAGAGATCTAGTATCTAGTATTGTTGTGAATATTATCTCCTGTAGTGTAAGAGTTCTTTATAAGTATTGTCATGAGTATCATCTCTTGGAGGTGTCAGGGTACTTGCTCTCTGGTCGATCATGCTCATGCAAACGTGAGCAGTAGAGTGCCACACAAGTTGGACTGAATGCAGCTCTAGTTTAGTTCATATAATTTGTCTATTTTTAACAATTATAGGGACATGGCTTACTTGTGCGTGAGTGGAGTGAGGTAATACACATGACCACGCCCCACTGACCACGCCCGCTCCGCTCACGCAAGGTGCACACAAGAGAAAACAGTTAAAGTATATTTAAAGGTAGGGGAAGTGATTTCACTTTTGTCAGATATCACCCAAAAAATATTTTTTTTTCTGTTAAAATGCTCTATTATAAGGTGTGGAAACCACATATGGAGTTTCCCCCTCCCCCACGTTAGCAGAGGAGCTAATAAAAGTTCCCCAGGTCACCACAATTCTCCTCCAATCAGGAGAGAGCAGCAGGTTCACATAGTGTAGCTACTTTTGGGGGCCCCTAGTGCACCAGGCTGGTACTACACCATGAATTTCAAATCACTTCCCCTACCTTTAAATTAAGTAAATAATAGCAAAATAGGCAAATCTTCAAGTACGAGATGTGAGGTTATCTGCCATGGGGCTGTCCTGCAGAGCTTGCAAGCATGAATGACAATGAAGGTAAACTGTATATGCATTATGATGAAACACTTACAGTAAGTAACCAGACGCAACACTTAAACCCTAAGGACTCAACACTTCAGCCACTCTGTCAACCACATACGCTCTGCATGCAAATAAGGAACATTGTATACTTTAACTTCTGTTTGTGTGTCCATTATTACCCCCGTGTCTCTCCCCCTTTCCTTGTGTTTAAGTTGCGAGGGTGGGATATGTACTGTAATAACCTCAGTACATATGTAACACTAACCTCGTTCTCTTCTTTGACATTTGCATCACACCCTGGCATTTCAGAAAAGCATGATACGAACAACAGCAAAAAGGAAGTGAAAGTTTAGAGTGAAAGAAGTGAGAAGAGGTCAGCTCTCTGTACTTTACTGTCCATTAATATTTATTACCTTATGTTCTATACTTACTGTTGATGATCTTAATATCATTGGTTATTGTTGATATGGAAGAATCGTATAGAAAATTTTATATACTGTATATGTCATACAGTATATGCAAACGCTTACTATACATAGTACATAATACATAGTATGGATCTTATCGGGAATGTCTTTTGAATGTCATACTGTATAATATTACAAAATTATATATGTTTCACTTTTACAAAAACACTATGGATCTTATATTAACTTTATTCTTTTATCTGAGGATTGTATGAAAGGTGCCACTTTCAAGAGTTCGCATATATACATTTGCAAATGGCTGCTTGATCACTAATCTCGTTCTCTTCTATAATCTTGCCTCACACCCTGGCATTTCAGCAAACATAATACAAACATAGCAACAAAAAGGAACTTTCCTCCTCGCAAAACATTGTGCAAGCCAGGCGGAACCACGTGGCTATTGGTTTTACATGGCAGTTTCTGCTGCTTTTGTGCTGACGCTTTGGAATGGGTACCAAGATCTTAATTTTCTGGCCTGTTAAGAACTCCCTGGCGTGGCTGCACTAATAACACTGGGGTATGACCGTCTATGGCCAAGTTTAAATGGACAGCTGGTATCAGTCAATAGGGAGACAAGAGGGATGGAGAAGGATAATCTTAACAGTGAGCATTCCAACACTCTGGGTTACGTCATGTTTTTGGGCTCGTACTGGACGGGAATTAAGCTCCACCCAAGCTTGAGAATGCTGCACCCACCAGCATCCCGGAAAAGCTTGCCCTAGCGCAAAATTCACATCCTATTGACAACCAGTCAAAAAAAAATCTCTCTTTCAAAAAAGAGAAGGAATAGCAGATCTGAATTTAATGAAGACGTTATATGACAATAACAAGTGTAACACCCTCCCAACCCTCTCAACAGTAGCCATTAGTAGAGTGCAAAGAGGAAACTAAGGTTGTTCAGAGTATAGGTCACCTCAGGACAGGATGATTGTCACACTGCTCTGCTCTCTCCTCTGTGAGTATGAAAGCAATACTAATAAATATGATTAATACTATCTGTTATTTAAATATGAATAATACATATTAATAAAAGAAGATTATTGTCATTTGGTGTCGTTCAGTGTTGGATCTCATCTCCTGTGGACACAGTCAAGGTGAAGAATAATATATCTTAAATTTGTATGAAATATGATGAAGTTACACAAGTGGTCAATTTAACCACTTCCATAAGTTTGAACACATTAATTGTGCTATACAGCAGATTATATCTGGTACACAAAACACACTAATTGTGCTTTGCTTTTGGTTGGTAAGCATATAGGCAGACCTCTGTTGGTGCTATCGTATAATATTACAGTGGTCCAAACTTTTTAGCTTGTGAGTGACCCAAAATTGTAAACACTGGATATTTGCTTGAGACCCAAACTAGGGAAAATGCCAGATCTACAAAATCATGTTTATCACAGAAAAATATCAAAGATTTAGTGTATTGTATTGAAATCAAATGGAGAGGGAGCTTCTGTAAAGTCATTATTTGATTCATAACTCACCAGGTCAGAATAATGGGATGTAGGGATTATGACCAGACCCTTATATCTAGTTAAATGATAAACAATGGCAAATGTGCTTCCCAAACAGGCCAACCCAAAGCTGTTCTGAGTGTGTCTCCTAGATGGTTGAGTCCTGGAGAGTCAGTGACTCTGAGCTGTGCAGTCAAAGGATGGTCTGCAGACTGGAGGTTCTACTGGTACAGGGCTGTTCTGGGACCAGAAGGCACCCTCATCCCAGAGCTGTTACCTGAAAGTGTCAATGGGACCGTAGAAGGTTCCTACATCATCCCTGGTCCTACAGGCACAGGAGGATATGTGTGTAGAGCTGGGATGGGAAACCCAGTAAATTACACTGATTTCAGTCACAATGAGTTTGTGTTTTCCGGTGGTGAGTGTGACACAAAATTCATCATTTTTTTTATTGTCTTTTATTTGTATTTCTTTAACATTTTCCTATGGCACACTTGACCCTGTGTTTTGTTTTAGATCGTCATTCTTCAGGTTCTCTCACAGTGAGTCCAGACAGAAGTCAACACTTCATCAATGAGCCTATCTCACTGACCTGTGAGGGAAACACTCGGACAGTGATGTATTTCACTGAGAGCGGAGACTGGCCCATAACTTGCGAATATGAAAAGTCACTGACCAGATGCAAGGTCAGCAGTGCCTATAAGATCAACAGTGTGTTCTGGTGTCAGTCTAACTCAGAGTACAGCAATGCTGTCAACATCACAGTAGACGGTGAGTCCAATTCTTTCATTCATTATCTAAACATTCTGCAGGTTTGACAAGTCATTTTTTCTTCAGTTAAAATAAGTATTAAATAGCTCTACACTGTGTTAATATAATATGCATTATGGTATAAAGTGTTACAGGTATAAAGTGTTGTTCAGTTACAGAAGTTGCCATGTCGCTCCAAAAGTTAGTAAACAGAAAATGTGTTGAAACAGAAGCATAGCATAAACATTGGTGCCATACAGTATCATCGAATGAATCCGGTCGGAGTAACAGGATATCGGGGTATTACGGGGTAATTACGAGCAGACCCTGATATCTAGTTAAATGACAAACAATGGCAATTGTACTTCCCAAACAGGTCAACCCAAAGCTGTTCTGAGTGTGTCTCCTAGATGGTTGAGTCCTGGAGAGTCAGTGACTCTGAGCTGTGCAGTCAAAGGATCATCTGCAGACTGGAGGTTCTACTGGTACAGGGCTGATCTCGGGCCATCAGGCAAAATTGACGTCAAAAAGCTCTTACCTGGTCGCCAGGGGACTGTAGAAGGGTCATACGTCATTGATGGTCCTACAGGCACAGCTGCCTATGTGTGTAGAGCTGGGAGAGGAGACCCTGTTGATTACACTGACTTTAGTGACAATCAGTATGTGCTTTCTGGTGGTGAGTATGGTTCATAATTCAATATTCTTCCAGCTAGATTTTTTTCTTTGTATGTTTTAAATTTGTTGTGATATTTGCATCACCTTTTAAAGATTTTTTTAACAGAGCATGTTTACTTGAGTACTAATACTTTAATTCTGTTCTCAAGTACAATAATATAGGCTCCTTGATTAAAATACCTTAATGCCACTTTGATATATTTATAGTTTAATATAAAAATCATTGCATTGACATTAAACGAAAGTTTGCTTTGTGCTTTTGCTAGTATTAAACCCATTTGAGACTCTTGGTTCTTGTTGCTCTATAGTAACATGACATTTTTTGTGTCAACATGTGTCATCGCAGTGCTTTTTGTTTGCCCTCTGACCCTGTGTTTGTGTTTTAGATCGCCATTCTCCAGCTTCTCTCACAGTGAGTCCAGACAGAAGTCAACACTTCATCAATGATCCTATCTCACTGACCTGTGAGGGAAACGCTATCGAATGGACAGTGATGTGGGAGAGTGGACATTGGGGCATAAATTGTGAGCCTACTTCTAAGTCACCGAAAAGATGCAACGTCAGCAGCCCCTATTTGATGAGAAGTGTGTTCTGGTGTCAGTCTGACTCAGTGTACAGCAATGCTGTCAACATCACAGTTGACGGTGAGTCCAGTTCATTTACTACTCATTAAAAAGCACACTGTTTAAACATAATTGCAAGTAATATTTCTTTCCGATATATTTTCTTTGTGGCAGTTCTATCTTACATACATTGTATGATACTATGATTGTTGTAAAACATGTGATGATACAAGTATTACTCTATTTAAAGCTATAGTTCCTCCTACTGTGGAAAACGGTACTCAACTTGCAGTTGGTCTGACTTCAGGACTTCTGGTTGTGATTGTGCTGTCAGTCCTGCTGCTCCTGCTGTGGAGACACAAGTCGAAAGGTGATCACTACTATATTAGGGATAGATGGTTAAAATAGTGTTGATTTTTTATTTGTGTAATGATTTAATCCACCTTCTGACAATAATTTTGTTTTACCAAAAACTCATAATCAATTACAACACATTTAAACCCAAAAAGTAGCAAATTACAACAATATATTAATTAGCAATGTAAAGGTGCAAAGCTTTATAGTACAATTTGTTTTCTTTATTCCCAGATGAAAGTGTTCTCAGGTAAGTGATACTAAATATTAGTCAAGTCATCAACATCCATGACAGCAGTTTACATCCCGTTAATACATGAGACATGTCACGTGTCTGATCTATGACTCTTAACTACAGACCAATTGTGTCTGAGGAAACCCATATAAGCTCATCTGCAGATCAAAGAACCAAACCAGTCTCAGTTGCAGTCCAGATGACAAAACTGAGTAGAGCCTCTGGTGGTGAGTACTGTCCACTACTGCACGGTTAGTCTGAAACAATCAAAGTTTGGACAACAATGAAAACTGAAAGTTGAGCTGAATAATTCTAATTTAGCCATACCAGTTTACCAGAGTCCCTATGGGTTCTGTACTGTACTAGTGACTTTTGTTTAATAGGCATTTAATGTTCTTTATTGAATTTCAGTTGCGTCTGCTTTTCCTCATTAGGAAAGATAATCCAAATTATATTAAATTATCAAAAAACAAGCACTATTTAATGCTCATGTTTTACTACCTGTAGGTGATTATGGAGCAATGAACCAGCCTCATGAAAATGGTACTGTATATACCCCCCCCCCCAAACATCCAATCAATGATGTAGTCATGTAGGCCGATGGCTCCATGAAGTAGACCAGTCCACAAAGTCATCTTATAAGCTTTTTATTTACCTTGACGTTATTACTTTCCCAGATTTCGAAATTTGTCTCTTTGACTTTTTAAACTTTTTCACAATTGTTTTCAAAGACAGTTGAGGTCTTGTATTTAAAAATAAAATACAAAATAAAGCAGCAAGCGATTTGTAGTGTACATAACTGCGCGCAGGATGCCGCGTGTGGATCTACAATCTAGTGCACATCTCTGTTGTTACAGTACCTGTCGATAGCTTGTAAATCTGTTCTATTTTTGCATGCAGCAACAAGCTCATTTTAAACAAGTAACTTGGCGTTATTTGCAAAGTAATGCATTACATTTTTGCAGAGTAATCTCATTACTTTACTTTTTGGAACAAAAGTAATAATATTACAGTAATATGTAATCTAAAATTTGTTACTGCCCAACACTGGAAGTGACGAACAGATATTTCATTGAATCAACATTTAAAAACATTTTCGTCCTTGTGTGAAATGTCAGAAGTCCACTGTACAGAAAACATGTAACACAACACTATAACCCACACTTGCGATCCAAGTTGATGGTGATTGCTATTGGAAGCAGCAGTATAGGGTGTGCAAATTCATAGTTCCTGGCCGGTGACACAGGGCATTCACAAAAAAATAACCAATCGAAAGTAGTCAATGTGCTATTCTTTACCACTTCTGACAAGTGGTTTTAATTTAAACAAATTCATGTCAATTCAAATACTAAGGCAATTTATTTAGGCAATTAACATTTAGGCCTGACCTAAGGTTTTTGAAAAACCTGAAATATTCATATTTCAGCATCAAATAAAGTTAATTATGGAATACTGTACATACTGTACAGAATCCAAATATGGATTCCCGGCCTGAAAGGGTTAATGTCCTTTTATGAGTTTCAATTGTGTTTGCCTTTCCTCATTAGGAAAATATAGTATTGAATTATCAAAAAACAAGTAGTGTTTTTCTACCTGTAGGTGACTATGATGCAATGAACCAGCCTCATGAAAATGATGAAAATGGTACCGTATTACTTTTTCCCCCTCCAAACATTGAATCAAAGGTATTTAACTAGTTTCAAATGGTGTCATGGTGGAATAATTCATGTTAGGAGTTTGGAGCAGAACTCCCTGGACCCTTGCATGCAGAATGGTGATTGGGGTAGGGCAGGATCATTCCAACCCTCAGGGAACAGCTTGCCTGTAGCCTACAGACATGCACGCGCGCATCATGTGCACACAAAGACCACAGTCTGAATGATGTTTATTGCTTGACAAGCATATCATCTCCTTTACATGCTTTAGTTTAAACTAAAGCACGAGCATTAATAATACATTGAATTACATGGTCTTACATGGACTAATTTACAACAGCAGCAATATTACAATAATATACTGATTAGTAATGTAAAGGTGCAAAGCCTTATAGTACAATTTGTTTTCTTTTATTTACAGATGAAAGTGTTGTCAGGTAAGTGCTACTAATATTAGCCATCAAGTCATCAACATCCATGACAGCAGTTTTCTTGTTAAAGCGTGAGACATGTACTGATCTATATTTGACTTTTAACAACAGACCAATTCTGTCTGAGGGAACCAATGAGGGCCCAGCTGCAGACCAAAGAACCAAACCAGTCTCAGTTGCAGACCAGATGACCAAAGCGAGTGAAGTCCCTGATGGTGAGAACTGTCCACTACAGCACGGTTAGTCTTTCAACAAATCACAAAGTTTGGGTTTAATGAATCTATTTTAGCCATCCCATATAGTTTACCAGAGGCCCTATGGGTTCTGTACTGTAACTTTGTTTTTTTGGTACTGTGGGGAGGGCATTCACAGAAGATAACCGAAAATAGTCAATGTGCTATCCTTTACCAGCGATGACAACTGGTTCTAATTTCAACATAAATTCATGTCTAAGTTCAAATACTAATTTAGGGATTTAATGTCCTTTAATGAGTTTCAGTTGTGTTTGCTTTTCCTCATTAGGAAAGATAATCCAAATACGTTGTAGTATTGCATTATCAAAAAACAAGCGCTATTTAATGTTCATGTTGTTCTACCTATAGGTGACTATGAAGCAATGAACCAGCCTCATGAAAATGATGAAAATGGTACTGTATATACTCCTTCCCCCCAAACAACAATAAATGATGTAATGATGTAAGCTGTTGACTCCATTAAGTAGACCAGTCTACTTACGTAAAACCACCAAAAATAAATAATTCTGGCCATAACAATGTTCCAAAGTGGAAAATTAAAAGAACACTTGACACTAACTTGACCTTTGATGTTTGTGTTTTTCTACCTGTAGTGTATGAATATGAAGCAATGAACCAGCCTCGTGAAAATTATGAAAATGGTAACGTATATACTTTTTTCTCTCCAAACATCCAAGATTTCAATTAACTAGTTTCAATTGGTGCCATGGTAGAATAATTCATGTTAGGACACCACAAAGACCTGCAGCCTGAATTTTGTTTATTGCTTGGCAGTGATATCATCTCATTTGCATGCTTTAGTTTAATCCAAAGCACAAGCAAATTATTAATTAATAATAATACATTGAATTACATGGACTTCCATGGACTCATAATCATTTACAACACATTTAAACCCAAACAGCAGCAATATAGCAATAATATACTATAGTAATGTAAAGGTTCAACACTGTTTAGTACTGTTTGTTTCCTTTTATTTACAGATGAAACTGTTGTCAGGTAAGTCCTATTAAACATTAGTCATCAAGATCCATAACAGCAGTTTACATCTCGTTAATACATGCAACGTGTCTGATCTATGACTCTTAACTACAGACCAATTCTGTCTGAGGAAAACCATATGAGCTCAGCTGCAGACCAAACAACCAAACCAGTCTCAGTTGCAGTCCAGATGACAAAACTGAGTAGAGCCTCTGGTGGTGAGTATGTCCACTACTGCACGGTTATTCTGAACTGTACTAGTGACTTCATTTTTTTTTCTTTTTTTTTGGTAATGTGGGGAGGCCATTCACAGAAAATAAGCGATCCCTTAACACTTCAGACAATTGGTTCTAATTTCAACCTAAATTAATATCTGAGTTCAAATATTAATAACTAACACTATAACCCACGCTTCCCAACCAACTTGATGGTGATTGCTATTGGAAGCAGCAGTATAGTGTGTTCCTCAGTACTGTGTCTATACGACACAGGCTGGCCGGTGACAGAGGGCATTCACAGAAAATAACTGATCGAAAATAGTAAATGTGGTATCCTTTACCACTAATGACAATTGGTTATAATTTCAACATGAATTCATGTCTAAGTTCAAATACTACTAACAATTGATTCTTTAGGCATTTAATGTCCTTTAATGAGTTTCAGTTGTGTTTGCCTTTCCTGCTTAGGAAAAATAATCCAAATAGTATTGAGTTATCAAAAAACAAGCACTTTTTAATGCTGATGTTTTTCTACCTGTAGGTGACTATGAAGCAACGAACCAGCCTCTTGAAAACGATGAAAATGGTACCGGATATACTTTTTTCTTCAAACATACACTTAGGACACAGTATGCAAACATATTTGAATACCGTGTCCTCATTGGCCACCCCAATTTTCTGGAGTTGGAAATGGGCATACAATTGAATTATTCCAGACCAATCTGCTGACAGGCATATTTTCGCCAACAGCTGATTCAGTCCGGTTTAGCCAGGCTACCTTGCATGCAGCATGGTGATTGGTCATTATAACCCTCAGGAACAGCTTGACTGTACACACACCCACGCACAAAAAATGCGGTTTGAATTTTGTTGACAGCTTGACAGTGATATCACCTCGTTTAGTTCACAGCACAAACATTATGATTTTTCTTTCAGACCCACTTTTCCTGAGAGGGTACAAATGGAACCGAATGGACCCGCTAGGGTCCATTTGGTTCACATTTGTATCCTCTCAGGAAAAAAATGAAAATGGGTGGAATTCCCCTTTAATTATGTTGTAATAATAAATTACATAATAATAAGTACATTGAAGGAGATTCATTGTATGATGAAACAGCCCTTAAAACACACCCCTGTGGCACATGAATGAACTCCAAGGTGATTTTGACAAAAATAAATAAATATTTTATTAAAATATGTATATATTGTTTTAATTTTCAGATCCATATTATATCACGTAAGTACATGGATCTCTGTCTATTCATCAGCATGACAGCGGTAGATTACATCCTGTTCTTGCCCATAACCATAACAATAAATATTTATTATATTTTAATTACAGGCCCATTGAGTATGATGGCACCAATCAGGGCTCAGCTGAAGAATAGAAGACCGATCAAAGGGGTACTGACCATGTGTATTGTCCACTGCAGCACGGTCAGTCTTTAAACCAATCACATCTGACAAGTTGTGACAACTGCTTCTAATTTTAATATAAATTATTGTGATTCACTGATGTTTGTGTTTTAAAAAAACCCAACAACAACAGGAAGAGCTAGAGTGAGTCCAGAAACGCGTCTGTAAAGTCATCAAAAGGAGAGCTGGGAACATCTCACAACCCCTACCAGGAGGGAAGAGGCTGCAGTGAAACTGGTCAGCTGACAGGGAACACCCTCTGCATGACCTGCTGCCTCCAACACGTCGCAGCTGGACTGCTAGGGCACTGAGGAACCAAAGGCTGAACCCGAACCAAAGGCCAAGACAAATAGACCTCAAATAGAACTCTACCCTGCATACTGAAGTTAGATTATACAATGACACTATCTAAATTATAATAAAAAAGATAGCATGATGGCCAGAACTGTTACAGTTTCCATGTCTTGCTGCCCTGACTATGTTCTATATATTTTAAAATTTGCTATTCTCATTTTGTTGTTTGATGATGTTGAAGTTCAGCTGTTTTTTCATTGGGGCCCTCGGCTCCACTGCAAGCATTAATAAAGTAAAGTAAGGTAAAGTATGTACTAGTATGTACTTCATTAATACATGTTCAATCCAGATTTGGCTCAAGCAAAGATTGTATCATTCTCCTCCTATGTCACAAAATTATAAATTATGTGCCTGGGTCCAAGCACCTGGAACCCTAATTATGGCTTAAAGCATAACACAAAAATGTCCCTGTTGAGCTGTTAATCTACAACGTAATTTAATGCACATTTCAGATGAGTGAACAAAAATCCACATCAATCCCATTTTATTTTATTTTTTCATTTTGGAGATACGTTTTACAATTAGTATAGGATCAGGCTGTGGTCAGTGGTCATTTAGGCATTAGGATAGAAACAGAAATGGAGGGCATTGTACTTGTGTCAGCCTGAAATGGTGATCTGAAGTTTGTGTACCAATGCATGCATCCCTTCAGTTTATGTGGCACAAAGAGCCGGGAGCCAACAGGGACACAGTAACCTGTTGCATAATGGCAGGGCTAGCCTGCAGGGAGCCTTTCAGTCATAATGGTCATGGCTTGCCCTAGGTTTCCTTTTGTGTCATGTTTCTCACAAAGAAAGCATAATTTTGATTGACTCTTTCAACAGCAAGGCTATAAGCAGGTTTATTGCTAATGCTACTGGATTCACCTATAGGCAGAGGAATGAGTTGTATCTTCAAACATCTGTGGAGAGGAAAAATTATGTATAAATGAGGGAAAAAACTATTTTTATAACTGAACAATATTTGTTCATTCAACATTACTGTCAGAAGCTGGGCCTGGGTTTCTAGCATACAGTATATAAAAGTTTGGTTGCCATTGTGATAAATCCACTAAACATTTCTACACTGCAATGTTGCCAAGTCCCAAATAACGGAAGGCACTAGTGGCACTTCCAAAAGTATCTAGAATAATGTTTAGATATTGTGCTCCGATGTATAGAGGAGTTAGAAAGTTACTTGCATAATATGCATTCCAGTGTGTTGTATTATTTTTTACAAGAGCTGCTGCTCAGGGAGTTGCAGCAGCCTGTGTCCTCCTGAGTATAAGCGTTGCGATTTTGTGGGGACAGAAACAGCCTGGCCACATGATTTATGTTCTCACGCGATTTGTCCCTATTGTCAATAGAAGTCCATGTAGAAGAGCTTCCATTGGACTGGCCCCATTAAGTGAACGGGGTTGTCTTTTCAATTTTAGCGCTGGGAGTTTGAAAAAGAGCTAAATATAGCTACAAATGTTGTCACTAAGCCAAGTCGGCAACACTGCTACAGTGATGTACATGTCATGTCTTTTACTATGTATTTCATGAGGTCTTTATGATAATATTTTTACTTTTTAGCACATTGGGTCAACTTCAGTTGTTTTTAAATGTGCTTGCTATACAAATAAAGGTGGCTCTTGACATCAGTACATCATTTTAGAGGCTAAACTAATGCTATTTTTGAGGGAATTACATAGTTGATTGTGACGATTGCTTAGTATTTACACAGTACCGATAGCTTTGCACAAATATTACTATATATGGGAATTATTAAAGTGATTCAGTTGGAGGTACTAGTCTATTTCTAATCTGGTAAATAGTGAACTTGTCGCCCCCATAACAAACAAGAACACAACAAAGTGTGATAGTGTAATAATGGAATTGTACCTGCAGTACTGTGACATACATGCACGGTCATTGCTGTGAACCACAAGGATAGCTGTATTCTGTCTGCCAATGTTCACCTGAGTGAAACAGGTACTGTTAGCATGTTTACTTTGGAGCAACAAGAGTACAAGAAAACAAGACAGGGAATAATTAAAGCACCAGTTAAGGCAGTGGGAAGTACATTTTTACACTACTGCAATTACTGCATGTACAATTTTGGGTGTTTTCCTTTTTCTTTTCAGTTTATAACTTTGCTGGAGTATTTCTAATGTTCAGTACTTTAACATATACACCACTACATCAGATTTTTTAAAATACAACATAGCTGATCTGCAAAATCACAATCCAGCGTAATGCCACACATTGTGAGCAAATATACAAAATAGGGCACGACTTAGTGCAGCACAAAGTTTGTAGATCTGTTATGTGCTATTGTTGAAAAATCTAGAACATTTGTGAAAGTCTTTGAACATACAATTTTTAAAAGGGTAACATTTGGCACAGTTGGTGTTTTGGATACAGGATGGCCAGATTTTTTTTTACATTACAGCAAGTTGGCAGTTAATACTCAACCACAATAATTATGTATTTTGCATATATATATATATATATATATATATATATATATATATATATATATATATATATATATATATATATATATATATATATATATATATATATATATATATATATATATATATATACGTTAACCTTTGCAGAATGGCCAGATTGCAGGATAGGATGTACTCACTTGGATGGTAGTAATCATAGATCTTGACCAGGGCTGGCTGCAGGTTCTGAACCGCGACCTCCTGTATGACCTGTAACTCGTGGTCGATGGGTATGTCTTTGTATAACTGGTGACAGAGAAGATTATATCAAGAGTTTGTATTATATCTGCTTGGCCCGATTGGAATGACCCCACTCAAGAGGTAAAGATTTTAACTTTAATGATGAGGTTGAGGTCAGATTTGTATCAAATATCATTTGTCACCAGTCTCACCTCTTCTATATAAATGTGGACGCAATTGTCCTTCAGTGTCAAACGATCTCCCAGACGATTCTTCAGCTGGGAAGAAGTAACCATAACATTCTAGTGGTTATTATGTGGACTCTGTGTTCGCACATCTGCACTAGTACAGGTTAGGGCATTAACCAAACACGTTTTTTGCTAGTCGAATCGAATACTTTGGTAGTCGAATAATTGTCGACTAGTCTATAGTTATATATATATATTTGTTTTTTAGCCAATAAAATGTGTGATTCTGGACTTCCCATTGAAAAAATACGTGCCTATTAAAATACTGTAACTCAGTTACATCATGACATGAAAAATGAGCAATCAACCTACAATTACTACTAACACCACAGCACACATCCACAATGCCTGCTGCAGAAAATTGGAAAATATATATCAAAAATTATAATTACCGAATAACGAATAGTGAATTAATAGTCGAATAGTGTTTTGCTAGTTGAATAATCGACTAGTCGAATATTTTGTTAATGCCCTAGTACAGGTTGAAAGGTTTCTTTTTACAACACCTCACCTTGCTCCAAGATTCTGGTTCAGGGACAAATCCAGACAACATTGCTACTTCAATTAACACCATGTTGGTAGGTGTTTTATCGCCAGTGTATCTGTATGGGGAAAACACAAACTATTTGTGTTTTATAATAAAGTCTATAGAATTTCACCCACTAAAAGAAAAAAGCCTAAACCTAGTTTCGGTTTGGGCTTTGGGAGGAAAAGCCTTCATCCATTCAGGATGAGATGAACCTACATCCAATAAGACCGGGTGGTTTTGTCCAATCACCCAAAACACTGAATGCTCCTTTAAGTGAATACTTTACAACACTGCCAAACATGTTTGTGTAGCACCACTGCAGTCTGCATGAGGTCCTTACAGGCTCTGTAGTTTCAAGGTCATGTGTGGTCTGTGAGAGGACACGCCACAGCTGGCCTCAGTCGACACGTTGATGGTCAGACTGCTGTTCTCCGCCGGCGCTGCAATGTTGTATCGAATAGACATCTGAGGAGAGACACACATAAGCACACTTTTATTAGAAGAAAATAAATCACACACATTTGAATTGAGGGGCACTCTTGTCATCATACATCATCATATTGTATATCATCACGCCAGCCAATGATAATTTGCGTCTCCACTTCCTCCTTCTTCGTTTTTCTGCCCTCACTTTTAGCTTCAATACAGTATTTAATTTGGTCAGCCTTTGATTGACTAGGCAAAGTCACTATGTGGTGATCAGCCAATCAAAAGCCAATGTTTGTTTTCACATAAACCGGGAAAGCTGGGCATAGGAGTGGCTAGCGCCCCTCAAAAAATATATGGGGGTCATAGATTCATCAGGTTTTTCTTTTCACCCCCACTTTTTTACCCTTTCCAGTGTTTTTGGCGACAAAAATGTCCTTCAGCTGCCAACTTAAATTATAAACTAAGCTATGGTGAAAACTATGACTACATATACTGACAAACCCAACATAGTTTAGTCTGAATATTTAACCAATTAAACATATTAAAAAAATAGTTAAATAACAACATTGGATCCATTTCCTGAAACGTTTTGAGCAGTGAAAATACTGTGAAATATACCGCAGTACTAAGACAGATTGAAGCTAACCTGCACTGAGACGCATCCATTGCCTTTGACCTCCAGGATGTATTTTCCACACAGGTCTCGGAGTGGCCTCTCCTGGTACAGCAGCCTGTTGCTCTGGTCCACCTGAAAGGTCTCCCAGCCGCTGTAGGACTTGATGGTCACTGTGCTGGAGCCCTCTCTGCTGGACACCAGTGTGGAGTAGCGGGACAGAGCCTGGATAGCAACCACTGTGTCCTACAAAGAATGCACCAGTACTTTACTACTTGGTACTTTCCAGGGACAGTGTAGGCTCTATAAATCAGGGGTTTTCAAACTTTTTGATACCAGGGCCCACTATTTATTCAGCATTTGAGCCACGGACCACCATTTGAGTACATTTTAGCCCCACAGACCCAAAAACTACAGATTTCTTTTGCTTTGGTCCACAATTCCGGGCTGGATTTGGGGGAACAGAACGACCATTAATCTTCTACATTCTCTAGTTGTGTAGACTTGGGCTAATTCAGATGACAAATATTTTAACTCTTGAGAGTTACAACTCTCAAGAGTTACATCTGGCTAACCAACTTTCCATCATTTAGCTGGGGACAACCTGGAACCCTCTGAAGGACCACTGGTGGTCCCCGGAACACTGATTGAAAACCACTGCTATAAATGAACAAAAAATTAGGACTACAATTGGAAAATACTTTATGAAGTTCACAATTATGATGAATACTGTATCCACGTGAGTGCAAAGTAACTACCGAGCTGGAAGCCATACACGATGTTGTACCTGTGTGGATTTGAAGCCTCCGTAGGAGTTCTGCTGGCGGGCCAACCAGCGGACGATGCGCGCAGCATCACTCAGATCCTGGGTGGTGGGGGAGCCGGCCAACAGGGCCAGCAGCACGTAGGAGCTCATCTCTACGGACAGGGAGGCCGAGGTGTCGTTGGAGGTCTGAGACCAGTAGAGGAAACCACCTGGGGAACCAGCCAGACACACACAGCCACGCAGAGGCAACACAATCATACATCAACTAATATACAGCACTGCTTCTCAATACTGTGGCATGCAATGTGTGTGTCACAGGCATTTTAACACCTAGAAGGCCCAGTGTTGCTTTCTGGCAACATTAACTCTTCAATTATTTTAGAAATTGTTATCATTATTATCAGTATTTCATTGCAATTGGTCATGATATTTGCAGAGCAATAATCCCCACAGAGGCTGCAATTAACCTCTTCAATTAATCTCTGGACTTTTTGATGATTTTCAACCTTTTGACCTTTAGCCTTTAACCCTAATAAAAGTAAGTAAAATGGGGGGGGGGGGGGGGGGGGGGGGGGGGGTAAATAGATCATGGTAGTACAATCTAGTAGTAAGGTTGAACACAGTTTTTTTCAAGTACAAATATACCTGGGCCTAGGGTTTTAAGGGGTGTGCTGTGAGTAGTTTACCATCTTGTAATGAATTGCTGTGCAGGTGTTGGAGCAGAAGCGTGCGTGTGTCCGTCTCTCCGGCCAGAGAGAAGGCGTAGGCCATCAGAGCTGTGGTGTAGGTGTTGGTCTTCATGGCCTCATCCATGGCTTCCCTCAGACAAGACAGACCCTGCTTCACCACAGGCTCCTACAACAGGGACACAAACACAACCACAATCCATACAGTATGACCAGTGCTTCCCAAAACGTTCAGCCCAAGACCAAAAGTGTGGTGTCTCCCTGGCACCCAAACATACCAAAATGCATTACAAATCACCATTTAGAGAATTCAGTGAAAATAGACATCTGCAACTTCATGTGCTTTTTCCTCTGCATACATTTTATTCTGCAATACATTTTATTCTTTAACTGACGGTTGTTCAACACTGCTTGGCTCATGAGATCCAGACCACACTCTCCAGAGTGTACAAGGCTGCATTTTTGAGTACCTAATCACTACTGCTTATTTTTTTTTATTTTGGACACATGGAACTGTTTTCTGCCTGCAGGGAAATGGTTTAGTTCAGAACCAGTTTTTAGTCCATAAGCCAGACCTTTAACACAAAGACGACTCACTGAAGGCAACACACCAATATCCAGGAACACGGCAGTGATGTAAGCAGTCAGAGTCACTTCATCTGACACTCCCCCCTGTAGAGAGGAAACACATGGAAATCACACATATACAACAAACGACAGTGTACTGTATTGCTCGTCTCCTTTTATATATTTCTGAAGAATGATTAATGAAAATTGAACTGAATATACATCATTAATCCCTTGAGCATTACCTGCTCAATTGTATTTGCACTGTTTGCAACTTGTTAAAAGGATCCCTGCATAATGAGATAAATATGGATAATACATTATACTTGCCCTCTATGACTAGAATTGAACATTTAAAACACATACAATAAACTCCTTAGTTTAAAAATAGTTAATGTTTTTATCCCATGGTGGCCGCCATTTTATTAGCCTGTCACATGACCTGTCACTGTGATGACATCACAGTAGATCTGTTGTATAGAACATAGTATGGAACGTTAGATGATATACAGGATTAAAACGTAAAACAGTTCTGTTTGTAATGACAATGGTGATTGGCGACCCCCGCTGGTGAAATAAAGCAAGTGAAAAATGTAAAATGAACCATAGGAAGAGGAAAATGTATAGTTGTTTACATTCCATTCCATTCACTTCTACTGCGGAGCAATGCAATGTGACGTCATCACAGTGACAGGTCATGTGACAGGCTAATAAAATGGCGGCCACCATGGGATAAAAACATTAACTATTTTTAAACTAAGGAGTTTATTGTATGTGTTTTAAATGTTCAATTCTAGTCATAGAGGGCAAGTATAACGTATTATCCATATTTATCTCATTATGCAGGGATCCTTTTAATAAAGTATTCAATCATACAAGTAACAAATAACATAGTAGAACTACTGGTGTCTACTGTATGTTTAACTTCAAAATGAGACACCTTTAGAAAATGACCTGTATGACAAAATATGCCATTCATTTACAATAATGAATTGAAATATGGACCCAACAGCAATGACAGACAGGCCTCTCATACCCTCTGTCTGTTGTTCAAGAGCTTCCCAGATTGTACAAAACAGCCGTCGGTCTTCTGCTTCAGCTCTAGCCATTTCTTTGCTTGGTTTATGTATGAACGGTCGATGAAGATGAAAGGCTTTGCTTTGACAAGCGATCTGAGGACAAATGCTGTCAACCTAAAGGTGAACAAAAACATTTACTCCTTGAATCCTTTCTTGCTGTTTAACTGTTCGACACACTGTTGTGTGGATATCCATAATTAATTAAATCATTTAGTGAATAATACTGGACACCAAGTGCACCTCTGTCACAGGCCACATTTGCGTGCTAAGGGCTGGCACACCTGTTGATCGGAGAAGGTCATTGTAATGGTACGGTACATTTCTTTAAACTTAATTAATTTGATACACAATTTGTACAACCCCAATTCCGTTGAAATTGGGACGTTGTGTAAAATGTAAATAAAAACAGAATGCATTGATTTGCAAATCATTTTCAACCTCTATTCAGTTGAATACACCACAAAGACAATATATTTAATGTTCAAACTGATAAACTTTATTGTTTTTTGAAATTATACAATCTTTTGTAAATTGATCCCTGCAACACGTACCAAAAAAGTTGGGACGGGGGTAACAAAAGACTGGGAAAGGTCATGAATGCACAAATAACACCTGTTTGGAACATTCCACTGGTAAACAGGTTAATCTTAAACAGTTTAATATCGTGATTGGGTATAACAGGACCATCCCAGTCGTTCACAATCAAAGATGGGGCGAGGTTCACCACTTTGTGAACAATTCTTTGAGAAAATCATCCAACGGTTTAAAAACAATGTTTCTCAACATTCAATTGCAAGGAATTTGGTGATTTCATCATCTACAGTCCATAATATAATCAAAACGTTCAAATAATCTGAAGAACTTGCTATACTAAAGCGACAAGGCCGAAAACCAACACTGAACACTTGTGACCTTTGATCCCTCAGGTGGCTCTGCATTAAAAACTGACATCATTGTGTAAAGGATATTACTGTGTGGACTCAGGAACACTCAGAAAACCATTGTCAGTTTACATAATTTGTCGCTACACCTGCGAGTGCACGTTAAAACTGTACCATGCAAAGCAAAGCCATATATCAGAAAGGTTGGTTTGAAAAACAACCAGAAAAAACAACCAGAATGTCTTCTCTGGGTCCACTATCATTAGAAATGTGGACTCATCAGAACACAGCACACTTTTCCACTTTGTATCTAACCATTTCAAATGATATTGTACCCAGAGAAGGCTTTTCTGGTTGTTTTTCTTGTTGTTTTTTCAAACCAACCTTTCTGATGTATGGCTTTGCTTTGCATGGTAGAGTTTTAACTTGCACTCGCAGGTGTAGCGACAAATTATGTAAACTGACAATGGTTTTCTGAGTGTTCCTGAGTCCACACAGTAATATCCTTTACACAATGATGTCAGTTTTTAATGCAGAGCCACCTGAGGGATCAAAGGTCACAAGTGTTCGGTGTTGGTTTTCGGCCTTGTCGCTTTAGTATAGCAAGTTCTTCAGATTCTTTGAATGTTTTGATTATATTATGGACTGTAGATGATGAAATCACCAAATTCCTTGCAATTGAATGTTGAGAAACATTGTTTTTAAACCGTTGGATGATTTTTTCAAAGAATTGTTCACAAAGTGGTGAACCTCGCCCCATCTTTGATTGTGAACGACTGGGATGGTCCTGTTATACCCAATCACGATATTAAACTGTTTAAAATTAACCTGTTTACCTGTGGAATGTTCCAAACAAGCGTTATTTGTGCATTCATGACCTTTCCCAGTCTTTTGTTGCCCCCGTCCCAACTTTTTTGGTACGTGTTGCAGGGATCAATTTACAAAAGATTGTATAATTTCAAAAAACAATAAAGTTTATCAGTTTGAACATTAAATATATTGTCTTTGTGGTGTATTCAACTGAATAGATGTTGAAAACGATTTGCAAATCAATGCATTCTGTTTTTATTTACATTTTACACAACGTCCCAATTTCAACGGAATTGGGGTTGTATATCTCTGCGGTCTGGAACAAACAACCAATTCTAAAAATGGTCCCAAATGGACCCCCAAGGGTCCCTCATCTCTGGATTTCTTGAAAATTAAAAAGGTGTGTGAACCACTGACTGCAATATGCAAAATATCTTTATAAAAAGCTCACATGTATTGCACAATGCACAATGTTCAAGATTGCTTCAAAATAGCTCCAAATTAATACATTCTCACCATGTGTTCCCTTGTCCAACTCCAAACGTGGTGTAGGAACCATCTCTGTATCTGAAGTATTGTAGGTTCTGGAAGCCTGTGTTACATACACGTCATGGTTAGTACAAAGACATGAAAAATACACACTGGTGGAAGAAGTACTGCATTATTATACTGAAGTACAAATATCAATACTGCAATATGTAGGAAAAACCCTGTTACAAGCAAAGGTTCAGAAAAGTACGTACAGTGCTAAAAGTACAAATTAAGTATTGCAGTGTTGTGCCTTATGCATGGAAGCAAGTTGAAGAGAACTCTAAATAAATGAAAGCACTCCCAAAGCAGGGCATTTCTTGACTGGCCTTTCTTCAGGAACTTTGTGACCTTGTAGTTGACGGCGTCTGTCAGCTGCCCGGTGTTCTTCAAGTACTCCAGGATGTAGATGTTGGGAGCCAGGCGCGCCATGCTCTGTTCGCCACAGCCGTACGGCATCCGAAGGAGTCCAGAAAGGTTCTGCATGACACGACCCAGGATGTCTCCTGGTTGGGAGGGAAAAGGCAGTAGGCAAAGCATAGAAGATGATGGTGTGAAGAGGACATGGGTGGCAAGGGGGGGTAGAAAGTACTCAATGCAACTGATCTAAAGGCTAAATTGTGTCTTTACCCAGGACGGACACAGACGAACGGACAGAACCCCAAATCACAAAATCCTGGACACAATCATGGAGTTGTAGCTTGATTTCTTTTGTCAAGGTCTCTCCTAGACACAGAGAGAGAGAGAGAGAGAGAGAGAGAGAGAGAGAGAGAGAGAGAGAGAGAGAGAGAGAGAGAGAGAGAGAGAGAGAGAGAGAGAGAGAGAGAGAGAGAGAGAGAGAGAGAGAGACAGACAGACAGACAGACAGACAGACAGACAGACAGACAGACAGACAGACAGACAGACAGACAGACAGACAGACAGACAGACAGAGAGAGATGATATTGGTCATTCCATGTTCTCTTACAGGCTGGAGGTGCACCTGCCAGTGAGCTGAGTCGGACTAAAGCTCCATGTATTCCTCCTGGTGTTGGCTCATCACTGGCAGCCGAGCCAGCAGGATACAACAGCACTCACAACAATAATGAAAACAATAATGATAAAAATCCACAGATACCTTCTGGACACAGCAGCCAGCTGTCAGTTTTAACCTTCTCTGCTCCCTCTGCCTGAAAAGCCAGAACATTCTTCTTTCAAATCACACATTTTCTCACCGCAATTAATTATGCACACGTGATGTGATTGTTCTCTGGACTTCTTTGATGCCACTGAGTAATCTATGAGCTGTCTATATGCTCATCTGCAGGATTGTGACATAATAAACGTGCTGGTATACGTGCACTGAATCCCAAGTGCCTACCTTGACTATCAGAGAGCGTGTGATGCCATCGAATTGACCTCTCTCAGGAAAGCTGACCACCTGGCCGCCACACGATGCGTCGGACGACACCGCCGCCTCGGCACTTACAGACACGTTGACAACACCTACACAGGTTCAACGGTGGAAGAATGAACACCCACACACGTTCATTGTATGCTATAGATTGACCCCCCTCCACCCTGTCCACACTGGGAGGCAGAATACACATCTCACCTAGAACCAAGACGTCTAGATTCCAGTGGAAGGTCTTGCGTCCGCTGGCACAGAGGCATGCAGAGTACTCCTCACCAGGGACGGGTGAGAGTGTGTAATCTGACGAGGGCCTCGGAGTCACACTCACCTGCATGGGGAAGAGACAACATCCCACCACTAAAGAGATTGGCATAGAGTGTCTGTGACGCCGTCTGTAGCCCGTAACAAATTCTCGTATTGTTATTTCCGTCACCCTTCTTCTTCCCTTAGTCATTATTCCTTATGCCGACACCTTTATTTGTGGTCATAGGCGTGTTTGTCACGCATTCCTCTAAATTGGTCATCTCATCAAATAGATTTGGGAAATAGGATTTCAGGATTTAAAAACACCTGCTATCATATACCCAGTTTGAGAAGGCAGAGCAAACAGTGAGGCTGTGGCCAGAGCCATGCCGTTAGGGAATTATGAACCATTTAGGAATAGGCATAATGGGAAAAGATACGGTATGAATTAAAGGCAATGGCAAGACTAACACGGATTGGATGAAAGCTAAAAACGCCCAAACCACACCTATGGATAATCTAACATGTCTAAGAGGTGTTTAAGGAAAATAGGATGGTAACGAAAATAACAACTTACAATAACAAATAACAAGCGTGGGAACGCCTCTTCCCCAATGCGAGATGCTCTAATTGCATATAAAGGGTGATGAAAGACGAAAATGGAGCCCACAGATTATAGACAGACTATAATGGAGTACCATGATGCAGCTAGACTGGTAGTTGAAGACAGTGGCCTTCAGGACAAAGCTCTCGCCTCTGATGACGGAGTACGGCAGACTGAGATCCAGGAAGAATGGCTTGAACGCTCGGAGCTCCTTGGGAGGAGCCAGACCGAAGCCACTTGCCGGGGACAAACAGAAAGCCTCCGTCTCCCATGTGGTGATGGTGTCTGGGACGGTGAGGGGCATGCCCTCCACCCCAGAGTCCCTGAGTGGAACAATGATGGACATAATAAGACACATGGCTCTAGTAGTAGTAAGCACACAGGACATTTTTTAAATAACTCAGCCTGCTTGCAGACCTCTTCGGGTTTCCTTTACAGGCTTTATTGAGCACACTACACCAGTGGGTATCTCTGTAACTGAGTGATTAAGATGGAACCATATGGTCCTGTAAGGATCCATTAGTCAATTACTGTTAACGTTTTAATGTACAAATTATTCTTTCTTGCTCACCGGTGAAGAACATTTTGTGGATATTTTCAAAAAACATTTTAAAAATAAATGAAAACAGTAGATGAAGATCCATGGCCCTTCAAGTATCAGGACACTCTCAGTCACCAGAAAAACAACAGGTGTTTTTGAATTTATCATGGTTAAAATGTGTTTTTAAGTTAAAATGGGATTGTATTGCAGGGCAGCTAAAATAAATATCAAATACTAAATACTAATTCAATCAACTTATAAACAGTCTGTGGTGTTCACATGACCCTGAGTAGACAATAAAAGCACCCAAGGTATAGTGAAATATCCCTATTAGTATAATAGAATGGAGGTTCCTCTGAACATTTACTCTAAGTACTGAATTTCCCTGAACTATTTCCAATTTTCAACACTCCTTTGCACTTTAGAAGCAAATTTACTTTCACACACTTTTACACACATTTAAAACATATTTGAGAATTTTAGTTTTGTATTATGTTGTAGATTTAGATTATTATTACAATAATTATACAATTATTATAATAACATAACCACTTCAGTCCTGTATACTTCTGTACACTTGTCAGAACAAGATCTGCTATTGAAGTGAATTGATATGCAATATAGTGTGCCTTTGCAAATAATCAACATGCACTCACCCCACCTCCACCAGCTCCCATATCCACGTCTCTGGGAAGAAGCTGCGGACTGTTTGTATGGGAGGTGGAAGTAGTGAACTCCAAATACCAGGAACCTGCCCACGAGGAGCCAGGGCTGCCGTGGTATCTAAAACTATAGTCCTTTCTAAAAGAAAAGAAAAGAAACCGTAGATGTTCTGTACCTGGTATAAAAAGCATGGCATTACGTGACCCTAATGCAAAGAAGTGAAAGTTAAAAAGTAAAATAATCACAATCGGCCGTTTTGGTGTTCAAAGTATTATGTTACACTTTAGCTATTGAAAAATATCAGATCTACAAGCTCATATGAGCTTGCGCGATATGAGCTTGTACATCTGATTTTTTTTTTAATTGTGAAAATGATGCGCAAATCTAAGAATATATTCTATTTGACACCTGATGTAGTTTCTGACACTGGATTCTAGTTTTTGACTAGTTTCTAGTTTCTGATGCTAGATTCTGACAGATTCTAGTTTCTCTGAAAAATCTATGTTCCTGTGTCAGTGATGCTTAACATATTTCATGCCAAGGACCACAAGAATTATCTATATTTGGCTGCGGACCCCCCATCTGAAAACATGTTGTAGGGATCCCCCAGAAGCAACAATTTTAGTTCAAAATATTTGCTTCCGAAAGAACATACAGTATATTCAAAGATTTGCATCACATTTTCACAATTTTTCAAAAATATCAGAGCTACAAGCTCACAGCGCACCACTCGGTGGCGCGCTGTGAGCTCGTAGGTCTGGTATTTTTCAGTAGCTTAAGTGTAACATAGTGCTTTGAACACCAAAACGTGTTCAGTACACAAAGGGTAAAAGTGTAATCCATGCTTCATTATTAACTACTATGATTCACATTAAAAACGGATGAAAACAAAGGTAATATATACTCTTCTTATTCTTCTATATACAGTACAGTATATTCTTCTTTTCAAATGGTAAGATCCTGCACATAAAAACATGGCATACTTTGGATGTAGTTTGAATGGTGATTACTAGATTGAGATATAGCATACCCAATTCGGGCATGAACCGCGGCGGACCCCTCAAGCCCTCGTCGCATAACTTGACCAAATTTGTTACCATCTTCAGTCCCAGATCCTATGTCATAGTAAAGAAGTATCAAAGTAGCAGTTCAAACAATAATACAATGAAAATTGTATTATTTTAAAAAAATATCTTTTTTTAAAGGTTAGTTGAAAGATACCGCAAATGCTTCGTAATCATGGTTTTCATCACATCGCGGTCCATCGCTGAGTTCAAATGGTATAGTTCCTCTCAGGACTGTCTCTGGCAACAGCTTAAATATCTGATTCAAGAAAAGAGCATCATTTGCATTTTAATTCTATGCATGCACTCTATACCGTATGTATCTCAATGTATTTAATAAGTAAAATATGTAGTTATTAAACTCTCAACCTAAACAAAAATGCGCACACGCACGCACACACACGGCTCCCTTATAGCCTTAATTTCACTATCATTGTATTGGAAAATAATACTAATCATAATCATAATCATAATCTATTGATCAACTTGACATGCATTTGCACCAGCAAAAAGTAGGCTGTCATAGGATATGGCATGACTTTTTTGCCTGTGGGTGTGTTCAGCATATGGAGCCATGCAGACTGACAGTCCTCAATCTCCACCGAGATGACTTGCATGAAAAAAAATAATAATAAAAAAAAGAAAATCTAAAGAATAATGGCGTAACAGGCCATTTAGTGACAGTACGATGTTACAGAATTTAAAATATAATGCGATACAGCCTGTGTTTCTGCCAAAAGTATCATTTCTTGTGGACCAAAACGCCATTGAAATAAATATAATGGTTTCTATGGTCTCACCCAATGTTGTAGTGGGACTTTTAGAACGTGGGGGGATGCCTCTTAAAGGGGAATTCCACCCACTTTCAATTTTTTTCTGAGAGTGTACAAATGTGAACCAAATGAACCCTAGCGGGTCCATTTGGGTCCATTTTGGTTTCATTTGTACATTTGGTTTCATTTGCATGCGCATTTGCGTGCACCTGCTCAACACACACAGACACGCTATTAAAACAAGTATAGGATATTGAGAAAGATTGTTTACAATGCATAATTGTATCCATAAAAGTAGATGATGAGACAAAAAAACAAAGGCCTACGTCTGCCCCAAAAATATTTTAGATATGAAGTCCCCCGTGTCCCCCCTCCACTACACCCCTGGTCTCACCTTGTCTGCGTCCAGCTGTTTGCCTGGCTCCTTGACCAGCACACTCTGGTCAACGGCACTGACCCCACACAGGGAGCCTGCCGCAGCAGACACCTGCAGAGTGCTCTGTTCTCCTGGGCTGGCCGTGGATGGAGAGAACGCCACTGACACCTGACAGCATGCCAAAAAACAAAACAAAACAAAACAAGACATCTTTGACATCATTGACTTTGTGATGAACGCTGTTAGCCCCCACTCACATCCAAGTTTTGGTCAACCTGACAAGATCTAATGATCTTGAATGAAATGGTCCTCCAGAGTGACCAGATGATAGAAAACTGGCAGAGGTGGGACTTGAACTGACCTTATTGGAGAAGCATTTTTCTGTGCTGAATTCTGCGTGGTGAGCAATGATCTTCTCACTGGGGAGGACAGCGTATACCAGCACCTCCAACAATGGAGCCATCTCTGAGCTGACCTCCAGCTTCAAGGAGATCTCACCCTCGGTGACTGGAACCAGAGCAATGCGGGCAGGGCAGGGCAGGGCAGGGCAGGGCAGGGCAGGGCAGGACAGGGCAGGGCAGGGCAGGGCAGGGCAGGGCAGGGCAGGGCAGGGCAGGGCAGGGCAGGGCAGGGCAGGGCAGGGCAGGGCAGGGCAGGGCAGGGCAGGGCAGGGCAGGGCAGGGCAGGGCAGGACAGGACAGAAGTGACGGTGCTGGACAATGCACACCTTCCTTGTACGCTGTTGTTTGTAATATCTTTCCCGTCAATAAAATTAACGCTATGGTGGTGCACATTCCTGAAAGACTTTGTGGGGTGGGTTTCTGTCTGTCTGTTTGTCTTTCTTTCACTAAAATAGTATTGATTGAAAAAACCCTGCACATGCACAAACTCTACAGTGGGGGCAACTAATGCTACAGTTGCTCCAGGTATCCAAAGCTGAATAAAATTAATTTATTTATTGTAAAAATACTGTACAGGCACAAGGCAAGGCACTCCGCACATGAACCATGCTGTTGTTACGTTGACCTACCTGAAGAATGCAGCACTTGGACAGTTACAAGTCCTTGCTTGATAATGGCTGCTCTGGACAGAATCTGGAAACAATAGATTGGCGAACTGGATTAGAAGCATTCATGCTGACATCAACGTTTCTTTTTTTAGAGGGTAGATGGTACATGTCTCAGAAGTCAAATGCAAAGTAATATCAATATACAAGATTGTGTGTGCATGCAAGTGTGCGTGCATGTGTGTGTGTAGTTGTGCTTGTGTGATTAAGCCATTCACCAGGTACATGAGGTCCACAGGGCCTGCTGTCTCTCCGGCTACAGTGTAGTGGACGGTGATGGAGTTTTCTGCATCACATTGCAGTGGCCTCTCTACCTTCTTCACCTCCAGTGAGCTCCCTGGCCTCCTGATCGACAGGTGATGTTTCCCCTCCACAAAGTATGGCGTTCTGTCATGTATCAGCTCAAGTGTAGCTCTAGCCTTCATCATAGCAAATAGAGACAAGACATTTTTATGCATGCATTCATTCATTACTTCATGGAAACATTCCTCTTCAATATACTTGATCTGACCATTAGTGTGCCTTGCAGAAATATGGGTTGATTTCCATAAAATTGCCTGTGCCTACATGAAACATAAAGGAAAAGCTTCCTGGAAAAGCTTGCCATCGCCTAAAATTCAAACGAGTTGAGCTTCACGTTCCATTCACTAACATTATGAAAACCTGAGTGTGAGCTTAAACTTTTTTGTTTCTTTAATTAATGGAAGTCATATACAGATACAGTACTGTACATGCTTGTATCCTTGTACCATTCCATGTGTACTGCATGCACCGCAGCATTATAGCTCATGCTTAAAGGAAAATTGAGGAACAGCCCTTTCATGCCGTAATCCCATGTGATTACATCCATTAACTAGAGGCCAAAAATAAGCTGGTGGACCACTGTCTGTGACTTACCGTGATCGTGATCTCCCGGTCTGGCGTGTTGAATGAGAATGTGGCCACACCGTCACCATCCGTTTTGAGCGTCAGTATGTTCCGTGCTGACACCCCCTCACCTTCAAACAGGTACACCAACATGCCCATGGGTATCGGCATGCTGTTCAAGTAGCGTGCTTTGACCTGTTGGAAAATATGAAAAGTAACTTTGTGTAGACTGCATGAGTGTAGATAAAGTCTTTGTTATTATTACCCCTATTATAATGCAGAAAGAATATCAAGTTCAAGTTCCTTTTCTCTACAAGATCAAACATGTACTTAAGTTACTGTGCTGAAACGAAATAGATGGAAATTAATTATTTTGACTTACTTTTCCTTCAATCAATGATTGCCCCTCATGCAACTTGGATGTCACATAAATAAAGGAAAGTTCTCCAATAGCATAAGAGATATCGATCACTTTCCCTTGTGGACGTATTATTCCTGGGGAGAGAAAAAAATGTCACTTCAGTGTTAGAAACATCTCTTCATTCTGTTTTCACCATGTTAGTGTATTTTTTTCCATAACTCTATTTCTAGCAAACACAGAGGGGTGGGGGTCTTTTTTATTATTATTATTTCCACTATCACAAAATGATTACGCTGACTCTCCAGTGACTCCATTGAAAATGAACTGCAAGCTGCTCTGTCCCACCTCTCCCTCCAGAACAGAGAGCGCGATTTTGTTTCAATAGTGTAAACGGCACCTGAGGTTCCAAACGGGGCGACTTGCCTGTTCCATCTTCCTCTACTTTACAATTGAGATGCAGGTGGTCCTCAAGAACATTTTGCTCTAGTCTGGTGAAGGTGGACATTTCGAAAGAAAAGATGGCGCAGCCTCTATTGTCCGTCTGTACAATATATGAAGAAAAGAATGAAAAAAGAAAGCCGTCAAAAAGTGAGTACGTGAATTATTAATCGATACACACATGGCTTGGAGTTGAACAGAGAGAGGGGAGAGGTGATATTGATTGAAGTATGTATGTACGTACGTACGTATGTATGTATGTACAGACAGACAGATGGATGGACAGAAAGACAAAACAATCCACCAACCAACCAATTTTTGTGTTGTTATTGATACCTGTTTGCTCTCTTTATGACAGGGTGCAGTAATACTAGGCCTGACTTCTGGGTGTTCTGGAGTAAACGTCAAGGGAATTAAAATGCCTCCTTTAAGTGGTCGACACAGTTCCACTTCTGCCTTACCAGGAACAGGATGTCCATAGGTATACCTGAGGAAGTAAAAAGTAAAGAATACCAATGCCAATAGGGTTAGGTGAGAGCTTTTAAGTTTAAGATCAGTTATACTGGGTGCTGCCATCCTGGGTTTAGGGTTAATTGGTACATTTTGTATACATACTGTATACAAATGCATGTTGTTGCTCCGGAAGGAAACTTGATTAACTTATTCCAAGGGCAGCTGTATTATTTGTAGTAATATCGCCAATTAGAATGAATGAATGAATGAACCAACCAACCAAATCACCCACTACAGAAAGCATCTTACTGTACTTACGTGGCACAGACCTCAGCTGTGAATCCATCTTCTCCAATGCTTATCTCCTTGAGTGCTTTAACGTTTACATCAAATTTTGGCAAAACTGTGAGCAAAAAATACAAATAGTTAATAATGTATTTGTTCTAGCCTGGTTGAGATAACAATTGCCGGTGTAGGCTTGTCCTCTACTTTGGCTACTCCCACTTCCACATGAAAATAAACCCAATACCGTATGTCTCGACCTTGAAGGAATGATCTATTTTCTGATCGTCAATCGTAACCATGACTTTGTACGTTCCTTCATGGGCCTCAGGGTTCAATGAGAAGGAACTCTGCAGAATTGTCCCATTAGATCTGTGGTTCAGCCACTGCCCTACCCGGTTCCCTTTAGCATCCTGTTCAAACAAAAGAGATGATGTCAGATTACTAGCCTGGGTACCAGACTGCTTTACTTTGAACTTCAAATTCAACTTCAGTGCAACTCCGCCTGGCAAGGAGCCTATCTCCACGAGTGGGCATGGCTTATAAATACTGTCGAGGCTGATGATTTGTTTGGCGAAAAAAAAAAAAAAAAAAAAAAAACAGTTTACCTTCATTGGACCAACATCCAATCATAAACAACAGGGCTACGTAACAGGTGACGTCAGGTAAAATTCGAGTCAAGCAGCCCCTATCCAGACACAATTGCTGGTAACATTCAGATGTTTGCCTCATGTGCAATGGCACATGAGGCTGGTCCTTCCAGGCTATCAGATTACCAAAATAAAGTGATTTTGAAGAGCTCTTAAAAGTAATTGGCAACATAATTATGTCATGTCACGTAGCTTATATACATACCGACCGACTGTCCGACAACTGATAGATCGAACATTCATTCATTACTTGTTACTTATGATTGGTTCATGGTTGTCGGTCATTGTTTTTTGATGTTGTAATGATATACAGTAATTAATATATCTATATGTCTTGTTCCCTGTTGTACCATGTCTAATGTGTAAATGTGTTCTCTGCATACAATGGCTGCTCAGTCGCAAGACAAATTTCAGTGTAAACTGACAATAAAGTACTATATCATATCATATCATATCATATCATATCATTCATGAGTACTGTCATGGGTATTATCTCTTGGAGCTCTTGAGGGTACTTGGCTGCCCTCTGCTTGCTTGCTTGCTGCTCATGCACAAGTAGGCCATGGTTGGCACTCGTAAGAGTACAGTTCTAGTTCATTCATTCAACACACAATGTTGGTTTTTGCCACATTCAGTTATGCAAACAAACGTGAATGGAGTGTGTAAGTAATATTAATATTACCCATAGTATTACACATATCACATTTGTCAGTTACACGTCTTGTAAAAAGATAATAAGAATGAAGATAAAAAAAGAAGTTAACGATGCATAATATACAGTACTGTATTTGTTGTCTATTCTGGGAATTAAGGACACAGTCTATGGTGCACATGGATCAGTAATTCATTGCTGTGTGGATATGAATTAGATCTCATTCAAATGTGCTGTGGAAATTGATGCGGTGTGATTGCTGTAAAGGATCTTACCTCAATCAGCACAGTGTTGTACTACAAGGACAGAAAACAGGTTAGGGTAAGTGCTAGGACTTATTTTAACACCGGTGGCACCATCAATGAGCAATACTGTATGTGCTTATTCATGTATTTACTTCTATGTTGTATTTATAAACTTAAGGTTAGACAATACATCACATAATAGTATGTATAACCAACTCACCAGCTGATTCACAGGTCTGAACTTGGTATCCATGGTAACCACTCTGAATTTCACTATTACACATGGAAAAAGATGAATAAACAATGTGGATCACTGGAACTCTAGTCTTACATTACCAGACAACTGTCTGTCTGTCTATACTAGTTTTACTATATGTAGCGCTCACAGAATAAGCAGGGTTGTTTTCTGGGGCCACATATTTAGATTTTTATTTTAACAGGTGTCCGTTCTGAAATGCAGAAAACATATACACAAGGGGTCAGACAGAGAATAATGGCTGTTTCTCTGCAGACTGTCATTGTACATTGAATTTCCAAAAATATTCTCCAAGTTATCAAAACAATATAGAAACATCTAATTGACATATTCAAATAACAATAGTCCATTTCAATTGCAATTAGTATCAATCAATAATTACCATTAACTCAATTAGGTCCCAAGAATAATAAATGCATATTCCCCAACCATAGTAACATACAGTGTATTCATATCAAATAAAGAAATAAACCTTAACAGTCCAGTATTTTCATAACACTCACTACAATAATGTAGTCACAGTACTCACACTATTTAGCAATTAGCTTCCATGACCTATAGTGACATAATGGCCACCACAGTACACCAACTAGGCCTATACTGTATAGGCCTATATCTAACCAGCTAGCCAGTGTACGATGCATGTTATTTCAGAGTTCTCTCATTGTATCACTTATTATAAACAAACCAAACAAAAACGAGTTGTGTATTGTCACAGACAAGCACAATAATATACAGTGTTCATGGGTTTTGCACTATATCTCACCTGAAATGCAGAAAATTATAACACAACAGGGTCAGACAGAGAATAATGGCTGTTTCTCTGCAGACTGTCTTTGTACATTGAATTTCCTGCCCAAAACCCTTTCAGAATAAAAGCAGTGGAATTCATTTCTAGAACAGACCATGAATTCAATGGACAACAGTGCCATCTTGTGACGCTATTTGGTAGTGTTTTGCACAGCAGTCTGGTGTAGCAAAATAACTGTATATTGGACTGTATTCTGGACAATAAAAATAACAAAAACATGGCAAAAACGTTTGAATAGGGGTCTCTGTGAAACATAAGACTTTAAGAAACATTACAGAATGTGGCCAGATATGTTCCATATCGCCACATATACTTTCGAAATCTGAAACAGGAAGATTACAGAAATATAGGTAAGAAAATAAATGTACCTTTAGTATTTTTGACATAGGTTTCATTAATGGATAAACAGAACACTGAAATTATTGTTTTTTTATGGGAGCCGGTCCCTGCCGGTCATCCCTCCCCTAGTGACTGCCGATGCCGGTGAATGCATCCTTCTGGAATGCACACCTCTCCAGACCACTCTATCAAATATAGGGTTACCTGTTTGTCCTGGGAGGTAGAATGGTTTATCTGTTTGGATGAATGTCAGGGGCTTGCCAGGTTCTGTGAACCTGATTTTCCTTTTTTCCATGGATTGAAATGTTTGATCTTGGACCACTACCTGCACTTCAGTCTCCTGTGCGGCTGGTGCCTACGAGGAGCATAAGGTTTCTCAAGGATTCATACATTACATACATTTTGTCCAAAACTAAAATGAATGATGGCACAAAAAACAACAACATATTATCCAAAGCGTATTTAAAAAAAAAATCCTTCCTTGTTCATTGTTACGGAAAGAACATCAACATTTTAGTCTCTGCTGTACCTAGAGTACATAAAGGTACATCATTACAGGTATTTATTTAAAAACATTAACGCTGCAAAATGAAGAAGTGCACCTGGAATACTCTGCAGAGATGGAAGGACTCATCAGAGGTGCTCTGGAAGACAGTCATCCCAGCGATAGAGATGGTCATAGTCACAGGCTCCTTTTTGAGCTGCAGAAAGTCCACACAGAACTTGGCCTCAGAGCCGGCCTCCAGAACTGCAGGGATGGCCACCATGTATTGCCTATAATCACATGTCATGCTTTGGTAAATGGTAATAAGGTACAATTTTCATTGTAGTTATTGTACAGTACCGTTAACCTACCGTTTAAGTACTTTTAATCATCATTTTACACTTTTAACTGTTGAAAAATATCAAATCTGTAGATATGATACTTTTGTAGAGCTGATATTTTAGGGAAAAAAAAAAAAAAAAAAAAAAAAAACGTTTTACTTTTTTACCTCAAATCCGTGTTTCTGGGGTTAGGGTTAGCTATGAAAACAGTTATGATTGAGAAGACTTTTGTAAAATGTTCTCAGGCCTACATGGGACACTTCGATCTAGTATATGGATATAATTCAGAACAACATTCCATATTTTGATCCTTTCCCATCTATCCTTCTTCTTGGAAGTCTCCCTTTTGAATATTTTCAATTTTCAAACTCTAGAGACACGCCCCAAAGCTATTAGTAAATCTGTGAAAATACATTTGAACAGGTACCCAGGAATTAAAGGTGCTGCGCAATAAATAATAAATGCATTAATATAAAACCAAAGCTTTTAGATCAATATACCAATATGGTAATATAAATATTGTTCCATTGGATAGAAAGGTAAACCGCACACAAGGTATAGTCAGACATCTGAGCTAAAACGACACAACAAAGTTTGGGGCCACGGATCGAAAGTATTCATCACCATAGCATACGGATATCTCCAAAATACAATATCATCAACATTATATGCATTATGTACTAAAACAGAGGATCTAAACCCTTTTGGCTGGGAACCCGCAGATGTATGCTGGTCATGTCTCATATTTGAGCTTGTGACAGTGTAATTTCTCTCTTGTTTTAGAGAAATAGTGTAACTCTAGACCAAGGCACAGTGGGCACCTGCTGGCCAGGAGCATGCCACATACAGTAAAATGGGCTCTCGCATGGCAGCATGTTGTGTGTTTGGGTCCCATTCAGGACGACCTTTGTTGCTTGTCTCTCCCCTTTTCTCTGTCCCTCTTTCCTGTCTATGTTCACTGTAACTAACTGTAACACAGTGAAGTAATAGCCAAAAACAAATTATTTAAAAAGGCACTATAGTGCAAAGTTTCTTCGCAGATTTTCATTATAATATAGAAAACACTAAACATACTGTACATTTGACCACATCAGGCCTATATAATCTCCATTACAGTACCAATCTACAATCTCACAGCCATGCTAGGTGGCTATTTTCATTTGATTTTCATATTAAAAAAGGAACATTCTATTGAGTAACTTACAATGTACTTTTCATCACTGGCATTTACTGTGCTAAAACTGCATTTTGTGTCATATTACACTATTGATACTTCTCTTTATTTGTAAGCAATCCAAGAACTTTTTACCACTGCTGAGGACTTACGGCCATGCTGCTGCTTGACTGATACACATCCAGCTGAAACAGGTGGATAGAATCCATATCCATGTTTTTACCCTACAGAGATCCATGACTGGGGTGATGAACTGACCCAAGGACTGTTTCTGTTAAATATATACTGCTCAATTGAGCCCTGTCCTCCACAAACACACAGCACGCAACAGCTACCGGTATGTTCCACATAGATTGACTCCCAATGTGGGAATATGACGGCGAGAGCGCTGTATTTGCCTTTGGGAGACTTTGTAACATAGCCTGCATAGGATTTAGACTATGCCCTTCCACAAATATTTGCAAAAAACAATTGTGCAATTGGGCTTGTACAAACCAAGTTTGCACAAGCAGGCTCCCCTGCACTATTCTAACACTGATTTCATTAAAATTACTATATACTAACTAGGGGTGGGACTCGATTAAAACTTTTGATCTGATTAATTTCAAGCTTTGTAATTAATTAATCTCAATTAATCACAATATTACCAATACCAATATTTATACCAATATTTGACCCAAGAAGCATTTTCTGTCAATTAAAACAGGTTGGTAGTGTGGCAGTGAATTTTTCTAAATCCAAACTGTGTCCATACTGCAACGTGTTTTGTTGAGGCTGAGGGTTAGAGATAGCGCTATAGTCATTTCAGACCAATGGAAGGACGGAACAGTAGTTCGGATCAATGGCAGCCCTTATTGGTTACCCTAATTGGCTTCTTCTTCCATTGCGTGCACTGGTATGACTGGTACCCATGAAATTCGTCCAGTGAAAAAGGTTCTGTGGTGCAAAATCTATGTGCGATTAAAAAGAGTTAATTTTTTTAATTGCGTTATTTTTCTGTAATTAATTAATCTCAATTAATCAGTTAAAGTCCCAGCCCTAATACTAACCTTAGCACTGTAGGTGTAGTGCTAACCCTATGTTTAAGGTAAGTAGGGCAACGTAGAATCCAACTGTGTGAACATCACCAGTTATGATGATCAGATGTAAGTGAGTGCAGTAAGTGACAGTTAAAAATATGCCTTAACAAGTGACACATATGACCAAAATAAATAAATAAAATGCTAAATATATACAGTACATATTTTTAAATTACTTAATCTTTCTGTTAATTAGGGGCAACAGGCCACACATTCACATTATGACATTAACTTGTGTCACAGTCTCGGGAGTCAAAGACAAACTATTTCATAAAAGTTGTTTTTCAATTTTGATTTGAGTTATGGGCCGACAGCAAATAAGTCTCATTGTCTCCACCAGCCCAAAGGAATGGTGAAGAGTATGTTTTGTGTACATACTACATACACATGGTTAAAATGGAGTTTTAAGTTATAATGGGTTTGTATAGGAAGGATGTGGATACGCTAAAATGAACATCAAATATCTAAATACTGAATGGAGTAACTGTCTGGGGTGTTCACATAAGACTGAGTAGACTAGTACTTTGTGTATAGTTTTCTGTATGAGAATAGTGTGTATGATACACATTAACACACATTCATGAAAAATCCCTAATGCCATTAATACAAATATAGCTCCCCATCAATACATGAATGAAAAGAACAAGCAATATAGTCACCCTTCAATATTAAACATTTATTTGAGGATACTATAACTAGCTGTACGGTACCCTACGAGATAAAACGAAAAACAAAACACGGTGCACTTGTGACTGTGTATTCCACCCTCTGTGATGTCATGGGGGTCAATACATAATCATCAGACATCATCACCATTATGTTGTCATCAAGGCACCACTCACTTAACATTGGGTGTGAATTTTAGTATTAGGTATAGGACCGTGATCATTCCCATGCAGTTATGGGGAGGTGGGTGATGAGAACGATGCCTTTAACTTTGTGACAAACTGGAATATGGTCTGGGGAAGTCGGCATGCTTAGCAACGGTTTGTGTTGCATGTGATGTCAGAACAGAGCTATGGTAAGTCTAGATTAGCATGTGTACATTAAATTACCATAAATAGCCGTTTTGTCTCTGTAGAGCCCAAGGAAGCGCTACAATTACAGCAAAACGTTGGGAGACCGAGTCGAGATAGAAAGACAGATAGCAGTAGCGAGATCGAGAGAGCCAAGTGATATCATTCCCTAACAACACAGACGCTCATATCCATCCCCAGCAGATCTACACAGCCCATCAGTGTATTTATGCATACGAGTAGCTTTGCAGACAGACTTGCAATGCTGGAAAGTGTGACGTCTCCTCAGATCCAGGTTTTCTCCTGCCCTGAGTGTCAATATGCCTTCACGGCCCGCGACATCCTCCAAAGCCACATGGAGAAGTTTCATAATGACATCTGCTGGCAAATACTGAAGAATGGACCGATACCCTCAGTGGCCTGTCGGCAAATTACTACCTCTGCAGCCAAAAAGAAGCAAGGGGAATCTGAAGGACGCAGATCTTATAATCAACGGTTGACAAAGACTGCACCACTGCAACAGGACGTAGTAAAGACGCATCGGCTGACCAACAAGGGGAAAAAAATGCATGTCTGCATGCTGTGCAACTCGAGTTTCAGTCGCGTAGGCACTCAAAAGTACAAGGAACTGAATATCCTGAACAGGAACCAGCATCTCCACGCCGAAGAGAGGCGGGTCAATTTAGGAAACCGCAACAAGAGTCTCCCATCGAGCAACCCGAAGAAGCTCCAGAAGACAGGAGGAGGAGGAAAGGCCTCCCGTTCTAAACGCCGCGTCAAGAAACGCCGCGTCCGCACGGGCGACCAGGAAAGACCCTTCATTTGCAAACACTGCGAGAAGTGCTTCAGCCAGCTGGGAAACCTCAAGATCCACCAACGCGTCCACACCGGGGACCAGCCGTTCCAATGCAAGCTCTGCAGCAAGAGGTTCAGTCAAATGGGGAACCTCAAGGCACACCTGCGGCTCCATGATGGAAATAAGCCTTTTACCTGCAAACAGTGTGACAAGACCTTCAGTCAGCGAGGGAACCTGCACACCCATGAGCGCCTCCACACCGGCATCAAACCCTACGCCTGTAAGAGCTGTGCAAAGAGTTTCAACCAGTTAGGTCAGCTGCTAAGGCACCGGATTGTCCACCTCAGCGGCCCTGAAAAGGCCAAACAGCTAAAGCGTATTAAAGGTGTCAAAGGTACCAAGACGTTGAGAAAAGTGGCTGTCTAGAACAGTGGTTTTCAACCATTTTGATAACAGGGCCTACTATTAATTCAGCATTTGAGCCAGGGGCCACCATTTGACAACATTTCAGCCCCACAGAGCCCAAAACTAAAGATTTATTTTTGCTTTTGTCCACAATACCAGGCTGGATTTGGGAAACAAAACAGGCAAACAGAGATCAAGATCAAAATGAGCATTATTCTTCTAGTTGTGTAGACCTGGGCTAATTCAGATGATGGATATTATAACTCTTGAGAGTGTAAACATGAAACCAAATGGACCCGCAAGGGTCCATTTGAGTCAAGAGAGTCAAAGAGAGTCAAGAGTCAAAACACTATTTGCAGTCTATCTAGTGTATCTAATGTGAGTTGCTAATTTGCTCAGTAGTATCCACTTCCATTCAAGTTTGAAACCAATCAGAACAATTAACTTTAAAAGGATCAGAATAAAAAGGTATGCAATACAACAATAAATTACTGCTAATCTTCAAATAAATCTTCAATAAATGACTGCTAATCTGCTAATCAGACAAGTGTGAAGTGAGGAGTGCCCACTGTGCTTGCCATGTGACATCACAATTGGGGTACTGTTTCAAGACAAACATTAAATTCCATAGACTTGACTCCCACATGCTATCACAAGTGGGTTTCTGTTTTTTCCCCCACTCAAACATTTAAAGTCCTTTCTGAAATCTGAAAGGTGTCATTTCTGAGAGCCAGATGCTGGAGTCCCCCCACACCCCAAAGAAGGAATGTGTTTTTATTTTTCAGTGCATGCCAGGCACTGCTCTTTAAAAGACAGACACAGGTCCTAATGCTCACTGACACTTAGCACTTTACACTAACCCTGTCTATTAAACACCCTAATATGCAGCTCTTGACAAATGAATATCGGCCTAGCAACTGTGACGTTTTTTTTTCTTATTATTTTTGTTCTATTTTTTTGTTTTGTTTGCTGCTCATACTCCACCTACCCTACTGATTTATCTTTTGGGTGACTGTTGCCCTCACAGGGTGACGTGACCCGAGCCGGTGGAGACCTGCGTCCCGAACGGGCACAGATCTAGTTCCATATGGTCTTTAAGGACTCTATGCTGCTCATATATTAACCTATCCTCTTTGAGATGTATTCAATTGGTTCCCGACTGTCTACCTCTTCCCACCAATATGGAAATGTCAAATGTGTTAACACAATTTTCAAAACATTTGTTACACTTCCAACTCATAAATAATCATCAACTTATATCTATCATGTGCACCCGTGCAAAAAAAAGCATTGAAAAACCTGTCCAACAACAATCCAAATACATCTACATCTATCCTCCAGCCCCTTCAATCAGCTAGGATTTGAACCACAATTCACTGTCAACCACCACAGCTACCACAGCAACTCCAGTGTCCTATGGTCTTTTGATAAAAAACAGCTCACCAGTCCAATATTCATTGGCCTTTCTAAATCTTTTGTATCACCTACACACCTCACCTCACCACATACTCTATTCCATTGATATTCAACATGTTTTCCTCAATGTTTATCTTCACACGAGTTGTCGATGTTCTGTTATGGTTCCCAGCCAGACATATTAATAGTTAAGAATGGGGTCCCCAAGGTTCCATAATGGGACACTTGCATTTTCTATATTTATTAACGACCTACTGGATGTCCTGTGGCATGTTCTTGCTGAACATGCCACAGGATAGGATAACTAATGTCATAAGTCAGTGGTTTTCAACCTTTTTCATCCCCGGGCCCACCATTTATTCAGCATTTGAGCCACGGACCACCAATTGAGGATATTTTTAGACCCACAGACCCCAAAACTAAAGATTTATTTTGCTTCCGTCCATGACCATTAATCTTCTAGTTGTGTAGACTTGGACAAATTCGCATGATGGTCCCCGGACCACCTGTTGAAAACCCCTGTCTTAAGTATTATCTCGCTCTGCTCACACACAAGTAGGCCATGGCCTGCTTGTGCACAACGCGCAAGTTTGCACACCACCGAGTGCTCATCTATTTTCACATTGCTCATTCTATTTTCACAACAAGCTCAGTTGTAACAAGTAATGAGGTGTGTTTTGGTGGTAGCATATTACCCATTTTGGCAAAGTAAATATCGTTCCGTAATCCTATATTCTCTGGTTCGCAGCAATAATATGCAGACGCTGTCATAGGCTTCAGTAGTTTTACGATAGATCACCTGAGTAAAAGTCACAAATCAGTGATCAGAGGCAGGATGGAACTTTCTTATTCCTCTCCAACTCCTCTCTCTTCAAAGCCCAGCAAACAGTCTTTTGTGTTAACATTTTTTGTCACATCAACTGAACAGCAAAGATAATTATAATAACCAGATCAGATCAAACTTGCCCACTGCACACAAGTAGGCCATAGCCTACTTGTGTGTGAGCAGAGCGGGCCAATACTCATGATATTAAGGTAACACTTTACTTGAAGGTCACCTTTCTAATGCATTATAAGCTAAGCTTTATAAAGCATTATAACCATAACCATATATAACTCCTCATAACTACACTTATTTATTACTGTCAGTCAGCCCAGGAGTGGAGATCAAAACATACCTGTCTCTTCAGAGCCCAGAAACAGGCCACACCTCACAATACAATGTTAAAAGGGGATCTCCATCCTCTGACCACAAGGTGTCACTGTTTACTCTTTTGACTATGTGCTATTTTGGCAAACTTCTTCACAATGAAATTATATTTATTCATATAACTGTTAGAGATCTATTACAGTTACACTACTTTCGCTGGAAAAGGTACTTACAAAGCTGCCCAACACTGGTCTTAGTACTTTGTACTTGCACAGTAATGTTGTAGTTTACACCCCTCCAAACAAGATGATGCGTCTCAAGGACCATCCTTTACAATTCTGACAAATTATCATCAATACTTTTCATTTTCGTTTTTATGAGCTGTATGCCATAATCAAGATTAAAGCAAAACAGTTTTTTTAATACTTCACTTAATTCACAATGGATTGAGAATATGAAGTTTCACTTTTTGTTTTAAATTATGTATAATACTATGATGCTATGATGATGTCACAGGCACCCTAAAGAATTTAATAATAGTTTATAGACTAGATCACTCGGTAGAGTGCTGATCCATGGCCTACTTGTACATGAGCAGAGCGAGCGACCAGAGAGTCAGTACCCCAGCAGCTCCGGGAGATAATTCTCATGACAATACTAAAGATCTCTTAATTACATAACTATTAGGTCATCCCCTAAACCAGTACTTTGAGGGACAAACCAACGGTCAACCACGAAGTGATCGCTCCGCTCATGCAAGTAATACTAAAGTCAGGCAATTACTATAGCTGGTGACCCTTCAAGCAACCACATGCAGGAAATCTCTGAACTATCCAATGGACCAAACCAACCAGGAAGTATATGGCTGCATAAGGTCCATTGATGTCAGAGAGAGAGACCCACTGAATGATGTTGATGTTTTTTTTTAATCTACTTTAAGACTAAGGCAAAGGAAGCTGCACAAATCGGTCGTTCTTATAGAAATGTATGACATGAGCTTAGAGCTATGGCCTATATGAGGTGAGTCCCAAGAGATTAGTGGGACAGCGAGATCCAGCAAAGGGAGAGGAGCTATTGAGGATCAATAATTTTAGTCATAAGTTATATATCAGTGATTTTTAGGCAGACCAAATAAATCTTCCAGTGCCTTCAGACATCTACAAACTGAGTTGAAATGCAGTCTTCCAAGTCTCGAGTCTCTCAGGGACAACACGGAGTGCTGAAAAAAAGTTCAGCACGTCTGCAATTGACCAGCTCTGCATCCATCCGGGACCACCCTGTAAGAAGCTCTGGTGTACAACAGCCACGCGTCCAAAAAGATAAGGATAACGTGTTTAGTTGTGTCGAGTGTGATTATGCCTTCACATCTCAGGCCTTCCTTGATAAACACATAAAGAGGAGCCACAACATCATCTACACCAAAATGCTGAGGGACTCTGATGCCAATCGGAAACAACAAGGAAACAATAAACTGCCGCTCCTACGAGGAGACAAGCCCCAACTGACCCGGTATTTCTCTTGTCCTGGTTGTGACGTGTGCTTCACAACTAAAGATTTTCTCCTTTCCCATTTAAAAAGGAACCACAATGACTTGTACTTTAAGACGATGAGGGATGGCCATACCTCAGCATTCACCCAGCAAAACAAGACCAGCCAGAAACAGGGAGGACCAGACAAACCAAGGTCTCGCGATCATCAGCTGTTGATCAATAAGCAACCACAAGTAAATATGTCAGTAACCAGACAGCAAGAGATCCAGAACCTTGTGACCAAAAAGAGAAATGTCGAACCAGATGAACCAAGATCTCACTCGGCAACCAGGCAGCCAGAGATCAAGAGCCTTGTAACCGGAAAGAAACAACATGGTGAACCAGATGAATCAACATCTCACTCAGAAACCAGCCAGCCTGAGACCAAGAGCCTTGCAGCCATAAAGAAACATGGCGAACCAGATGAATCAGCATCGGACATCCAATCAACAGCCACCGAAGCTTTGACTGAACCAAAATTTAAGACGCATCAGATTATTGCTGACGGCATAAAGAAAAACCACATCTGTATAGTGTGCCAAAAGAGTTTCTATCGGTCAGGTAACCACAGCTTCAAGCAGTGGCAACATAACATGAGCAGGAACCAGCGTCTTGACCCCGAGGGGAAAAGAAAATGGCAGGATGTGGAGGAGCCTAGTATGCCTCTGGGAGCCTCTGGCTCTGAACGGGAGCCTTATGACAGGACAGGGAACCTGGCCCTGCACATGACAAAGAGGAGGGCTCCAGCGATTGAGGAGGCATCTTTGACCCAGATGGAAAGAGAACAGCTTGATGAAGAGATCCAAGGCAATGAGGAAGAGGCACCTGTGGCCCAATCAAAAATAAAAGTTGAACAGTCCGAATGGGATGATGATGATGACATGGATATTGAATGTGATGATGATGAATTTGTGTTGGTTTATAGAGTAGGGAGTGTGGTGTATCAGCACTAATCTCCATCCTCATTCATCACCTTGGTGATGAATGTCGTAACCCTCCATCCCCTATGGCCGAGCTGGCCTTTTTGAACAATCTGCATATTGAGGAACGTTTCACCCGATTATCTGATTGTTCGAGTTGACAATGTTGTACAAGCTACTTGCATCAACTAGGTCTGGCAGGACCCCCTCCCTTCCGTTCCCTACAAAACCATCCTTACCTCATGATGATCAAAGTCTCTCTAGAAGTGGTAACAATGAAGACAGAAGTATGTGGGTTTGATCGAAACCACGGAGAGGCGTGTATTCCAGGGCTGTAATGAAAAAATAAATGGAATCGCACATGAGCAAAACAGGAGGAGTGTGAGGCAAAAATAATTACAAAACTAAATAAGACATTTTTTTTTTCATATCAATAAAAACGTTCTACGATGTGTGTATCTTCTGAAACCCACGGTTATATTTGTTATCATTGCCACATGTCAAATGGTCTGAAACTGTTAACTTAGATGTGTAGCTTCTTGAAAATTACGTAATTCAGAGAGACAATTTTTGTTTTTATTATTTTTTTTGCAATATGCATCTCATTCCGTGATCTGTTATTTTGAGTACTCAGCACATGAGTACTCCATTTGCAGTAAATACAACTTTGATGCAGTTTTTTTTTTATTATTTCCAAATCTTCAATACTACTTCTACTCCACTATATCTAAGTGTAAATAATATTTATCCCATTGCAATTATTTGCTAGCTTAATAGTAATTGCTAGTAGTTTAATAATAATACAGCACACCTCTCCCGAGGAAACGTCACGCACAAGTAGGCCATGGCCTACCTACCAGTGCGTGAGCGGAGCAGGATACATCATCACCTAAACTGGCCAATCGGAAGTGACAGGGACCAACCGCCGAACACCGAGAACCGAACACCGCGCACCTATCGCCTTACTTGCACCCGCTAATCAGTGGTGGAATAATAGTTCCACCACTGTATGCTATGAAGATATCTGATGACAATACCTGCATATTCATGTACTATAAGTACATGAAGACAGATTATGTGGTTTTGTAATGTTTATCAAAAGTTCTTGGATCCCATAATTTACGATTAATTCCAGGGATAATAACATCCTTAAAGGTAGGGGAAGTGATTTCACTTTTGTCAGATATCACCCAAAAAATATTTTTTTTCTGTTAAAATGCTCTATTATAAGGTGTGGAAACCACATATGGAGTTTCCCCCTCCCCCACGTTAGCAGAGGAGCTAATAAAAGTTCCCCAGGTCACCACAATTCTCCTCCAATCAGGAGAGAGCAGCAGGTTCACATAGTGTAGCTACTTTTGGGGGCCCCTAGTGCACCAGGCTGGTACTACACCATGAATTTCAAATCACTTCCCCTACCTTTAAAAAGGCAACCTAAACCGTCATAATCTCAGTGTTGATTTTGACGGTAAATTTGATTTCATTTTTAGTCATAGTCTTTTGAATAACATGTTATCCTCAAAGGTTTTTTTTTAGTCAAGTAGTTTTAGTCAACTAATTAATTATCATACCACTAGTTATCTAGGCCTAAAGTTGATGACACTTGGTTGCATGCTGAAAATAGCATCTACATGCTGTGATGCGTTCTCATGTGCTGTTTTCAGACCATCAAAAAAGTGCAATCAAACATACCGGAACTCTCCCTGCTAATCCCTTACTAAGATTTCAACATCTCACGTTTCCCTCTAAATGTATGCAATGAATGAGCAATGCCTCATTGTGGTCTGGTTTCACCAGGTCACAAGAAATAAAGCTCAAGGCTCCATACAAAATAAGCATAAAATGAAAAAAAAAAAAAGATGTAATATAAATACAACAACCAAGAATGGGATTAGATGCATTACAAAATATGAACAACTAATAGTAACAATTATGGTACAAAACAGTTTCATAATTAAAATGTGTACTGTTCTGAACATTTCTATATTAAAAACTGCACTCTATGTAACCTTCCTCTTCTACCACAGATTTTAACCCGGTTTCCTGCTGTCCAGAAAGTTAACCACGGTAGCTCTGAACAGAAGAGCTGGTACAGAAATATAACCAGTAGCAGATTGACAAGTCACAAACTCACATAACATAGAAGAGTATAACTTAACAAAATGTGTCATTTTTTTTTCTTTTTACAAAAATGTAAAATAAAAGTCACAATGTGTTACTTTTGTAATATATGCTTCTCATTCTGTGATCTGTTATTTTGTCAATAAAGAACCAAATGTCTGACATGAATGCTCTATATCACTGTCAGCCACAGTTGTTTTAATGCAGCAGCAGTGAGGATGACTGATACGATCATTATTTAGAAAATACACAATACACAAATACACATAAATACACAGATTTACTCAAGTACTCTATTTACAGTAAATACAATTTGATGTATTTTTTCCTGAATCTTCAATAATACTTCTACTCCACTACATCTGAATGTAAATATTGTACCTTTATCCCATTGCAATTATTTGCAAGCTTTAATTGCTAGTAGCTCAGATTTTAATTTACATTATAAATTTCAAATTGCATTCCAAACAATAACCAGACTATTTGTTATCTAGGCACTTTATTGGTTTAGGCTATGATGTAATGGTAGCATAATTAAAATTATTGCCATGAGTATTATCTCCCGGAGGTGTCAAAAATCGCTCCCTCGCTTCCTCAGACTCCTAGAAACAACGGAAAAATACAAGCACACCTCCCGAGGAAGCTGGTCGATTTGACACATGGCTCGGGTGCATGCGGCAAAAACTGTGGGAGGTGTAGCATACTAAACGTTGGAAGGAAATAATACAAATAAAAAAGTGCCTAGTCAAAAAATGTAACAAAAAAGGTAAAATAAAATAAGTCACACTGTTGCGTAAAGTCAGATTTACGTTCCAATCAAATACAGTAGCCTATATCTGGAAGATCCTGGCAATTCAATCAATTATTGTAGACTGCTGACCAAAAGCATCCGTCTACAGTTTCTTCCAGCTGATCCACAATCTCCTGTAGTTCTTTAGCTTTCTGCCTGATCAACAAGACAAATTTCATGGTCTTTGACTTGATGTTCTCTGACTCAGGCTCAGCATCAATCAACATCTCCCATTCGGAATCTGTGCCTTCGCCTGCAGCCACCTGTGCCTGCGCCTGCCGAATGTCATGGATCTCTTTGGCGTCCTTGGCGATGAAGAACACATCGATGGCCACAGCCAAACTGGACAGCACTCCCGTCGCCATGTCCACAGCCTGGACCACGTTGGCCATCTCCGCGGCAGTGCTGCCTGCTTCGATCATGTCAATCAACTGCGGGATCCCGCCCAGGCAGTTGACGGCTTCTGCACTGATCTTTGCTGTCTTTTTTACCATCTCCTTCACTCTTTTCCTACTCTCGGAGTTGGGAAAGACTGGGATATCTGGAAGTTGCCCGGGGCCCCGGCTGATGTGAGCAAGACACGTCACCACTGAATTCAGCTTCTCGGTAAATCGATTGATGACGCATCTGATTGCCTGGTGAACACTGTTCTTTTTCACCTTGTTGGCGATGTTTGATATGCTGGCGGCGGCACCGCCGGCTACAGACACGATGACACCCACACCAGTGGCAATGAGAGAGAGACCCATGGTAGCGAGAGCTAGAGAGAGGCCTACAATGGATGTGATGCTCCCCACCGCTCCAGTGATGTTGCCCGTCAGGCTGCCGATCGTGGTGCTTTCATGTACTTTTTCCAGGCCATCAGCCAAGGCCTCTAGTAGGCCCAAGTAGGCCTTTAGTTCTGCTATAGTTGCTTTACTCTGAGAGAGGGAGAGAGACAGGGTTCTGGTGAAAAGAGAGGAATGAGGCTCTTTTGACAGGAATGAGAGGTTGAATGAGGAATCGACCAAACCTTGCTTAAGAGGAAATTTGTGATGAAGGGCCTAGTAAGAATGGCTCTGGCTGTAGGTCTTGAGGCAGGGTCTCTCTGGAAGATGTCATTCAGTAGTTGCTGTAAGTGCCTTGAAAAATGTCCCGGGAGAGTTGGATACTCATCTGCAGTTGTCTGATTAAATTCCGTACCTGCAGTAAACTGTTTGGAGATCAACATTATTATAAGCATGAAGGTTAAAAGCAACAAGGATCCATGCCAGTTAAGGCTCCAATTTGTACATGTGGCAGTCTATGGGGCCCTCTGGTGGAAATCTGTCACCCTAACAACTTTTACACAAAAAAAATAAGAATGTTGTCATCATCTTATTTTAGTTGATACAGTGCAAGTGACAAAATTAATAGACTATTTCTTGCATAAAACTTTGTTTTTTGCAATTAGCCCAGTTATTTAAATAATTAAATCATAATGTAGAGAATAAACATGCTTTGTTCAAACATTGTACACAAATATTAAAATAAAACTTTCATGGTCTAATCGATCCTGAATGGCCTACTGTTTAAATGCCTCCCATTCTCCTTCAAAAGGGGCAAGAATCTAAAAGACCAGCTTGTATATTCTGACGTTCAGTCTCCCAAGGTCACTCACAGACCTTAAATATTGAATCCTCTTGCATAAGGAAAGTAAAGTATCCATGTAGCCATGCTCAGAGAGTTACTGAACATAGATTTCTGTTCAAATAAACAGCTGACTATAATGTTCATTCATTTGAATGATCTTAAGCATCTCCAGTTTCAGCTTTATTGGAATAGAACAAGTCAAAATCAAGCTACTTAGAAGTGGTGTGACATTTACTTACATACAGTATGTCATGACTGAATGCATGTTGATCCCCTTACATTGTTATGTGGCATGGGTATGTATACAAATGCATACAGTATATTATTGGAATTTGGTATTATGGTGTAAATGAGAAATGATACAGAGGCAGAGATGTATCCTGCCTCTGTATAGGCCTTAAGGTTGCCTGTGTTGGCCTTAGGTCAGACGACTTTGGTCAGAACAGCACATCTGTTAAAGCGGAAGTCCACCCATTTTCAACATTTTACTATGTCATTGATGTACCTTCGAGGTGCTGGGTGGACATGATAAAAAAAGTTCCCCCATTCTGTGTTCCCAAGAAATGGAGGTCTGAAGAAAACCACTAACGAAAACGTCTTGATGACATCATTAAGATGTATTTTCACCATGTTAATGGATTTTTTTAGACGCTTCGCTTCGCTTTTTTCTGAATGGAACCAAATGAACCTGTTGGGGTTCATTTGGTTGCATTTGTACACTCTCAGAGAAAATGTTGAAAATGGGTGGAAATTCCCTTTAATGATTTTTACATGCATTCTGATTGGTCGTCTGCACCTCTCGAAATCTTTCAAAATGAGCCAGCACGCCACTGCCACTAGTGGCGCTGTCTCTCTTTCCACATGGTCTCATAAATAATAATTGAAGAGTAAATGTACATGCACTTACTGCTAGCTCCAGTGTACAAAGCTCATACAGCACACAGCCCAGGGCCCAGATATCACTAGAGGGGGAAAGATAGGCGATAGAACATATTTAAAAAAAAAAAGTGCATATTGCACCATTTGCCACCTTACTTTGATTATGATTACCCATGTATAAGACACTGTACCTCTTGGGGCCATATGTTGACTTTTCAGGACCTGTGTACCATATGGCAGCATACTGTGAGGGAATTTGTGTTTTTCCATGCATCCTTATGGAAGAAAAATAACAGTGTATATTATTGTGATATTATATTGTGTAAGTTTATTTCTGACCATGATGTATACCTCTCACTGAGCCTCCCGAATCCTCCCAAACGAACTGTCCCACTTTCTGTGAGGAGTATTGTCTGAATGACAAAAGACGTGCCATTAGTCAAGTGACATTTCATATATAAAACAGCTGTGTGCACAGTGGAATATGAGTTGTTGTACCTCAGGTCTGACGTGTTTGTGGAGCAGACCATTGTCATGAATACACTCCAGAGCCATGCATGTTTGAACAATCCATTGTAGAATCTGTTGAGGCAAATCACATTACTGTATGGGCCCTATTTTGCCAGAGCCTTACCCTTTATTATAGCGATACCTTGTGTGCTTCATTTTCTGTTTCCTTTTTTTCCCCCTTTCTTTTTACTATTTTGAAATAAATACTTAGTCCTGCCACCACTGAAGTAAACATGTTTAGTATTGTAAAATGTCTCAGAACTTCACATGACTGTTCCCCCACATACAGTAGCCTACAGTACGATGCTGAAGTCACATGTCTCTGACCCTTTAGTCTTACAAAGACTGATTGAAAGACTTAATGACTATGGTATGCAAGGCTAATTAAGCTTGCAATAAGTTGAATATAGATGTTGTGGCATCTCCGGATGGGCCTGACAACATGATGGACTTCTTACGTTTCTTATATCCTCTATGACTGTACAGTATATATTATAAATGGTCAAATTTAAGTGTGTGTGCCTGTGTCTGTGTGTGCATGTGATATGACGACGACATTGTGTATTCATGCTAAATACACAAATGTGTTATATGCTCTGATAACACTCTCATTACCTCAATGAGGCATAACATGTAAACAAATTGTAACAACGACATTGATCCAATTACGTTTCCCGAAGCACTCTAGCTCTGTACATTACCTGATCTTCATCAAATCCTCCTCCAGACTCTCTCTGTTCCTGAATCTTTTGAGCAAGATTGCCACCTTTACAGTGGTCCATCACAACGTAAAGGCAGTCTTCCACTGTCACATTCAATGAGAAATACAGATTATTATGACACATGTGACACATTGTTTAATCATTTTTAGCTTTCCGTTCAATAACACTTCATGTTAAACATGACAAAGGCCTGCATGGGCCAATATTTCTTCCTCAAATGTGGTATGGAAGGATCGATGAAGTTGCATTCAGCTTAAAGGTAAGGAAGGCCTACCTTCGAATGAGTTATAGCCCACAATATGTGGATGGATTGTGGATTTCATCTTATCAACATCTGAGGCAATTTCCTGATAAGGCTTCTATTAAAAAAAGCACAGTACAAGCTATATCATTACAGCATCACTGGAAATAATGTTTAGGCTACTATTTTCTGGCTTATCAAGGAATAGTCATTAAATGTTACAACTCTTTTGGATGTGTATGGTTTTAATAAATCTGCATCATGCCGGAAACTTTCTTCTACATTTTAAAACAGATGAATTTATTTTAATGGCGGTGGGGTGAATTAACCTTGATCTCTTTGATGACAACATCCTTGCCCTCCTTTGAAGTGGCAACAGTTCCATTCTCTGTGTTGCACAGAATCGTGTAGCCGTGCTCCTCACACACACTCAGTTTGTTCCCCATATGGTTGCCTGTCTAGTGAACACACAACTGTTAACCATTAAACACTTCACAGATAAGACATATGCCGTGAAACTAGGTGAAATATCAGTTCAGGTGCACAATAGATCTCTGACACCTTTGAAGCAAAGCAAGGTTCTGATTGAAAGCAGGAGTGTCTGCGATGTTTGTTATTATTAATTATTATTATTATTATAATTATTATTAATATTATATTTTACCTTTGTTGCAGGTTCATGTTACAAGATACTATGTGATCCATTTAATCTATATACAGTATCTGTGTTTTCTTACTGTCTTAATGTGTTGTCTCCACCAGGCCGAAGGCATGGGGAGGAACTACACACTATAAATAAATAAATAAATAAATAAATAAATAAATAAATAAATAAATAAATAAATAAATATTTGTATTTGGAATTATTCCAAATACAAATAAAGAGAAAGGGAGAATAAAGAAAGGGCATTTAAGCTATCCTGTAGTACTCTTACCGTATTACAGTTACAATGCCACAGTCCTTAAGGGCAGTGGTGGAAAATAACAGTACATTTACTTAAATAGAGTACAATTTTTAGCAATTTGGACATTACTTGAATACTGTATTTCCACAATACATAATTCTACTCCAATAGGGACATTTTATTTTACTCCACTGCAATTATTTGGAAACTTTAATTAGCTGTTTAGTTGTTAGTAGTTTAGGTAGTTATTTCAACATTGCAGTATTAATACTTTTACTTAATATAAGTAAAGAATATGAGTACATTTCCCACCACTGTTGGGGACTGTGGGTTGAAAGACATCCTGTATATAGTGTGTAATGTGATTTGCATGGATTTAGATTTTGTAGTACAGTCAAATAACTCTTTTCGCTCCTGAGAACTATAGTGGACCGTGTTGTGCCATAAAATGCATATTGCGCAGTTTCAGACAGTCCTACGGTGCCTCAGAACATAATTTGGACGATATTGCTCAGTAGCTGTTACTATACAAGTTCTGTAGACCTGTCTGAACTGGGAAAGGACAAGATACTAGCACTGCAGGCTTGTGCATCTTCTATTTTTTTGGAACATTAAATTTGAAATATCTGTAGTGTAAAAACTACTGATTTAGAAGGTCATTTGATAATGGCCCTCAGTGTCTTATACTGGGTTCCTCCAACAAATACATAACATAGAAATAAATACATAAATAAATAAAACATCACAGAAAGTATAGAAACAATTCGGGTTATGGAATATTCCGGCATAACTGTCGTAGTGAAATCGAGGCATAACTTACCCCCTCATTTAAAAAGTTGCAGTGTCCCTCAACTTATAAATTCCATTAAAGGAAATAAAACAAATGATCTGTCTCGTCTCATGGTCCATCTGACCACATGTGTCTGTTTCTTTCTGCCCCCTGATCCATTTGCATGCTACAGCCTTTCTCATGGTTAATTTATACTTGTTTGCACACTCCACGTGGCAAAGATAGCTGATCTCAAGTGCGTGGGGCTGACAATGTGTTGTGAACTTGAAAATCAATCGTCCTCAGTGCACCAGCATACGTAAAATTATTTGAGTCCACAAACACTTTTACAATTACTTATTATTTATTACAATCATTACAATTACTTATTATTTATTACAATTATTATTATTATAGAAAGTGTTTTCATTGTTCATATAGGCTACTTGACAGACACATTAAACACTAGACTGTAATGTATAATAAATAAGTAACTGAGCTATCATAATGAGATAGGGCAGGCAACAGTTTTGATACTTGATGACATGACAGTGTGTGGCCTGCAATAAAGCCCCATACATACAGCCCCCACCCCCGCAAGCCCCCCCCCCACGGCCACACAGACACAAACACACACGGTTTCTCATTTTTTTCTGGATCAGGGCCTGCAATCGAAAATCTCCAGAGCGTTAGTGTGACCACCCATCAGCTCACTTAACACGTTAACTTTAGGGGTCAGCTCTCTCGCACTCCCTGATTTATACTTCTTCCTACAGTGGAGTGTAAAATAGGAAAATAGCAGCTCTACAGTTTCGCAAAGCGATGTGTCGTTGGTGCATGACATACTGTATGTACGTATACCTGTACATGGATGGCAATGTATACATCCCTCTATGTAGCTCTCTCTCTCTCTGTCTCTCTCTCTCCTGTGTGCCAGGGAGCTGAGGATTATATCAGGCACTGTCCATCTGCACACCGGATCTGGAGTCGTGGCTTCACTGCGATCCGTCTGTCGTCCACCAGGATCTCGGGGTTGGAGAGAGCGAGAGAGGAGGCCAGCCCTGTGCCAGGAAAAATAAATAAATCACACTCACAACCTCTGCATAGGTATACTATACAGTACATGCCACCCTGCGTTGTGCATGAGCCCACCATTTCCATTTTAGACACAATGCAGTTCCTTCCTCCTCGTAACTGATAGACATACAGTACATTTGTTTTAGGTGATACTAATATCTGACATCTTTGCACCCATACTGCAAATAGCGAAATCATTATCGTAAGCTTTTTCAATTGGGATGAGGCCTGGAACTCATAATAAAATGGAATCGGTGTGACTATTTCAGTAACTGGTTTTATGAGATCAGGTATGCTAGACATGTAATGTCTAATGTCCCCTCCCCCACACACACACAGGCAGGGGGGCTATGGACAGACAGACAGAAAAACAAACATTTGCTTATGTAAGTAAGTAAGTAAGTAAATTTTATTTTTAAAGCACGTTTCTAAACAAAGTTACAAGGTGCTTATGTCAGATTAGTATAATTATTAGTACTAGTCCTATACCCGTTGTGTATTATATGATGTGGAAAGTATGTGCAGATCACATTGACCGGGTGGGAATTGTTGGTGATGTTGGAAAGTTGCCTATACCCGTTGTGTATTATATGATGTGGAAAGCAAGTGCAGATCACATTGACCGGGTGGGAATTGTTGGTGATGTTGGAAAGTTGCGTGGGTCACAAAATGAATGTGATATGGTAGCATGACGGTCGGTATACCGACCGTCATGTATCAGGGCTAGTGATGTGGTTACTGTTAATGTTAGACTTTAGTCGTTGTGAATGTAATTGTAAGAAACCCAGAGGGTCGCACTTTACACAGACGCACACACGTAAATGTGGCGTGTGAATATTGATTTTGGAGAGGACTTGGTGCCGTGGGCTGCTGCGCATTAATATCCAGACGTTGCAGTGGTAGTAGATATAAGTTGTAGGCGGCCCGGACCGTCGCACGTACACAGACGCGCACGCGTAAATGTGGCGTTTGAATAATAACTTTGGAGAGGACTGGATAACGTGGGCTGCCGCGCGTTAATATCCAGTCGTTGCAGTGCAGTGGTAGTAGAAAGAAGTTGTATGCAACCCGGACCATAGTAGCGCGTGTGTTTCCGCGCCGAGCCGAGAGTATACATGTATATTGCCTAGGCTGTGTTGGTCAGTCGCCTAGCAGGCGGAACAGCGGCAACGCCGCGCCGTGCCGAGAGAACGTTGCCTGTGTGGATCAGAACACTGTACCCAGCGCCAATGGCTGTACCCGTAAGGGGAGGTGATACGGCAAACTGTGACCACAATAAATGTGTCTCCGTGACACGTGATGTTTTTTTTTATCTGTATCCGGTGAGACGTCATGTGCGCGAAGATTCTTTTTTGACACAAATGTATTAAAATAAAAATGATGGGCATAATGTTTGGTGCTCATGAGCCGCGCATATTGGTGCTGGATGATAGGGCTGTGTGAGTCGAGGTTCAGTGAGGCTGTCCGTGCGCCGTGGCATTACGCAAATGGAGACAAACGACACAGTACAGTTGCACAGGAAGTGTACAGACAGACACGCTTGCTTGAATTATATAGAGAGATTATTTTACTTATGAGACACTTATCTGACTCCGCCAGATGGGGCAGCAGAGGGAGCGCCCTACTCCCTCTGCTGCCCCATCTGGCTGAGTCAGGTTAGAATAAAGCTTGTCTCGCTCAAAATAGCGATCTGTGATCCAAGATAAATGACGTCAGCCATGGTGTTTCCGGTTCATGCCCATTTACTCCACACAGAAAGGCCCTTTGGCCAAACCCCCCTTAGGTATGGGCACTGATGACGCGGGGGAGGAAACACACACTCAGGGCAAAAGTTTGACAGCAGAACTGGACTATCCTGCCATGCTGTTTGTGCTGTCTCTGAGTTGAAGGCAGCATACAGGCTCTCTGCACCCAGACAAATCCATTTCTATTCAGACTGGGGATTATAGGCCTGCTTTGGCCAGCCAGGCTGAAAAGCCAGACGGAAGGCCCCCGGTGGACAGTTACTGGACATTCTTTGATAGGCCACATTTCATTTTCATATTCCCTCATAAACATTCTTTGTGTTTGTTTATTTGTATGTTTGTTTATGCATTTCCGTGGCAGCTGCAATAATTATACTTAAAAAACATAAAAGATGTTATATATGCAGTTGACACTTTGATGTACTGTTTAATGCAGACATCTACGATGTTATAGCAGCAGGGGACTGAATGCCATACAGTTTGCCAATTTAAAGTTGTAATTGTAAAAATAAAATAAAAGTTTGGAGTTGTTAAAGATGTTAGGCGACTTTTTAGCCAACTAGCTATTTTTTTTTTTTTTTTTTTGCCTTTTTTCTACTCTACATGGCCATTTCCCTGCAGACAGACACTTGCTTTGGCCAGCAGACAGTCCATAACTATTGTCAAGAAATCAAGTTCTCAAAACATTTGTCCGGTTCAAGACAAAGCGGTACTAGAGTGTGAGTGTGAGTGTGTGTGTGAGTGTGTGTGTGTGTGGTGGGGGGGGGGGGGGGTCTCCAGTAATGTGCTGGTGTTCACCTGCAGAAACACATTGGCTTCTAACTATCCTGCCAAACTCTCCACAAAGGAGAGTCTGGGACTCTCTGATTGGAATCTCTTTACCGTGACGTAGCTTGTCTGTTTGACAGACAGATTCCTCTAACCAATCACTAGCCATCAGCGCACCAATCAGGATCACAATCAGAAGACGTGAGGTGGGTTAACTCAAACGCAGCTATTTGATTGGTCTCCAACTTTGAAAATCAACAACTTGGCGAGTGAGTTCTTTGTAATGAGAGTCAACGGGTGCGACGCCAAACCCAGATGGAAGCACAATTTGTTGTGATGACGTAGCTGGGGCAGGCGGGGCCAGGCCAGGGTTTAATACATACAGTATACTATGCCTTAGGTTTCATTTTTGGCTAGAGGGCCCATCCTTCATCCAAAAAAAAAAAAAAATAAATAAAAAATAAAATAAAAAAATCACAGAATGGTCCTTTAAAGGAGAAACACATTGGGCATCAATCTACCATGATCCCTATGATATCATATAGCCTACTGTACTTGATTTTTAAAGCCAGTGTGTGTTGGATGAAATAATCTTGCGTGATTATCCTGCAATGTGTGGTTTGATGTGATGTGCGGAAAAAGATAGAGCTAAAATACACACATTTTGGCACATTAGAATGAAGACAACCAGCGACAATGTAAACTCTGGGAGGGGAGGGGGACCTCAGGGGTGAATTGGAATTCTTAAAGACAGACTAAACAACAGAAAGTAATTGACTACAGGGATGTCATGCCACTCTCAGAGTGGACATTAGAGGGCACTGTCACACTGGTGTTTGAGAGCAGCCTGGCAGAGCGGCTGCTTGAAGGAACACTTCTCAGCCACGGCATGTGTGTGAAGTCTCAGGGACGCGGCAGCACGTGGCCCGGTCCCCACAGCCATTTGTGACAGGCTGGTGCTAACAAGCGACGGTCCCCCGACAGAGTCTGTCCGCGATGACACCTCTGTGAGGGCTGACAGACAACAGGCGGCTGCCTGGAACCGTTTCTATGAACGATAACTTGGCGCCGCCATCACACCATTGCTCACGCACTTATTTCTGCCACGTGTAATCTTTTCTCTCCCCACATAAACGCAGAAAAACAGAGCAGCCGTTAGTGGCGACAGGACAGATTTAGTGTTCAGTCAGACTGTCTGGTCACAAAACAGAGAGAGGCACTGAGCCAATATGTCCACGTGCGCATCACGCTCTCTCTCTCTGTTGTCCTTGAGAGAGACACTGCACCCCCCCCCCCACACACACATACACACTGTGATGCTCAGGAGCATCTTCAGTGAGCAGGACCAGGGACGGATGTATGTGTGTGTGTGTGTGTGTGTGTGTGTGTGCGTGCGTGCGTGCGTGCGTGCGTGCGTGCGTGCGTGCCACAATATGACCTGCCTATACCTGCTGAACTGAACAAGTTGGTAATAAGCATAAGGAAGCAGCAGGCTTTTAACTACTGAGTGTGATGAGTAAGATTGATGCCTTGATGAGTACATGAACCCCAGGAAGCTTCGCTATGGGAGGCCACACACAGGCACATATTCACATACTTGACTACAACGTTGTAGATCCTCAGTTCTTGATCCATATTTTGATCAAAATCACTCTGGCCAGGTTGATATCGGTTCAAATCTTGTGGATCTCGGGTCTTTCTGCTTCCTGTTCCAAAAAAAGAACAGAACATTACACTGTTTTAATCCCTCCAATGAAAGTAGATTTTTGTACTTTGTATTCGGCTATTTGCTTAATGGTTTTGACAGCTACGACGACTGCGTCATAGCCCCGGACATCCGGAGCCGTTGTAAAAAGAGTCGATGCTTAAACTGCCTATTGACTCACTGAGGACTTGGAGTCTCCAGCAGCAAATGGAGACAGAGAGAGGAAAAATGAAGAAAAACAAGGGTTTTATTCCTGGCGACTTTTATACAATTTGTCCCCAAATCACCGTCAAGAAGTCCCTAGAAGAAGTCCTAGAAGAAGTCTGCCAGAAACTTTTCACTAACTAAGTCTCTAGAGGAGGTCTGGAAAGAAAATATAGTGACAAATCTGCCAAGTTGGCAACACTGGTTGGCAGACTGGACAAACTACAGAAAAACACTGGCAGTAAATTCATTTTATGTGATGGTTTTCTTATTTTTTGCTTTGGCATACTGTAGGTACAGCAATTGGAGTTACAACTAGTATGCATGTCTTGTGCTATATAAATCAAGTTTGACTGAATGATAGATACAGCTGCTATGTATGTAATCTCACAGCATATGCCACAGCGCTAAGTGAGCAATTCCTGTTGAGTTATATATGAACAGAAAATGAAATCCATATGAAAGAAGGCTGCAGGAAATGAGATTTTTGCTGTGTCAATAAAATTATGTAAAACTCACAGCCATGCACGGAACAATGTTACAATCCCCCCCCCCAACAGAAATTTGCAAATCACCTCTACTGGAATACCCATTGTGGAGAGATGGGTACGGCATGTTTTCTGTCATGTCATTATTGTTATTGCCTTTCTCATCTCACCAACATATGTTTAACTGTGACAGCTAAAGTAACGGCAAGGAAAATGGGTTCACAGCATATCGGGTGGAAAACTGTATGTCCAAAAACGATCTTTTAGTCTTCTGACATTCAACACATTACTCTGAAAAAGTTATTGTCTTGTCTTGTAAAAATACTCGAACATAAGTACAATGTAGTTATGTTCAAGTACTTACAAAGAAAGAAAAAAAGTTTTATAATTTAGTCTTAGTCTTTTGAAAACAAACATTTACCGGTAGTCTTTGTTCCATTTAGTCTTAGTCGACTAAATATCAAAAACCTTAGTTGACTTAAGGGCTTTCCAGACGGCGACGATAAATGCCTGCATAAACGCGGCGATTCTCGATTCTCTCTGCAGTGCTGACATAAAGAAAATCGCCCGTCGATTAACGCCAGGCATTTTAAAAAGCTCACTGGATTGAGCTTTCAAAAACATCACGCACGTGTGCACGAAACAAGCACGAGCGCAACACAAATCACTGGACGCCGCGCGATAAATGTCTGGCGTTACACGCTCTCTTTATTGCAGGTCGTTTTCTGAACACAAAACGCCAGTCCCTTTGAAAATGAATTAGAATGCGCAATTTATTACTCGCCATCTGTAAGCCCCTTTAGTCTGTAGTCTTAATGGAAAAACAACAACACTGGAATAAAAATAAAACAACAACAACATGAACAAGTTGAATTATGGAGATATAAGAGGTTTGAGGAGAGATTTCATCAGTCATTAGGCAACAGGTGCTAGCCTGGCATGACTTCCAGTGTGCATGGATAACCAGTAGTGGGAAGTCATTCATTATGTATACTCAAGTACTGCACTCAAGTACAATTCGGAGGTGCCTTTAACCTAGTTGAGTAGTTGTACTTTTTAATAGATTCTCGAGAGTCAGTAAAAGCAATCCTCGACCATGACAGCTGTTGCAAAGGTTTTATAATTATCACAGCCGTTTTGCATAATAGTCGACCGTTTTCCCTACTAAACCTAATCCTAACCCCTAAGCCTAACATAACCTCAGTAAAACCTATGCCTAAACCTAACCTTAACCCTCGACCATTATGCAAACCGTTGCAACGGTTATGCAAAACAATCGCTAGACTCTTGTTTGTGACGCTAGATTCTTGTTTTTTCCCCTGAAAAAAATCCATGCTCCTGTGTCAGTGATGCTCAACATATTTCTCAGGACCACCAGAATTATCTATATTTAGCTGCGGACCCCCCCATCTAAAAAAAAAAAAAAAAAAAAAAAAAAAAAAAACTTCTAGGCATCACCCCAGAAGCAAAGATTTGAGCTAAAATGTTTCATTCTTAAATAATATATTCGATGATTTCTGCCACGTTTTCATGATTTTTCAAAAATAGCAGAGATACAAGCTCATATCGCGCCACTCGGTGGCGCGATATGAGCTTGTAGATCTGCTATTTTTCAACAGATAAAACACCAAAACGCGTTCAGTACACAAAGGGTTAATCTTTGTTACCAGTCACCTTGTGACACATCACAGCACCATGTCAACTCATCATACCTTGTTCATCTTGATAACTTTTTATTTTGTTTTCATTTGGATGCTGAGTGCAGTATTCATTAGGCAAGGGAACGCCTCTTGCGGATCTAATTTAGTTCCGTTCGGACACCAGTTAGAAATCTGCAACGGTCCAGTCGTTTTCTAACTCAATAATCTACCCTCTCAAGGACCCCTTGAGGGTCCCGACTCCATTTTGAGAACCATTGATCTACAGCAGTGCTAAAAGACCGCCCCCGGTCTTTTCTCTACATTTAGGAATATATTTTGGCCTCCTCCAGGGAACCACCACAATAGCCTTTACCGCACATGCACACGCACGCGCACGCACGCACACACACACTCTGAGGAACAAGGCTCTAAATAGTCCCACAAAAACAACCCAATGGAAAGCGAACGGATGACTGCGTTTCTGACGGCCACGGGGGGGTTTCAGGACCTTGGCGAGCGAGTCAGTGGGCCTGCATGCCGACTGTCGGTGCGCCGTCGTCTGTGGCGGGTATTATTTTGGGTCAGATGTTTGCTCTCCCTGTACCATATTGCCCGCTGAAGGAGCAGCGGCCAGGTCATGGTGAGACAACATATGCCCTGTGATACTGACCCTATCCTCCCCCAACATGTGTTACTTCCTCCCTCCATTCAGTCCTGTACTCGCTACTCTCTGAGCCTTGTACAGTTTATCTACTGCATAATGTCATCCATCCATCCATGTGATCCATAGTACAGTATAGTGCGTCCACAAGTCCAGGCGCAGTCACTGTTTTATTCATTCATTTGTTTGTTGTTTTGAAAATGATACTTAATTTATATGGCGAGTGCAACTCTGAGCTCATTACAGCCACTTTTTTGTAAAAAGCCCCTATCCTGTATATTGAAGACCCCACTGCCACCCTTAGATCTCCATATATGGAGCTGACCTGTTCTAGCATTCTATTTATGATCTGACCTCATTAAACCCTATACTCAAGACACCCTCCAAACATGGCCATTATATTGATCTGACCCCCCTCCCCGCATGCCGTCTGCCGTCAGTGCACCCAGGCAGATGCCCTCAGAGTGTCTTACTGGTGTCTTGTGTGCTGTTTACACATTTCAATTTATGGCCAACAACATTTTTCAATCAATTAGCTGTCGGCATCAAACATGCGACACACATTCGGAAGACATCAAGGCTCTACCGATGAGTGAGTGGTGCCACAAGCAGACCCAGTATAATCAACTGGGCATTGGGCAAATGATAAACGTAAACAATTAAGTCCCGAAAACGTCGGTTAGAGTAAATTTCCCGTAACAGATAATTATCTTTTGCTTTACGGCCTCCTCTGTTTGCCTTATCGATCACACATCGACTGACGAACACCAACTCTATATGCGGCGTTGATGGAGAGCGGGGCATCCGCGGACATTTGTTATGGCCTGGCGGTCGATGAGGCCTGACTGTAATGTGGGTCACACACCTCCACCCAACAGCCTCCTCCCATCAACAATGGTGTAGGAGCCAGTGTCGATTCTGATAGCATAGCACATTTTGAATTAGTTTTATTGTCTTAAAAATCATCAGACCCATCTGAAGTGAGTGGTGCTGTACTATGATATGCGCCATACTGTACCGTACTATACTGTACAAGCCCTCCTCCCTGGCCTGTGTGTGTGTGTGTGTGTCTGCATCTGTGTGTTGGAGGTGAAGAAACGCTATAATGCTTTTTTGGTGCTCGGACACAGGGACCCAAGGTTCCCACTAGGCAGGGGCAGAGGCAGGGTCACAGAACATCTATAGGAGTGGTGGCACCACTCAATAAAGCATTTACTTTCGCAATTTTGTCTTCTGAAATGCTTTATTTCATGTTTTTTAGTGTACTATGATTTTGTTGACTTTTTTTTATTTGGGCGGGCCTTAATATCCAATTTTGCACTTGGTTGCCTGCTGAAAATAGCCATACATGTACAAGCTCAGCAAGCCGCATTGTGAGTCTGTAGATCTGTTTTAAGAGCAGAACACCTAAGCACAAACAAAACAAAACAAATGACTTGTCTTTAAGTTCTATTCGATCTCTTCTCTACTAGTCCCTCCCTTACAATGTAAAATTGAGTGTGAAATTCTCTTTTTATTAAGTCTCGGTTCCAAGTAGCTATGGTGGCTTAGGTTTGTATTTTGTTTTGGCGCGGTGGAGAGCTTGGGATCCACAGACATGTATTATGGCCAGGTGGTCGATGAAGTCTAACTGTAATATGGGCCACATGCACACCTCCACCATGTACCAACATCCTCCCATCAGCAGTGGTGGAGGAGCCATAACATCGTAGCTGTCCGGCAGAAACCTCGTATCTCATGCGTAGTTACGTTTGTCCACCCATTTGTCTGTCAAACCTCATGTACAAACGCTGTATACTGTATGTACACCGCCACCTACTGATGTGTTGGCATATTTATACTGTACTCCTCAATGTGTTAGATATTCCCCCCTTTGAACCATTAGAAACAATATTTTGAATGTTTTCTTATTTTATTTTATTTATTTATTTTATGCCTGGCTATGTCATAGTGCCACAAAAGAAGCAAACCATTGCAAAAACATGTTGCGATGTGACACACAAGCTTATGGATCTTGTTAATGAACATTTTGTCAAATTGGTTAAGTGGGTCTTTGATTTTGTAAATATAAAAGAGAAGATTAAAAAACAGGAGAAAGCATTTTTGTCATTTTAGATTTGGGCATTGGCTCTTAAAATTAATAACTGTGTGGTAACTACTCATTTAATTTAAAGGGCATTTGTAGAATTGGCCTCAGGCCTCTAGGGATTTTTGTGACCACATAATAATATGCATTGGGTTCAAAGTGATCACAGGTTGCACCACATTGTCTGACATAGTAACAGTTTTGGACATATGAGCTCTCCACCTGACAGCGACAATATATCGCAGCGGAGACATTTCTCTCACTGCTGCTCTGACAGGGCTATAAAATCTCCCTGATGTGCTCAGCGGGTGGAAAAAAATCTTTGGAGAGATTCATTTTGAGGAGTGAAAAAAAAAGACGAAAAGATTGATGATTGATGGGTTTTTGTGCCGTGCTGTTGAGTTTACAGCTGTCCTTTAACAAGAGATTGTCACCAGGGCTGCAATCGAATTCTGCTCTCCACTTGGAGAGAGAGAGAAAAAAAGATGTTCAAAATAATAGTCCATGGGGTGTGTTATGTATGATTAAACAGTGTTCACTGTACTGGACTATTCTGGGTTTAAAATGGTTTGAATACAAAGTTCTCATGGAGGGGAACTGGTAATGTGGTAACCAAAGTCACAGAATTGTAATACTGAATGAATATACCTGTATAAGTACATTTTCTGTGGTCTATCATTCACAGCGAACTGTGGAGACCTTGCTTGGCACTCGTCATCGAGTGTCAGATGTGTCCCTGCAACACATATATCATTATGTCCAGGATGCACCCGATCCCCACGTTTTCATCCCATAATATAGGCCCGTTAACGGGCCTATATTATGGGTTAAAACGCCAGGATTGGTTGCACCGGTGTACTAGTAGGCTATGCATGTCATAGTAGAGTCATGTCCTAGCATGCACATGTGTCATAATAGCATCACCTACTGGGGGTGTACTCATATGTACAAACTGTAATGTGTCACGCTAACATCAACTATAGGGGGTGTACTAGTATGTACGCGTATACATCATGTGACATACAATCGTTACATACCTTAAAATAATACAACGCTTTAGAGCCACTGATTTAAAGCAACGTGTATTTCTCACAACAGTTTGTGTGAAAGAACATAACAAATGCACAGCAGGCCATGGCGGCCAGCCAGCCATTGAGCCATCCGTTTGACCATCCATCACTGGGTCCCAGTCCACTCTGGGCCGGCTGCAGATAACAGACTACACTACCCCGTGGATAGCTGCAGCTGAGCTGCCGTCTCTGGTGTCAGCATGGGAAGCTAGCCTAGCTGGTCCTCCGCATGTAATAGTCCAGATATAGCCTACCGTCGCTTTTGGGTTTAAACCTTGTACTATGGATCAAAAACATGATTTTTCAGGAACTGGAATAAAAACAGAATAAAGAAATATGTTCTGTAATGTGCTGTTCCAACCACGTGACTCGCATTGGAAATTAAAGGGGTGGGGCTAGTCTTGGGCGGTATTGATTTTTTAATATCGGTATTGACAATCTCTTAATTAGCTTGATATTCTATATTACCGGTATTGACGGCAATTAGAGTTGGAACGCTCCACCAGTCACCTAGTTCTCAGAATTTGCGACTTTGAGGGGTCAGAAACTGAGCGCTCTGCTGTTAAAGCAGCCTAAATAGGGAAAAACTGGAGTTGGAAATACATCGTTTCCAAAAAACTGCTGGAGACTGCTGCGCTGTGATTGGCCAAAAACGCCATCCTCCCCAACCCCTCCCCCCCTACACACTAGCAACACCTGGCCATGAGCCCGACGTCAATTGCGATGCATTAAGAAGACAATAAAGTAACAACAAAGTTCTGGACCCCCTGCAGAGCAAAGAAAGTGTCTGTTTGCAGGGAAACAACTGCAGCATGAAAATAGAATATAGAGGGAAACAAGGCACAAAAAACCTATATAGCTATATTTAGGTTGTGCTAATATTTTAGAAGTGATGTACACAAATACAATAAACAACAACAAAATCCTTCTCTTCCAGGCTAGGCTGGAAGAGACCAAGACAACAAAATAAAATTATAGTAGTAGTGGAAACATGTTTGCCTGCCCTGCACAAACAAAATGATCAAATATCAAGGTATTTTGAGCATCTCCACTATGATGTATGCTATGCAGCACCATTCAGCCAACCATCCAACACTTACTCTAGTTCAACTGTGTTCCCATCTCCACTGCGTGGAGGTATGGCCAGGGGTGTAGTGGAGGGGGGACGGGGGGGCAGGGGAGACGGCGTCCCCCCACTACAATATTTTTGGGGCACAAGTAAACAATCTTTCTCAATATGCTATACTTTTAATAACGCGTCTGTGTGTGTTTTGCAGGTGCACGCAAATGCAAGTGTGCCTGTACGTGTCTTAAAGGGGAATTCCACTCATTTTCAATGTTTTACTATGTCATTTATATACCTGTTGTGTGGACATCATTAGCATGGTGAAATACATTTTGATGATATCATCAAGATGTCTTTCACCATGTTAATGAGTTTCCTTTTTTGTGAACCAAATGGACCCTAGCGGGTCCATTTGGTTCCATTTGTACACTCTCAGAAGAAAAATGAAAATGGGTGTAATTCCCCTTTAAGAGGCGTCCCCCCACTTCTAAAAGTCCCACTACAACACTGGGTAAGGCTAACTTATATGCAACAACCAACAACAAATTATAGTTGAGCCTCTTTCTTTATTTCACCACCAAGCATTCTGCAAGTCATGGAAGTGCCAGGGTTGTAGCTGATATTTTGGTTGCACAATATGCCTACCCACAACTACAGTATAGTTTGGTTGATTATACTGTTTGGTTATAATACGGCCTTTGACTGTGCGGTGTCACTGACCAACAATACAATATAATGCCCAAGTTTCTTGAATTTTGACAGAAAGTTAACATAATTTCTATAAATCACTTAAAGTTAGTGACTCAAGTTCAACACCTGTTAATCACATGCCATGCATGCAAATAAACACGATGCGGATATTAATTTAGTCTATTTTTATGGAAGAGGCTGAACCTGAACTTTCCCACTGCACTGAGGCTCTCCAGCACAAACTTTTGACAAAAAGTTTCAGCTGACAGTTGAGACAAATAAATACCACCTGTTCGTCCAAAACACAATAACTGTTCTGCAGGCTACAGAACTCATTTGACATGACTGGACGGAGAGTTCCAACTAACTGGACAGTCATGCGTTTTGTTAGTGCATATGAGCTAAAAGTATAAATCTAAGAGACTTTGCACTGCACAACCATGCTGCACTCACAAAATCAAGTTTTTCTTTTGTCCCGTCTCACCTGATTTGATGCATCAGCAGTGCACCGAGGTCCTCTGGTGGAGAAGTAGAACTGTTGCCTGCTTGAACTCCCTGCAACCAGCGTCCAGCGACGTGGTGGTTCTTTAATTCACTCATCATCGTCGTCGTTTTAATATTTATCCGACGTTCTGAAGGTAGTGCTGGCTGGACCGGCAGGTGGGTCCGAGTTTGCCGTTTTTTGTGGCGCTTTGGGTTTGTCCAGCTTGTCTCTGAAGGCGTTTGAAGTGACCCGCACCTTCGCACAGCTGGTGGCAACAAGGAGGTAATGACGTATGGTGGTGAGGTGTGCTGCATCATCAAAACAAGTCCGACTTGGTGCAGCCACTGTACTTTTTATTACTGCATTTTATTAAACTGTGAATTCATTTGAAAATGTACATATTTTATTATAATCACAAATAACATGAAAAGAACATATTATATATTTAAACCATGTAAAACTATATTTAAGCCATGTAAAACTTTTAAATAGTCGTGAGGTAGGCCTACTGGGGACGAAAATGAAAGCCTCGAGGCGGCACAAATATTCATTTCCTCCTATTCAGTGAATGTAACTTAACTTTATTGTATTTACACCACGGCCCCAGATAGTGGCTCCAGGCTTGAAGCTCCCCCGCTGGTGGCCAAGTTTGGTACTGCAGGCGGGTGGAATTCATGCACGAACGCCCCGAGAGCACGCACGCTCGTTTGCTTTGTGCACGTGGACAGGGCAGTTTGTTTTTAAGTTGTTTTCTGAATAAACCAGCGGTCCTCACGTCATATACTACCTCTCAAAACACAACGGATGTATTATATGACAGATAATAAGCTCAATGCAAACCCACAAGCTTGTTTTTGATGCTTTTTGATGTTTTTTTTCCTTTGATCGTGCGCGACGGCGCTCGTTCATGGTTCCCATAATCCCTTGCGTCGGGCGCGTTCATGGAGAAATACTTCCGCATTTGACCCAAGGAAAGAGGAAAGGACAGACATGTCATTTTCTCTGACTGGCAATTCAAATCGGCCGGTTTGTCGACGGGTGACAAACCGCCGCAGGAAACTGCGGGGGATACATTGAAGTCAATGAAGCCTAGTGTGCATGCACATATTCAAAAATTATTTCTGAACGACTGGTGCAATTGTAACTCAAACACTTCTGGAAAATAACAGAATACACATAACAGATTATTATCCACTGTGTTTCTTTTCGATGTGTACACCGTATAACTTTATAAAGCTGTGCAAAGACAGTCCAATTTTATCTGCCACTTACTGTGACGGATCTGCCGGCTTTAATCACAGACAGTCATGCCAGATTATGCCAGATTGTGTGCAAGAAACAAGCAACCAGGTTGCTTAAATTGCCATCCATTTTCAGTAGAAGTCGAATGATGTTATTTCTCACTTCACTTGAATTGTTATGGACATAGTTGTAAATCTAAACGCATTACCTCTGATTTCACATGCAAATAGACCTATGCCTATTACAATGAATGACTGAATGAATGAATTAAATTTTCCGAAATGGAGAAATACAGTTGGCGAATTACCGTACAAACTAATCAAGTATAAGTATACCAAGTCTGAAACACTGTTAGACACAATAGTTAAGAATGGGCTATAGCCTACTTGTTTAATTACAATAGTGACCACTTGTTAATTTTATCAAGACATTAAGAGACGTACAAAATTATAACTAGCAAAGCAAATCATGGTGAGGGTGGCACAAACCACATGTACATACTGTAACAGCGTCATATGCTATGTGTATACTGTATGTAATTCTTTTGCCATTGAAAACCATCAACTTTGAAATGAAATAATTCCTTGGATGTTTGTCTAGTCTCTAGTCTTGTCATGGTGCATTAAATGTAATGATCGAGTGTATGATGACCTATGATGAGTATAACTAGGCTACTTTCATCATATAGGCTACATATTGCAGATTTACCAGCTCACACTCTGATCGGACACATATCTCAACATGTGAGATGAGATGTGAAACGTTTGATCTTGTTGATTATTGCATTCAAAACCACTCTTCACATAACGTATGAACAGCAGTAGAATCATTTGAATTGAGGTAGGCGTCAACTGGCTGACTTTGTCTTGCATGTTTGCTTATATCCACACAAACTGGCACCCGTCCAGTCCCACAGTTCAGTCTCGCGATGACAGCCTAGGCAGCCCCAGCAGAATCGCACTCTGTTCTTTTTAAATAGCTCAATAAAATTAAACTGGGCCCCTGTCGAAAAACACCCACCAGGACAACAACCTGCTATGGGTATTCTTTTATATTCCTGGGCCGATTATATGACGACGGTCGGAATCGTTCATAAATAATGTTTGTTTACAAGATCTCGTGCGCGCTGCCATCCACTGCCATGTATTCGTCTAGCTTCCCATAAGAGTTTTGTCACTTGGGGGTGTCATGGCGCATCCCGGGCAGTCACGTGACTGGTAGTGACGTGAAATCTGTCCGTTCCTTCTATAGGTTTCTTGATTTGACCCAAGGAATGTTTTGAGAAGGAACGGAAGCTAAGTCTACCGCGGCTGCGCCATGACACCTCGGGTGGCAAACCCTAGGACAAATACATGGCAGTGGATGGCAGGATGCCGCATTTCTCGCAAACAAACATGATTTATGAACGACTGCGACCAATGTCATATAATCGGTTCAGGAATATAAAAGAAAACAGGTCACAGATTGTTGTCTGAGTGGGTGTTTTTCGAATTGCAAACTATTTCTCTTTATTAAGCTATCTAAACAGCACAAAATTCGTCTGCCTGGGCTGCCTAGCCTCTCATCGCAGAACGATCAGACCCAAACTTTCTGTTATGGATAGCTATATAACATTACACAGTGTACACATCGAAAAGCAATACAGCAGACCACAATGTCTTATGTGTATTCTGTTATTTTCCAGAAGTGCTTAACTTACAATGGTATCAGTCGTTCAAAAATAATATTTGATTACAAAAAAATCAGCGTGCTGCCATCCACTGCCATGTATTTGCCCTGGCTTCCGGTAGGAGTTTTGCCACCCGAGGTGTCATGGCGCAGCCGCGGCAGATTAGCTTCCCTTCCTTATTAAAAAGGTTCCTTGATTTGACCACCAAATTTTGGTGGTCAAATCATAGAGTAATAAAATAACAGAGACCTGACTCGAGCGACAGCCCCGCCCCCTTGCCGTTCATTTCAATACAAGTTGCTCATTGGCGCTTTGAAGCACCCGGAAGACCGCCGGAAGTGCGCCTATTTCCGCATTTGAGCCATAGAGTAATAAAATAACAGAGGCCGGACTGGAGCGACAGCCCCGCCCCCTTGTTATTCATTTCAATACAAGTTGCTCATTGGCGCATGAAGCACCCGGAAGACCGCCGGAAGTGCGCCTATTTCCGCATTTGGACACCAAAATTTGGTGTCCAAATACGGAAGTATTTCTCCATGAACGCGCCCGAAGCAAGGGATTATGGGAACCATGAACGAGCGCCGTCGCGCACGAGCAAAGGAAAAAAAAACATCAAAAAGCATCAAAAACAAGCTTGTGGGTTTGCATTGAGCTTATTATCTGTCATATAATACATACGTTATGTTTTGAGAGGTAGTATATGACGTGAGGACCGCTGGTTTATTCAGAAAACAACTTAAATACAAACTGCCCTGTCCGCGTGCACAAAGCAAACCAGCGTGCGTGCTCTCCGGCGGTCGTGCATGAATTCCACCCGCCTGCAGTACCAGACTTGACCACCAGGGCCCCCCCTGCTTCAAGCCTAGAGCCACTATCTGGGGCCGTGATTGGGGCACCAAAATTTGGTGCCCCAATGCGGAAGTATTTCTCCATGAACGCGCCCGACGCAAGGGATTATGGGAACCATGAACGAGCGCCGTCGCGCACGAGAAAAGGAAAAAAACATCAAAAAGCATCAAAAAACAAGCTTGTGGGTGTGCATTGAGCTTATTATCTGTCATATAATACATCCGTTGTGTTTTGAGAGGTAGTATATGACGTGAGGACCGCGGGTTTATTCAGAAAACAACTTAAACACAAACTGCCCTGTCCGCGTGCACAAAGCAAACGAGCGTGCGTGCTCTCCGGCGTTCGTGCATGAATTCCACCCGCCTGCAGTACCAAACTTGACCACCAGGGCCCCCCCTGCTTCAAGCCTAGAGCCACTATCTGGGGCCGTGGTTCAAATGCGGAAATAGGCGCACTTCCGGCGGTCTTCCGGGTGCTTCATGCGCCAATGAGCAACTTGTATTGAAATGAACGGCAAGGGGGCGGGGCTATCGCTCGAGTCCGTCCTCTGTTATTTTATTACTCTATGATTTACACTGATCATGGAAGTTTAGTGGAGTATAGTCTGGTTTACTGGGATGTGAAAATGCTCTGTTACAGTTAAGCTTGTGACAGTTTAAGAGTGAAGTTAATTTATCTTTATAACAAACTGCTGCTTGCCTGGTCGTTTTGTTTTTATTGTGCAGTGCAGGTGAGTTAGCTGTGTGTGTGTGTGTGTGTGTGTGTGTGTGTGTGTGTGTGTGTGTGTGTGTGTGTGTGTGTGTGTGTGTGTGTGTGTGTGTGTGTGTGTGTGTGAGAGAGAGAGAGAGAGAGAGAGAGAGAGAGAGAGAGAGAGAGAGAGAGAGAGAGAGAGAGAGAGAGAGAGAGAGAGAGAGAGAGAGAGAGAGAGCGTGCGCGCGCTCGTAAATCGTGAGTGAAGTGAGGAGGCTAAGGCTAAAATGAACAAACATTAAGATAAGATGCTCTAAATGTTTTGTTTTTGGTGTCAGTCAATTACAAGTTACAACACCAACATCGTGTATATGAAACGTCATTGCAATGTTGGTTTAATTGAAGGTATATTGAATTGCACCAAGTGTCTTGGAACCGGAATTGATCTACATTTTGTTCTATCCATTTATTTCAAGGCATACCCTATAGTCCAGGCATGTCAAGTCCATTCAGATTCCTTCCTAAGTGTAAGATTTATTATGTATGCAAGTTCTATAGAATGCATAGGCTGTGATTCAAAGAATCTATAATAGGCTATGGTTCCCAAAGTGGGCTACGGCCGGGGACCCTCAAGGGGTCCTTTGGGGCAATATGGGCCTACAAATGGAACCAAAAGCACCCCTTAGAGATAGAAATACCATTAAATTAGGGTCCAGGGGTGAGGGGTCCTTGAAATGAAACGGGAGAAGAGCCGTAAAAATCTCTCATGGGGGTTACTGGCATATTGCTTCGAATCAGGGCCCGCAGGATAATTTGTGTCAATTTCGACTTTGGAGGTCCTTAACATGACAACAATTGGGAACCACTTTCTACTAGACGGACAGTATGTTTGTAACTTGAAGGATGCAGTATAGCATATATGGATACAGGCTATTTGTGTTTGTGTATACCAGTAATTTTCAACCAGTGGTCTGTGGACCACCAGTGGTCCCTGAGGGGGTTCAAGGTGATCCCCAGATAAATGATGCAGAGTTGGTAACCAAATGGACCGTCCTAGATATTTCACTCTTGAGAGTTAAATTATTGTTAAACATCTGAATGAGTTAATTTACTAGAAGTCTACACAACTTAGGCCAGCTCACTTTCTTTCTACTTTACTTACTTACTAGCCTAGCTCTACTAGACTAATACTTACGGTATATTATACTCAAAGCCTCTCTTAACCTGCTCCACAGGTACACCAACCTGGGTGACGACCACAGACCGAACCAAGCTCAGCTTCTTCTCAGCTAGCCAGAGGATGGAGATGACCAGAGACGTCGCTGATGGGCTCACTACAATAGAGAGAGAGAGTGTTGGAAAGTCTGTTTCCATGGCTCCACAGTTTGACCCTCGCATCACAACTGATGAAAACACTGAAGTGATGGCTCAAGGTAGTATTATTATTACGTATGTATGTATGTTGCATGTACAGTATGAATGTATTGATTTGGTATTTGTATCTGCTGCTTGTGCTGTATGCTGTGTGCATAGAGATTCAAGTTGTTGTGTACCATTACTGTCATTTAGGGACACGATGATGACTGGGTGAATGAAACATTACATGGTTTCTAACTAGCCTGGTTCAGACCCATCGACGCAGCCCACTCTCTGACTGTACTCTTGGTCTCTATGTCTGGCCTTCTATTGTCAACCTATAATTTGCTGGGTCTAGGGTTGGTCTAATGACAAATCCGAACAGATGCAGCTGATTGGCTAGCAGTCCCGTCACTCAACACTGCAACAGTGCAACAGTTATAAACATGGTAGCCGCAACTGTGGCAAATTGCGGCCATATCAATCTGTCCATTAAACCGACCTATGATTAATAGTTTATTTAAATAAGTGTCGGGTTGTATAAACATCATCATCCGACATATCTTACTGCTTCTGTTGTTCACGTGCTAGTTGTGCTCATTGGCTGTGTTTGTGTGGTTAGCTGGCTATCCTATCAGTCACATGAAACAACCTCTGGTTTGGTTGGTATGAACCAAAGCCCTCCCGATCATTCGATCCTATGATTGAATTTGCATTTGGTTTTGTGTGTTGTGCTGTGCTGTGTTGTATCGTAGTTGCTGAGGTTTGTTGTGTGTGTTGTGTTGTTTGTGTGTTGTAACAGGGTGGCTGTTTTAGTTCAGGTTCATGGTTCATGGTGGCAAAGAGTGGTCTCTACGTATAGGCCTTGTCTCTATGTAGTAGAGCTGTCAGTTCCCCTCTATAATCACTTTCACTTTCATTTTCACTGCTTTATTCATTTTAATATTCTAGTATATGCACTGATATACACTGATAAACCGAATACTGAATAATAGCAAACATTTGGCCGAAAACCGGATAGCCGTATATGATTAATATTAGAGTAACGTTTTTCTTACCATTGCTGTCATGGATGCATCTTAAACCTGCACAATTATGGCAAAAGATGTGGTTATGGCATAACCTAATTATTACTATTATGGGTCCATAAAACATCTATTCAGCACTTGTGAGTGCATTAAAAGCATACACTATTCGGTGATATACTGTAATTTCTGACAATTTGGGCCGAAACCGAATAGGCCAAAATGCATTTTTAGCCAGCTTCCGCTGAATAAACATGGGTCCCGGGCCACTTTTTGAGAAACGGCCTGACCCTTTGGCCACGACTCCATAAAAATGTATAACTTGCCCACAATAAGTATGCTGATGCACTACAGCCTTTATGAGAAAATGTATTGGAGAGCGGAAATAATAAATCTCGTTGCATTGTACTTGCATTTCTAGACAGTTTTCCATGGGTGTCGAAACCTTTTGAAAGGGTGGCATGGGGTTAAGTTTGAGGTCTTGCAAGATTGGGTTTCAGAGTCTTCATTCATTTCCTGCATTCTGATGATTTGTAAATCACAAAACCCCCTGGGGCTATTTATCATGGCCCGAAAAACATCATCTCTCAACCAATAAAACTCATTATGAGCTAGAACTACCCAGAGACACATAATATTGGTAAAGCTAAGGAAAAAAATGCATTAGGGTAAGGTGTTTGGCTCCACGCTATCTGAAATCACTCCCTATCCCCATGGCAGTAGCTTGTGTCTCTCAGATGTCGCTCTATGATAAGCAACTTGGACATGCACAGCCTAAAAATTCCAGCAAACGATTTTGGATTTAATTATTTGTCGAATGTATGGAATGCTCATTCTAATAAAAAAGTAAGGGTAATATGAGCATTTTCATTCCATACATTCCACAGGGCTGAAACCATACATAGACATAATGACATGTACGGTAACTTGCAACAGCTAGGGGCAGTTCGTACTGATTGAAAGATTCTCTCTGTTTATGAAATAGAGAAAATTAAATATTTGTGTTTTAAATTTAAGTCATACGGTACTTGTCTTTGTACCTGTCATAGAGTTCGTCCAAGTGACCACAGGGTAGGACTCTAGGCGCCCGATTTTGATTGTCTTAAATATCAGGTCTTAAGTCAAAACTTGGATGTGTGGCAAAGCTGTTTGGCTGTTTTGAGTGGCCAAACAACTTTGCCACACCTCAAATTTTTGACTTAAGACTTAAGACCTGATACATAAGACAATCAAAAAATGTTTCTGTTGCATGTACTAGCCATGTAGTAGCAATGTACTACCGATAGTTAGTACATATACCGGCCATGCCGTGCATTGTTCAAATGCACCCGCCCTAGGAGAAAAAATAATGTCCTCACCAAGGATATTATATCTAGGCCTACAGTAATTCTATTCTATTCTATGAGTCCTGTCTGTCAGCAAAGCTTTCTCCGGGACAGCTTGCTACACAAGGGACAGAACTGGTATCTTTCCATTATAACTTGTCCCACTTTGCTAAGTTTGCTAAAGAACTTTAGATGCACATCAGAATGGCCGTGTTGACCTGCTGCTCACACACTTTCTCTGGTACTTTAATAATGGTTCTTCTCAAGCTTTCTGGGTGCACAAATCCATGACACAAATTATTTGGAGAGCGAAGACACATCGCTACAAATGTGCACCTCGTGTGCCGAGTGCTGCTGTGATAGAAGTTCTTATACGTCAACATGAAATGGGAAATAATCAAAGCAATGCATTTGTTTTTGTTTTAAATCAAATTAAGCTTGGGTAAAAGATGAATGTGTCACAAAGGGAGCTTTATGAGACAAGAATCAGTCCATGCATTGTTTTTACATTGCGTTGTCAGTTGTTAAGTCTCACTGTCAACTGGGTCTGAAATAATAAAAATGTATAACTTGCCCACAATAAGTATGCTGATGCACTACAGCCTTTATGAGAAAATGTATTGGAGAGCAGGAATAATAAATCTTGTTGTATTGAGCTTGCATTTATATTTTGAAAAGTGCATATGGGTCAAGTTTGAGATCTCGGAAGATTGGGTTTCATTTCCTGCATCCTGATGATTTGTAAATCACAACACCCCTGGGGCTTTTACATTGTGTTGTAAGACGTCAAGTCTCAATGTAAAATGGGTCTGACGCCATATAAATCACCTTTTCAGCTTGACCTGCTATCATTTGTTAATCAAATCAACATGTGATTAAACGTGTGTGCATTCTCATACCGGGCAAGTTAAAGTCAAAACTGTGCACAGCGACTCTAATGCTTCCTGTGAAGACAGGGACATGTACAGTAGTTAAAGTTGGGGGCTTTACAAGCGGTGAGTAACAAATCGCCCATTCTAGTTCATTTTCAACGGGACCAGCGTTTTGTGATCAGAAAACGACGTGCGAAAAAGAGAGTGTGTGAACCCGGGCGTTATTGCGCGGCATTCAGTGTTGTTTATTGCGCGTGCACTCGTTTCGTACACATGCCAGTGATTTATTTTAGACCCCAATCCTGCGAGCTTTTTTTTTCTGGCTGCACGATTCTTCTGTCAGCACTGACTGGCGCGGTGGATGTGTGCGTTTCAGACTCACCGTCTGTAACGCCCCTTAGAGACAGAGGCGGTGGTGCAATCCCGCACTTGTATTTTAGACAGTTAAATAGGATTTGATGTCTATACGTGCATGTCACTTGCACTAAGTCAGTCTGGCAGAATGGAGTGGTACGAGTGTAACGCCCGGGATTCAGACTCGGGTGTCCTGTGTGAAAGTCCAACATCTTAACCACTAGACCAAAGGGACATCCCCTTGGTCCAGGGGCAGATACTAGACTTTGGAGGCCATCAGGACAGAGGCTGTAGCCACTTGCTACAGGAGACAGTAGATTTAATCTTCATTTTATGAAAGTGTAACGTGGCAAATATAGCCTAGCCTTGTCGTAATCTACAATCTCACAATGCGTAGCATGACCGACACATTTTAACCATTACCTTGGCGCTTGTTTCCACACATTAATCAGTTAATTTGCAGCACAGAAGCGGTGACTGTCATTTTAGCTTTTAGCATTGCTCTGGTTGGATAGAATCCATCCTCACCAGGTATGGGATTTTTAAATCCATTGAGCTTCCATTATAAAAGGAATGTGAAAGTAATGTGTAGCTTTGACAGCACTGTCCGTGGTGAGCTGTCACTCATGCCCACAAACACAAATTATGTGTGTGTTTGTATCACATCGCGATGCGCTGTTTGTAATGCATGCCAAGGGATGTGAGCTAACGCTAACAGTCCAGGTCATCACAACAACAGCCCCCACCTCACTGAATAACCCAGAAATTAAACAAGAACCATAGAGTGGGAGTGGGTGCGTGGCAAAAGCTGCTTGTGTTTATGCCACCACCTAGTGGCAGTAATAAATAAACGGTCCCTTCATTCTCATCTTGGGACCCTCGCCCCAGATCATGTGTGGACCCACTAATATAGAGGACACATGTAGGCCGACACAGTGCAGGAATGATGCAAGGATGTGAGTCATACTCCATTGAAGGTGACAGCAAGGACGTAATTTAATGAATAAAACATTTTGATTTGTTTTTACAATGATGTAATTGGTGGAGACGTGTTTCTCAAATGGGGCTATAAACAGATGAATAGGGACATGTGAGAGAAAGTGGAACTATTGTTTAATATTTCAACATTAATCGTACAAAAACAAAACAAAAGCAAGATGTTAAGGGAGGAGATGTGGGCGTATTCTGTGAAAAGAAATATAATAACAGAGCTGGAAACGTCTCCTCTGGTTCATCCATATCCTGGGACCAGGGGAGGATTATCCAACGGGCACGTTGGGCCCAGGCCCAGGGGCCCCTGAGCTCGGGGGTCCCCTGAGCTTGAGTGATCGCTAAGAGGCTCAAGCTCAGGGCCCAACCACAAAAGGGGTAACAGTGACACACACTCTCCTTTTCACTGGTGTTAACAATAGCCTTATTCATTTTGTGTCACTAAAATTACCCCAGAAGTCCTAAACCATCATGATTCGGTACATTACTGCAAGTGTTTAAACAGTTTGCCTTTATTTGGCTTAGTTATTTTGGCTGGTTGGTTTATTATTTTTAAGCAATCCCTTGCTGTAAATCCTGCTGAAATGCAGGTGAATATTGCAGGTCAACATGTCATAATTGATATGCATGTGTGCAGACATTATGTGCCATGATGGGAAGAAAAGTAAAGAGGGGGCCCTTTGGCTGGTGGTGGCCCAGGGGCTCATAATTTCTAGATCGGTCTATGCCTGGGAGATGTGAGAATGGTCCAGTGATAATTGATTGCATCAACTGCCCATTGTGGTTGTTTTATTATAAAGAAACCCACCCAAGTTTACTGTTCTTAGGCTTAATCTGTTTTTGATTTGTGTCTGCACTGTTTTATGTTTAATCTGACTGACTGACAGGCAGGCAGACAGACAGACAGATCAAATAAAATCTAAACACACAGACAAGGAGACTGTGCCAGCTTCAAGGGCGCACACTGTACCTGTTGATACGAGAGGTCTGTATGGAGGGGGGAGGGAGGAGGAGCCGCAAATCAAATAATGAGTGTAGAGGTGTACAGAGGGACACCAGAGACACACGCCGTGACGCCTCTGTGATGAGCCAGAGAGAGAGAGACAGAGAGAGAGAGATGCTATGTGGCGTGAGTGACTTGCAGAGCGGACGGAGCTTCCAACAGCAAAGCAAGGGGAAAAAAACCAAAGGGAGGGGGCGGGAGAGTGTGAGCCAGAGTAAGAGAGAGAGAGAGAGAGTGAGAGAGTGTGTGGGGTGGGGAGGGAGGGGTGAGAGACGCAGGATAAATCCTTACTCCGTAGTGATCCGGGCTCAGAAGCCCGTCCTGTGACACGGAGTGTAGGAGTCAGGATTACAGCCGGATAGAGAGCGAAAGGCAAACCTGCAGGGGCACTGCCACAGCGGGCCGCTGCATGGGGGGCGGGGGGCACAGCAGTCCAATCACCTCCACAGCTGCCTGCGGGACAACAACAAGTGCCGCACGCTCAACTCCTGCGAGGCGAGGGAGGGGCGGGGCGGGGGGGGACCGTAGACGACGAAGGTGCCTGGTGCCGGGGTGTGCGGTGGTGGTGGTGGCGTGGAGGTGGGGGCAGGTCTGTGCAACAGCCTGCATGTCAGCAGCAGCAGCAGCCCGGCCATCTGTCACCGTGGACTCCTCCTCCGTGGCGGCCTCGAAACGCCGGGAAGCGTCCGGGAAGTTCTCTGTTTGATGGAGGGGCGACGACGGAGGTGCTCGCCGCAGAGGAGAGCGCGGGGCATGCGTTGTTGTCCACCGATGGAGTACTTTCCCCAGGGCGAGCTCGGAACAGCCCGTGAGAGAGGAGTTATTCCACGAGTCGCATGTCAAGGTCACTCGTTTCCCGTCGCTTCCTGAAATGGTCAAAGTTTATTGGGGAGCTTCGCGGGGAGGCCAGGCTGACGTGTCGTTCTCCGGCCCCGAAGGAGAGAGAGCAAGGTTCGAGGACGACGTGCCCGGAGGTCTCTTGAAGGCACTTTTGCGGGGACTTGCACTCTTCCTATAACGCAGACATACATGCAGCCGACTTCACAGACATAGGGACTACTCCTAGGATCAGCTCTGGGACATCGATCCTGACTCCAGACAGGACGGGAGGGGAGGGGTGGGGGGGCATTATTCACCCTCTTTACCCGGAAACCATTCCGCCTGTCAGCGAGACCGACAGCCAGTCGGCCGAGGTGGACAACTGCTCTCTCTATATTTGTTCCTCTTTTGGTTTCTCCCCTGGCACCTGGTTGGCTTCTCCACCCCCCTTTCTATCTATCACTCTATCGGTACACTTTCGCTCTCCTCCACCCCTCCTCCTCCTCCTCCTCCATCACCTCCGCTCTGCTTCCCCTGCAACCGGTGAGAGATAATGTGACCTTCTGCCAAAGTGCCGGAGAGGCTGCCACCGCCGCCACGGGCTCCACTGTTGCTGCCGGAATAGATTCAAACAAGTGCAGAGAGAGAGAGAGAGAGAGAGAGAGAGAGAGAGAGAGAGAGAGAGGGAGAGGGAGAGAGAGAGAGAGCGAGAGAGAGAGAAGGAGAAGGAGAAGGAGCAAGGAGGAGGATAAAAAAGGAAGGGGGGAAAACAGCCGGAGAGGGGACAGCGGAGGAGCACGCAGACAAGGGATGAGTGATCAGGAGCCGGGGTCGGATGTGGATTGCCAACACAGGTAAAGGATTGCCTTGACTTTCACTCTTTAAATGGTTGTGTGCTCCGGGACTTTGTTTTTAATGATTGAACTGCCTGTGTGTGAAGGAGAGAGAGAGAGAGAGAGAGATAGAAAGAGAAAGAGAGATGCTTCTCACTCACGCAGTGTTAGTTAGTTTGGTATTCTTGACACTGAGCAGTTGAGTCATTCCATCGTGATCTGTCAGTTTGCCTCAGAGCGCAGAGATAGAGTGCTAACGTGTGTGTGTTACCGCTGAGAACGTGATGTAGCACTGGTTCTCAACACCCCCCCCCCCCCCCCCCCCACACACACACACACATGGACACACACATAATCAATCTTTTATTTGAAAGTTTTAAATAAAGTGGTTCCACCAAGAATTTGAAATCAAATGTATCATATGTTTACAAATATTTACTTTTAATACATTTTGTACACACTCTAAAGTCTAAAAACGCTCTAATTATCTACAGTAATTATTGTTCATATTTTCTTCGTGTGCTATTTGGCTGCAGTACCAGAAATGTCCACAAAAACAGCCCCCCTCCCTCCTCACTGATCAGGCTCCCAGCTCATTGGTATTCCCTGTCTCATTAGAATATGCATGATCTGCCTGGTTTCAGTGGTTTTCATTGGGGCTTCTTTGAAGAGGGAGTGTGGACTCATGCAATGACTTAAAGGGTGGAGGCAAAGTTAAAAATGTCAAATTCACGGTGGAGCCCCTTTAATTTACCTGTCTGAATTACATACCCATTAAGAGTCATTCTTAACTTATGAATAATGAAGCTGGGACACTGCACCTTCCCCCTCACCGCTGCCAATCCAAGGACCCCTGGGGGGGGGGGGGGGCGATGATGAGAACCAGCAATACACTGTAGGATATATGGATCACCATAAACCTCCCCCCATCCCTTCTGCTATCTGCAAATAACACACCACTGCGCCCCCGCTCTGCAGAGGGGACGTATCATGGGCAGATCGGGAGGTGCAGGCGGGGAAGGTGGGGACTGGGGGAGCTGTCCGATCAGAAGCAGCACCTGACGGGGGTCTCGCTGCGTACCGGCACATGGCTGGCTGCTGTGTTGTTGGTGCTGGTGGCAGACAGTCTGATTGTCCACAGAGGTGCCTCATTTACCGTGTCACCACGGATTAAGTGGAACAGATCGATGTGTCATTATAAACAGTTAGAGCAGTGTGTGTGTGTGTGTGTATGTGCCAGCGTGCAGGCGTGCTTGGACGGGGGAGCGTGCCGGCCAGGAGCGGAAATTGTATTGCCACGGAAAATAAGACACTTTCTGCATGGCAAACTCCCAAGTGTTAATTGAAGTGACTACACCTCCGGAGCTAAATTAACGATGTGCGGCGCGCTGAGAGCACGGAGGGACTGGTAATTATCCCTATGTGTCGCTCTGCTCCGGCCCGGCACTGCCGTCTCACCGGTAATGTGCACAAACATGCGCTTCAACCGCAAAATCACGTGTGACACGGTGAATCGTCTCCCCCGAATTGGGTTGGGCGGAGAAAATCCCAACCATGAAGTGCAGGTGAATGGTCGTTCTGACACGTGGAAAGAAGGAACGAAGGAACAAAAAAATACCTGAGAGAGGCAGAAGCAAACACAAAGTGAGCTACTCTATTTCTCACCCTGTTGATTTGATTGGATCATTTCATTCAAGCAGCTTAGCTGGGACAAATAACTCACAGAGCGGCTTTAAAAGTAAACAGTTGTGGATTAGCAGAAAAGTACAATTAAGACGTCTACATTTTCCAGTTTGATCCTGGAGCAGATGCTCTCTCATCTACAGCGACAAACCAGGTGCAAGATCAGAGTAAACAAGGTGGTCCCTCGTCGACAGAGAGGGAGCTTAAAACGTTGTCGTGTGTACAAAAGAAGTGGGGCTACCAAGAACTAGGATACCAATTAAACATCAAACCCTATACATCAAATAACATCAAACAAAGCCATTCGGGGTGGCCTAATGGAATACAGCACTTGATACAGGCCAATAGCAAGTCCACAATGCTGCATATGGGTCATCATTAGCAACATCAAGGACAACAGTAACACTGGTTACCAGCGGTGGGGGAGAAAGTACCTGCATGTTTTACTTAAGTAGAAATCTCAATACTGCAATGTAGAAAAACTATACTCTCTGGAAAATGGCACATCTACAAGCAGAAGTGGTTTCTGTATACCTTACAATACAAAGGTAGAGTGCAGGTACCCCAAAAGTGTACTTAAGTACAGTACTTAAATACATCAAGAGTTTACTTAAGTACACTTAAAAGGGTACATAACCTAAATACCTGGCGAGTGTACTTAAGTACAGCACATAAGTACCTCAAATGTGTACTTAATGAAACGCACTACACCACTGGTTATCAGGCCAGAGAACAACGGAACGTCTCAGAGAATTAAAGAAAGGCCCTCTGGGAAATCTAATGAGCGTCCAAGGTCAAAACGCCATGCCGTGGAAAGCTGTCGAGAGCGCAGCAGTCCAATTAAAAGCAGGGCTGCGCAGTAATAGTCAGCCTCGTCTCCCCCGTCAGCCGATAAGTTATTAGACGATACATTATCCTTCTGATTTAACGCTGGGGGAGCGTGCACATGTAACCTGTTAGGGTCCATTTGGTTGCTGTGCGTGCATATGTATCTACACTCTCAGAGTTGGATCATAAATATGGTTGACAGTGCTATAAAAGTGTTATACCGGTGTGTTATATATCGCACTATACTGTGTTATATTAACCACGTTATCATACTGACATGTGAAATGATTGTAATTCATCTCTGCGATGGGTTCATTTGCTTACATTTGTGCGGTCTCAAGCATTGCATACATTAACGCTGAAGGTTTAACTCTGTGCATTGTGCGTAAGACATTGGTGCAACATGCAGTTATAGCAGCACACTTTTCTTCTTTTTTTAAGTGTAGAAGTTTAGTGTGCATGTGTGCGTGTATGTGTGTGTGTCTGTGTGTGTGTTTTTTTTTTGTGGGGCCTCGCAGTGCAATAATGTCAGCAGGCTGGTGCCGGTTATGCAGGTGAAAAATGGATGTTCATTATGTTATGCCAAGCATAACGTAGATTTGATAATTGGATGTATAACGTGTGTGTGTGTGTGTGTGTGTGTGTGTGTGTGTGTGTGTGTGTGTGTGTGTGTGTGTGTGTGTGTGTGTGTGTGTGTGTGTGTGTGTGTGTGTGTGTGTGTGTGTGTGAGAGAGAGTTGAAGGTGGAGTGTGCACGTGTCCTCATGCTTATGGATGTGTTTATTCATGCTTGTGTGTGTCCGTGTGCACGCAGGGGCTTGAGTGCGTGTGGTGCATATGGGTGGGTGGGTTTATTTGGGACAGGTGTACTGTATGTGTGAGGCCGTGTGTGTGTGTGTGTGTGTGTGTGTGTGTGTGTGTGTGTGTGTGTGTGTGTGTGTGTGTGTGTGTGTGTGTGCACGCGCGTGCTGGCTGGTACAGGGTTAACAGGAGAAGCCATCCTTCTCAGTGGTGATAACTCTGTGTAGCAGGAGAACAGATGCATTGATGGCAGGATATGCTGGCTCTGTTCTACGCCTCACAGCATGCATGCATGTGTGTGCGCGCACACACACACACACACACACACACACACACACACACACACACACACACACACACACACACACACACACACAGTCACACGTGTACATGCTTGTAAATACACACATTCTCTAGTGCAAGTCATGCAGTCCAGGGCTGGATTTATCCATGCAGCCCCACTGTAGGAGGCTGTAGGAAATTGTTAGCTGGGAAGACTTCCCAGACCAGTGAGGCCACGCAGCTTTTTTTAAATGCTACATACAGCCAATAATGGACGTTAAAGGGGAACTCCATCCATTTTCAACATTTTAATATGTCATTAATGTACCTTAGAGATGTTGTGTGGACATGATAAAAAAAAAGTTCCCCCAATTCTGTATTTCCTAAAAATGGAGGTCTGAAAAAATAATTAACATGGTGAAATACATCTGATGACATCATCAAGATGTATTTCACCATGTTAATGATTCTTCTTTTCAGTTATTTGGGGGGGCGAGGGGGGGGTCCTTATTGGCTGTTGTAGAGCGTCAACACACTATTGTCATGGTGGAAAGACAATATATAGCAAAGATTGCATCTCGGAGTGGTGAATTTGAACATCTCAAGCTTATGGTGGGATAGGGAAAACAGCCAATACAGTTTTACAGTTTTACAATACATTTTTTTCCAACAAATAAGTGATGACTGTTGATTTAAATAAATCAACTGCAAATAAATGTAAGAAAGCCTTCTGGAATTGAATTCTCATTCAAAATACAGTATATGCTGATAGTTTTCCAGTTTTCTTTAAATATATATTTTATATATTTAAATATATAAAAAGGTTAAGTTAAATTAAGTGACACTGACATCTGCATGTAAATTACATTCTGCACATAATTATACATTCATTGAAACTGTTTCACTTGGGCGTCAGTAGTTTAAGTTCTGCGTTTCATAATTGCAGCCCGATTCTAGTAAGCTTCTGTTTGATAAAATTCAAATGGGTCTTTCTTTTATGATATTTGGTTTGATATTGCAACAGTTGTAGTAGCATCGTGCTTTAAATAGTTTTAAATACAAGCTCTTAATTCATTTCAAATATGTTTCACTAAACAGCAGCACATGCATATGCACACACACACACACACACACACACTCACGCACACTCACGCACACACACACACACACACACACACACACACACACACACACACACACACACACACACACACACACACACACACACACACACACACACACACACACACTGTCCTGTAATGTCCCAAGTACCTTTGGACCTACAGCGGTCACACAACTCACAACTCATCCATGGAATGAATACGTCCAGCAATCAAGAAGAGTTTTTTTCCTCCTTGTCCACAAACAGATGCTGTTGCATTTAATCCAACCCCCCATTCCCCAGCATCACATGCACGCTCACTCGCACTCAACAGCAGACAGATACAACAGAAGGCGTTAGCCCGTGTTTGCCCTTTGCAGTGTTTTCACATTAGAGCTTGTTTGCACACATAGTTAACAACTTAAAATCCTACATTGCTGCACATCAAAAGGGGGATGATTGTAGCAAGAGTGGCTCAGCCTGATGGCCTCAAAAGTCTAACACCTCCCCGGGGTCCATAGGGATGTCCCTTTGGTCTAGAGGTATAAGATATTGATCTTTCGTGCGGGAGACGCAAGTTCAAATGTCGGGCTGGGTTACATGTGCTGGGTCAGGGTCGTAGGCTCGTTCAAGCTTGAAAATCACACACTGTGCAGCATATTTGCTCCTTATGAAAGACAGATGGTGCAGGTGGAAAAACTATATATGAACTGCAGTGTGCTATAGATGTTGTCATTTTTCACCTGTAATTGGATATAATAACTTCAGAGTATAAGGGCATGGTTAAACCAGACTTCACCTTTAATGGGTGGATAACAAACAAAACAAACAAAAAACAATTTAGACAATAGTTTCAAGGCAGCATTCGTATGTCAGTGCTCCAACGATACAAAACAGGCTTCATGCTTCAAACGATTTATTGCTTCACACGTTCACCATACAGTGCAGCTACAGCATCTGTGATTTTATGAACAAACCCACTAAATATTTCAGACACAAACATTTCACTCCACATTGTTCGAACAGAGGTGACATACCTGCAGTCAAAAACCATTGCCCTTCTGGGTCAAGCCTCCCTAACAATGCCAGTAAACCAGACACTTATAAAAATAACAGCAGCCCACCATGGTGACACATTCATTCACTCATTTGGCCCTTAATTACACCTAGCCTGAGTTCCAGTCTCATTTAGTGCATTCAGCAGATCTGTCACTTTGCAATTCAGTCTGGACAGTCTCCTCCCCACATGTAGGCGGGACATTATTAAGGTAGAAATAGAACCAAAGCTTCTGATTGGTCTGTGGTGCGGGTTTAGGAAGAGCACCAGTTTGTTGGTGTGTGGCTACCTTACAACTAAATCGACAAATGTTAAGCTTGGGGTTGCGGAGGACATGCTAACTAAAATCAAGCATTTGTCTCCTCTTTGGCCATGATTTGTTGCAGGGGTGTTTTTGCCATTATGCAGACTAGGCAGTTGCCTTGGGCGCCATGAGGGGAGGGGGGTGAGGGAAGGGGGCGACCACCAGATATGCTTTAAAAGCATCCCAGGCTAATAAGCCTAATATGGATAAATACATTATACTTATCCTCTATAACTAGAATAGAACATTTCAAACACATGCATATGTTATTTAGTTTAAAAATAGTTCTTAATTTTATCCCTTGGCCTTGGGGGACGCCATTTTATAGGAGATTTTCCCTGGAGCCCCCCCTGGTCCATTTGGTAAGGGGGGCTACAGGGAAAATCTTGCCTAGGGCTCCAAATTGCTTAGAAACGCCACTGATTTGTTGCACCAGAAGCGCCTTGACCACAGGAGGCAGCCTGTGGGGGTTGTGTTCTCCTGCGGGGGTTACAGCGGAGCTGCTTTGTCAGCTGTCCACCACCTCGCTGCCATACGGACACTTAGGGCCGATCAGCTTAATGAAAATGTTAAAGATTCCATAACTGCCATACACACACATGCACACACGCGCACGCACAGCCACACTGTTATGTAGCGCGGGGGGAGTTGGTTGCAAATGACACATGCCCATAATATCGACATTGCCAATCAAATCTGCATGAACGACTAATGCTAATTGAGTGACTGCTGACTCACACAGATGGAAACACACACGCACGCACACACGCACGCACACACACACACACACACACACACACACACACACACACACACACACACACACACACACACACACACACACACACACACACACACACACACACACAGAAAAGGGAACAGTGCACCCCGTACTTGCATAAACGCGTGCGGGGAGGAGGAGCGGAGAGACATTTATTGCCGGGGGAATGGTGGCAGCATCCTGGAGCAATCAAGTCAAGGTCACGCCGAAGAAGTAGTAAATTGTGCCCAGAATGTGCCGGTTGCCGTATCCCCCACATAATCTGCGTCCGCAGATTTATGGCCCGCCAGCCAGGAGGATTACAATGCCCAAGCACTTGGTTGTCCGCGTCGCAGGGTTTAGACCTATCCTGTGCCTTTTTCTTTTGCTTGGTATAGTCGACAGGAGATCCATGGCATGTGCCCTGTTGGTCAGCTGATAGCTAATCAGTGCTGATTACACCTCGGTAATCGCTGCGCCCAGGGCACCCCTCTGTGGATTTGTCTATCGCTGCTTCTCTTGCGGGTTTGTTTCTCTCACTGCACAGGCAAAAAGCTTCCCACATACAGGTCCCATAGAATAAACAGATACCGGCACGGAGTGGACGCCGAGAAACAGTGGAATAACCTACCACAAGAAATGTAATTATTAGAGGCCTACCGACATGCTGCGCTCTGCTCACAGAGGGTTTAGGGTTGCACTTGCCAAGGAACACACAGGCAGAAAAATACACACACACGTGACATGCACACGCACACATGCACGTGACATGCACACGCACAAACACCCCAGACCCATTTATATTCATGACGCGACACATATCACACCCGTCTAGCGTAGTGCCTGTGCCATTCTCTTCGAGTGTGGGTGTGTGCGCACGCACGCGTGTGCAGCACCGTGCGTGTGTGTGTCTCTCTCTCTCTCTCCCTCTCTCACCCGGGCACCGAGTGTGTGCATGGAGGCGTGCACACACAATGTACGTAGCCGCGTCCGCATTGCCCGCGCATGTGTCATTTGCAATAGAGTAAATTGATTAGCCGTAATTGCTTTCCACTCACGGCTGTTTATGTGACATGTAATATTTCACAATTAGCCTTAAGCGAAGACATGGCTGGGATTGCTGGTTCCCTCCAGAGATATGAATGTGAGTGTGTGATGTGTCACCTGCTGTACATGTGACAGCGTTTTGCTCTACATGCCTCTTTCCAGGGGCAATATGGATGCCAAGCTTGCGGTGAGAAATCGCTAATGTTATCGCTGAATTCATAGTACATACCATTTTCACCTGTACAAAATATGAGTGACTGCCGTGAGCAATATGGGAGGAATCCTTATTCTGGACCTCCATTTGTACACAGTATGAGAAGATTCTGAGATAGGCAATAATATCTTCCATAGAGAAAATACTTCTGTGATCCGCAGACTTTTATTTTGGTTACCGTCATCCCTGTACATAACCTTTTCATCTAAGGCAGCCATGAATTATTATTGTTACTTTACAGCTAGATACATTTATGGCATATGTAAATGTATGTAAAGTAAATATGTTAATCTTTCCCCACTAAGTCGAGATGAGGAAGCCATTTTCCATTAGAAACCTTAAACCAATGACAACAACCACTTTCAGATGGCACAATGTCATCAAAAGATTTTGAAAAACATTCCTCTGCCCACATGTCGCCTGCTACCTCCAGTATTTGCCGGGTCCACTAGACAAATAACAAAAAAATAACTAAAAAGCTCTCGCATGGGGGCCAGAGCAGTATCGGCGAAATTGGATCACCCTCATCGTATGTGCATGAAGAACATTATCACCGCATGGCAGCCATTTCTGACTTAACCACATGAACCCTTGCGTCCCACTATGACATAAAAAGGCGAACATTATGTATTGCTGTGATAAAAAAGGGAATCAATATTTCATAACCTCCAATTTTTACGGCATACAGTGGCAAAGGGGCCAGGCCATCTGGAGCAGGGTTTTGTCTGCATCTCTGTCTGTCTCTATTCTGTGCTAAAGTCCCCACACTAGTAGACCAATCACAGCCCAGCACCCGCCGCTACGCCTCACAGGCCAGACGTGCTCAAAGTGGGGCCCAGGGACCCCCAAGGGTCTATGAGGAGGCAAGTTACAGGCCTGTAACTCCAAGAGTGTACAAAATGGGCACAGATGAGTCTGTTCTTTATTTGGTTCCATTTCTACACCGTTTGCCACTTCACTTCCCTGTGTATGGATGAATGGGCCATTGTAAAGTCAAGTGCTTTGAGCACTTTGAAACGTGCATGCAATTCAATATCATCATACGGTATCATCATTTGTAATGGACAAAGTTCAAGTTGCATATCACTGCCATGTGAACCACAAGTCAGAAGCCTCACTTTGCCTAGTGTGGCTGGAGATCTGAACCCTGACCTCCCACTCTCAGGGCACTCTGATAACACTCTAATAACCGCATATCCACCAGGCTGTAGCTCAATGTAATACATTAGCCTGTGAAAGCATATGTGTAATATTAGATCACATCATTTTATACTTTCGTTATTAAAATATATCAGCTCATTGCGACTGAAAACCTTTCTTTTTTTCAAAAAACATTTAATGGTAACTGGTGCATTTATACACCACCTTTGTCCAAGGCACATTACATTTATACACCAATTGAGGTAGATGCCATGCAAGGTACCAACTAGCACATCGGCAGCAATTTGAGGTTATTTAATACTTTAATGTCTTGCTCAAGGATACTTTGGCATGTAGACAGGAGGAAGCAGGATTCAAACCATCGACCCACGGATCATACAACAACCTGCTCTACCTCCTGATCCACAGTCACCCCTTTTAGAAGGACTTTGAAGACATCTGTAGAACCAGGTCTTCATGGGTTAGGTATCTGATTCTACCAATATCAAGTGATTCCCAGTAGGTTGCTTATCATTACCATCTTGTCACGTACCCAAGTACAACATACACATACAAGGTATTTTTTGCTGTTTAAGGTATTTGTACATTGCTTTTTTTTTTTCAATTTCCTTTTACTTCTACTCCACTACATCAGAGCATGCATCAGAGCTCAGAGCCAATTATTTATATTGCTTTAGACGACTGCCATATTAAAAATTATACACGCTTCAACCCTCTACACATTTTGGCAATTTGAAAATAGATGATCTACAAGTTCACAATGTGTTGCAAAGCTCGCAATGCAATTCACAGTGAGGCTATAGAGCTGCTATTGTCAAAAGAGTATTTCTATATTACAGCATTGATATTTTTACTAAAGTAAAAGAAAACATTTGAGTACTTTTTCCACCACTGTGGAAACTGGGGAACCTTCCAGCCACTAGATGACCGATAGCCTAACCCAAGGATTTCAACATGTGTGTCCGGGGACCACCACTGGCCCCTGAGAGTATCCCAGGTGGTCCCCAGGCTAAATGATGGAGTTGGTAACCAAATGGAACCTCATAGATCTGTAACTCTTGAGATTGTAAAATGATACCAAATGTGCGCTTACGGGTCCATTTCGTATCATTTTACATTTTCAAGAGTTAAATTATATTTAAACATCTGAATTACTTAATTTCCAAGAATCTACACAATTAGAAAATGTAGAAGAATTGTTATTTTGACCAACGTTTTGCCAGTTTATCTCTCATACATTGTGGACACAAACTTGAAAATCCTTAGCATTGGGTCCGAGAGACTGAACCCAACATCAAACGGTGATCCGTGGCTAAAATGCAGAATAAACAGTGGTCCCTAGTATAAATAAGGTTGAAAACCCCTGGCCTAACCTAACAATCACTACAATAACAACAATAACACACTGCAAGGCCAAATTCAAAGCACAGCCGAGATGCTGCTACGCTGAAAGTCTTTCCCCCACCCCCCACCCAGCGTAGATTAAAAAACAAAGTGGTATGTTCATATGCGGATTAGTGTGTGTGTGTGTGTATGTGTGTGTGCACTCGAGTCTGCGGGCGTGTGTGTGTGTGCGCGTGCGTAGGTTCCGCCGTATGTGTGGGCAGGCAACTCGTGGGCAGTGAGAGCGGGCGGGTGACAGCTGGGTCGTGGTGGTGGTGGTGGGGGGCGGGTTCTCTTGGATAGGCGGACGGGCAGCCGCGGCCTCGGCTTAACCGGGGGGTCTTAGGCTGATCCCTGATCCATATACGGACACACACGAGACCACCACCCACCCCATCGACTACACCCACCCCCACATTGATAGTACTGCGTTTGCGCGTATGGTTGCTGCGCCGACCTCTCCCGCCACCGGCGTTATTTATTTTTATTTTACCTGACACTCTGTCAGGTTTATATCATCGGGTCAATCGCCAGGGTCAGCAATGTGAGAATGAGTGACGCGCCGCGCTAGCAGCCATGTGCCAGGCCGGCGTGTAAGCTGCAGGTAAACACGCCGCGGCGTCATGTGTCACAGCGAAATGGATTACCGCTCTCTGGCAGTTCCACCGGCGCCGTGGTTCTAAAACTGTGGGTCCTGACATTTAACAGTAAACATTATAGCCAGTGCATGCAGGGAAGCTGCACATGAATTGCTTGACCATTACTGCATCAACAGTAATAACAAGTAATAGTAAAAATAGTCACAATAGGTGGTGATTTTAGCAGATAAATTCTACATGTAATGCCTCAACAACCAACACCTAAAACTCCTAGAGCTTGCTTAAAATAAATAACCATTTGTTGCAGTGGTTTTCAACTATTTTTATACCAAGGCCCACTTTATTCAGCACCACCATTTGATGACATTTTAGCCCCACAGAGCCAAAACTAAAGATTTCTTTTGGTTTTGTTCACAATTCCAGGCTGAATTTGGGAAACAAAACAGGCAAACAGATCAAAACTATCTTCTATTGATCTTCTACATTCTCGAACTATATATTTTAACGCTCACGCTCTCAAAGAGTTACACCCGTTTAACCAACTCTCCATCATTTAGCTGGGGAACCCTTTCAAGGACCACTGGTGGTCCGTGGACCACCGGTTGAAAACCACTGATTTATTGCAAAGCTATTTCATTTGATAAGAAGAATTGCGGTGTGGTTATTTATGCTGCGCATGTGATACAGATTACCTGTGCAACCCAGTATCTGATATCCCCGACAACTCCCAGGAGCAGAGCATGAGATACAATGAATATTTGGACATCGATTACAGATTGTAATCACATGATTTATATTCAATCCAATAATCATCCCAATAAAAACATGGATCTTAAATACTACAGGGAGGAAGGAGGTGGCAGATATTTCACAGCGGTGCTGCGACCTGCTTTGACAGCTATGCATGTAGAATGAGCAGTGAACTAAGGCTGCCTCAAAACACCGCCCTGATTTGCACTGTGGGGAATGTGGCTGTGAATGAGATAGCTGGTAGCGAAATGCATATAGTGAATGAATGTCCTGCCTTCAATGAACTACTTCCAAAACATCAGTGTTGCCAGAATCCAAAATGCACTGGTGGCACTTCCAAAACGCACTAGAATGTGCTAGAGCAGTGGTTTTCAACCATTTTCATACCAAGGCCCACTGTTTATTCTGCATTTTAGCCACAGACGACCACCATTTGATGTTGAGTTTAGTCTCTCGGCCTAATTTAGGAGAAATAAGTGGTAAAACGTTGGTCAAAATAGCAATTCTTCTACATTTTCTAAATGTGTATATTCTTGAAAATTAGGTTTATATATAATTTATCTCTTGAAAGAGTAAAATGAAACCAAATGGACCTTTACGGGACCCTTACGGGTCCATTTGGTTTCATTTTACGATCTCGAGTTACAGATCTATATGGGTCCATTTGGTTACCAATGGTCCTTTCTAGGAAGGAGGAAAAATATAGGAAGAAAAATAGTGAAAAATGAGGGTTTTATCTCTGGTGCCTGTCAACCAATTTCGCCCACTCACCAGCAAAAAAGCACTAGATTTTCCTGGTGGAATGACACTAGGGATTTTTCCCTTGTTGCCAAGTTGGCAACAATGGAAAAATGCATCTCATTTCAGTGATCAGTCATCTTGGATCATTGTTTTTTAAAGAAAAGACCTTGATTTTGAACGCACAATACCGTGACAAATCCGTCGTTTTAGTTTATTATCACAGGAGCACTGTCACCATAATGTGAAAGGCCCACTTAATTGCAACATCTGGCTGACCCAACATCAGCAGGGAGTTGCAGGCTTAGTCCTGGCATATTCCTCAGTTCCCTGGCCTTAGGCTCTTACAAGGTTTACAAAAATAAAGAGGCCAGAATCCAAATCAAATACTTTCTACTACACTGTACTCAGTAGAGCCCTTCCATCGATTCTCTCCCCCCGGGTTCTGGGCTCCTGGAATTCAGTTACTTAAGACGTCTGTGATCCTGGGGAGGCAGAGAGGCTTTTACAAGTCAGATATTGGCAGCCATTCAGCAAAGCTCTGCTGCGGTGTCGTGACTTCTCACCACCGCACCCGTGCAGGCCTTTTAATTAGGTTAATTCCACCTTTGCGTCATTAGCGAGGACACATTGATAAATACATCTGCCTTAGAGGTGAGCTCTCACCGGGACGGGGGGTGGCGGGATGTTGAGTGGTTAGAATGGCTGTTTGGGTTTGGGTTCACGTCCCCCAGACCCTGCTAAGTGTCTCAGAGCAAGGCAGATAATTGCCCTAACTGCTCCATGGGGTCACCAATCGGTATAGAGCACATGGGGTTTTCAACCTTTTTGATACCAGGGCCCACAAATTATTCAGCGTTTGAGCCACGGACCACCATTAGATGACATTTTAGCCCCACAGACCACAAAACTAAAGATTTCTTTTGTATTTGTCCACAATACCAGGCTGGATTTGGGAAACAAAAAAGGCAAACATAGATCAAAAATGACCATTCTTCTACATTCTCTAGTTGTGTAGACTAGAATTCAGATGATGAATATTTTAACTCTTGAGAGTGTAAGCATGAAACCAAACGGACCCGCAAGAGTCCATTTGGTTTCTTGTTTAGGCTCTCAAAGACTTTCCATAATTTAGACTGGGGGCCACCTGGAACCCTCTCAAGTACCACTGGTGGTCCCTGGACCACTGGTTAAAAAACCAGAGCGTGGTGTGCCACAGACCATTTCGGTAGGCTGTGATGCCAAATGTGTTATATTTACTTTTCCTAACACAAATCCATTGAACTTAGACAGTCTGTTTGTGACTGTGTTTTTTGCAAGCCAGGCAGAAATGTTTGTGTGTACGCCTCTGCGTGCATGCGCATTATTTGATCGGCCCAAAACATTGTGGTTATTGACACGATCTGAGTTGTCTTTGTCTGTGGTGGTGATGAAAGGGGAATTCTCTTAGCTCGTCGTCATGAAAGTGGGCTGGACTGTGCCGCTCTATCCGGGCACGTGGCCGAGGTCTACAGAAGGTCAACAAGATAGTTGCAATGTGTTTCTGCATTACTACGGCACAACAACAACAACAACAACAACAACAGCAACAACTCCCTGGGAGTAATGTGAAGTATCATATGACTCCATCACTGGTAAACAAAATCTGAAGCGGAGCCAGAGCCCCAGATTTAGCCTTCATTCCGGGTGTGTCACAGCCAGGGCCCAGGTGGGTCTCGCTGGGACACACCAGCAGGCCTGGCCTGCCATCTGGGGGACTGCAACGACTCCATAGCTCACTACTAACCGGTGAAAAATGCAGCCTTATACCCTATAGATTCAAGAACAAGAGCTTTCTTTCCATTGGACTCGAAACTGCTGAAGGGCATGTTTACAACTGTAATCTGGAATTTATGTATGTATTTCTCAAAAATGTTATCCCACAATTGTGTAACCCGTGTTTCTCCCGCTGCCATTTGACTAAAGCTGTAATCGTAGGCGCTTCTCCCTCTGGGAGAGTAACAAGCTGATGCCATGCTTCCTTCAGTGCATGAGGAGTGAGCAAACCAATTCTTATCACCTGACAGGGTGGCTTTCTCTCGGTAGGACACAAAGCGTGAAAGTTGAGTTGAGAGAGCTACAGTTACAGTACATCTTACTGCCCTACTAGCGTACAAGGTTGCCGTCAAGAGAGAAAACGTGCCCATAGAGCGTCCTCAGTGGGAATCAAACCTGGGACCTTCTAGCTGTAGTGACAACCACAGAATTTCCCCCATCAAGTGATGAGAAGCATCACAGTGCATTGATATTATTTTCATCAGAAGATGAAAGTTAGAATAATGTTAATATTTATGTGGCATTGCACGCATTAACATGCATGTACAGTATGTGTGCATGACCACACACACCATGATATTTGTGCATTATTTGTTTGAGTGCGCTCTACTTTCCAATACTATTATTTCTGCACAAGGAGTATATTTTGATGCCAATACTTTTGTACGTTTACTCAAGTACCTTTTGAATATATAGTGGTAACAGAGTATTCCTACGTTGAAGTATTAATAGTTTTACATGAGTGAAAAAAACAATCCCACCACTGATCGGTACAATTGTGTGACGCACGGTATCATGTGGGATGATGGGAAGACTTTGTTTGCGGGCGATTTCATATAATTTTGGGGTTGTTTGACATGAAATAGTTTGAGAACCACCGACATAGAAACAGTTTTTCAGAAAAGTGTCAAGACATTATTGTAGAAGTTCTCTATCGTGTTCGCGACTGGCTCTCCACTACATATATAATTATATTTCTGGCTAAATCATACCAAATGGGACCCTGCTTTGGCACTCAGCATCAAGGGTTGGATTGGGGGTAAGTCCCTGTGACACAGGGTCATGTCCAGGGGGTGTACTTGGCTCATGGCTCAGCCAAGCCTTGTGACATCATGGCTTGGCAAGGCTTACTTTACCTACTCCAAATATCATACTTTTATGCTGCTGGGAAAGAACATTTTGGATAGTTACGGTAGCTTGTAGATTTGAATGAATCTCACACAAGACATTACCCACTTCATACAGTAAGGATATTGTCCATTTGAAAATAGACAATCTAAAAGCTCATGGTGTGCCGTGGTGTGAAGAAACAATTGCCTATTTTTCCACCGCCTATTTTTCCACCCAAATGTTTCTTCACACTACGAAGGTCAAACAGCGAAGGTCAAACAGCCCTTCTTGTCCGTTGATGTTTTTCCAAGGTGCGGACAGGCTCACAGCCCATGTCAGTCGGAGGGAGGGGGGTGGATTTATTCCCTGAATAAATAACACGACCTCGTGACATATTAAAACGTCAACAATGTCACATAAAAGCATAACGGCCGTGACAATGTTTCCTCTTAAGCGAAATGGCCAGCTTGTATGGACACTCAGTGTCCATACAGTTTGGACACTCAACTCAAGTATAAATCTCCCATGCATGTGGTGATGATCAGGCAAAAAAACACCCACCCAAAAGCAAAATCTCACATATTTCAATCCGGCCACTTATCTTTCATTTATCATCTGACACCTGCAGTGTCGAACACATTGGATTCTGTCGGCCCAATTGGGACATCCGATTCCCTTCCTCCAGGGGGTGGTGGACACATTTTAGTCACGCCTTGGGACATTTAAAGGACCCGCAACAGAACTATAAACCGTGCAGCCACATTTTGCACTTTCATTCTTGACAGATGTGTGCTGCTAATATATGTGCATGCATAAAGGTGTTTATCAGTCAGTCCAGTGTTGCTGCATAACATCTCACCCCTATAACAAAATGCCTGATATTTGTGACAGCTAGGATCGTTCCCAACACTGTGTGTTTGTGTCTGCGCAGGTGTGTGTGTGTGTGTGTGTGTGCAGCGGTGCGTGTGTGCATGCGTGCGTGTGTTTGAAAGACCGCATCGATTTGGTCTCTTAAGCATAGCCACTGGAACCCCAGAAACCATCCAGACACTGTGGGGGAACATTTGGCCAAAAATAGGTGACCTGCAAGGTCACAACACGTCTGTGGAAATAAACCCGGAACGTTGGCCATAGGAGGTGCTAGTGCCCTGCAAAAAAAACAAAAACAAATGGCTGTGATTTTCAAGCAGACATTTACCCACCGAAACTTGGTCTTAAGTAACTGAATTCCAGCAGACCTGAACCCAAGGGCACAGAATCAATGACAGTGCTGTAGTTATAGTTTAAAAAAATAATTGATTTGGAGTCTAGCTGGCCTCTCTCTCTTTTTTTTTTTCAAAAACACTGTCAAGACTCTAAGCCGAGGGAACTGAGACATGTCGGGGATAAGCAGCAGCAGCAGCAGCAGCAGCAGCAGCTGCTTCTTATAATCCGGTGGCCCACGGTAAAGAAAAAGCTGCTCCCACTGCCTCCACCCACTAGAGGGAGATAAGCACATCCTCAATGTCTACTCTAGCCTATAGTGTGTCAGAAGTAAGAGGCTTCTAACTGTTTAAAGCTGTTTGCCACTACTAAAATGGCTTAAAGTTTCATGCATTTGCTTTGTGTAGGTTGTCAATGTGGGGGGGTCTAGGGGGACCCCAGGGGTCCTTGTGATGTGTTCCATGCTAAAGGCTTGATTGTCAGACAAATTGACCTGTATACAGGTCTGCAACTCTGAGAGTGTGCAGACTAAAACCAAATTCACCCTTAAGGGATTTTTGTCTCCACCATAAGGTGGTGACTATGTTTCGCCCCCCCTGTCCCTCCGTCCCACCCTGTTACAGCATGGTGGTGATCCGTCTGTCCGTTCACACGTCTGTCTGATTTGGTCCATTTGGTTTCATCTTTACACTCTCAAGAGTTAAAATAGTCATCATGTGAATTATCCCAAGTCTACGCAACTAGAGAATGTAGAAGATTAATGGCCATTTTGATCTGCATGTTTGACTGTTTTGTTTCCCAAATCCAGCCTGAAATTGTGGACAAAAACAAAACAGATATTAAGTTTTGAGGTCTGTGGGGCTAAAATGTCATCAAATGGTGGTCCTCTCTGGCTCAAATACTGAATAATTGAATTGAATTTTATGTCGAAATTAAACTAATATTACATAGACTTTAGTTCACCCTTTAGTCTTGGCCCTCAACAATATTTTATGGATCTCATTTGGCCCCTTGGGAAAAATAATTGCCCAGCCCTGTTATATATAATAACATCATTATGTTGTGACTTATGTGCATGTGGCTAAAGAGAGCACTGAGCACCACTGTGCTCTTGGTGTGGATGTGGCTACATGGCACTGGGCTGCCACCAGTGCCTTGCTCAGAGGCTCAGCGGTGCGTGGGAAAACCTCTTACTGCTGGTGATTTGCTTTGATCAAATCTCATCCCTGCTCCTGGGAAGCCGCCTAGCTTTGTGATTCCCAGAGAGAGAGATGGAGAGAGAGAGGGAGACGGAGATCATCTGTAAGCTGAAAAAAGGAGGAAAATAGAAACGATTTTGTTGATAGAAGGCTAGGATTGTGTGTGTGTGTGTGTGTGTGTGTGTGTGTGTGTGTGTGTGTGTGTGTGTGTGTGTGTGTGTGTGTGTGTGTGTGTGTGTGTGTGTGTGTGTGCGTGCGTGCGTGCGTGCGTGCGTGCGTGCGTGCGTGCGTGCGTGCGTGCGTGCGTGCGTGCGTGCGTGCGTGCGTGCGTGCGTGCGTGTGTGTGTGTGTGCGCGTGTGTGTGTGTGTGTGCGCGCGCGTGTGTGTGTGTGTGTGTGTGTGTTTGTCTTAGAGTGTATATGTTTGTGATGGATTATGAAAGTTAGGAAATATGGCCCAGTCCAGTGTCATCATTTCACATATGGTTGCTGTCAGATGGAAGCCTTGTATGTACAGTACAAAACCAATCCTTTATTATACCATTATTTTGAAATTAATATTCAAATAGTGTAATTACCATACAAACTCCGCCTAATAAGCGCAAAATTATTCTAAACTCTGCCAATATTATATCATATTCTTTGAGACACACAGAATTTTTGCAGAAGGATATAATAATTTCATGTGTTCCAAAGGAAACAAACAAGTCTGGCCATTGCAGATATGTGGATCTGAAGCTGTAACTATGGAAAATAGTAAAGGGCGGTCCATACCCCAATAACATTTTGTTGAAAAGACAAAATGACATCACTCACAATTTCTGAAACCCATTCCTCTCTGAATTTTTGTTCTGAAAGCTGCACTGCCAACTGGTGTGACTCTCCAACCTCCACTTCGGAGAAACAGAATGTGATTGGTCGGTTGACACCCCTCCCCCGCAGAGCTGCTATACTGTACATTACTGCCGGACTTGCTTTTGAACGAAGTATGGATGTCGTCAGTTTTCTTTTTTTTTTTCAGAAAATTTCATCAAATCAAAACCAAAAGTGTGATCTTTCCAAAAACGTGTTTGTTGGTCGGAGACAGTATGGACAGCCCTTTAGAGTAAGAAAAACCTCAAAAACCTAGCAAATAATTTAATATCCTGAACGAACATGGTCACATCACATGATACTGTATAGCTAGCAACTTTGATGTCTCGATTATATCTCCACTACATTTCAAGTATTGGGATGCAAATACCGATTAGCTACTTTCACTGTGTTGATAGTTTCTTTTTTAATTATCAAATTATTATCAAAACAGCTATCTGTTGATATTAAATCTAAAATGCAGTTATAATGTATACTGTATTTTTGACAACAAGGCCTACTTCTATTTGTACACCGTACACATTTGACTGAGCAACCTCAGCTGGCAGTTGAGTATTATTATTTGACCAGAAGGAATGTCTAGAGTCTACTTTGGCTCAAGTACTGGAGAATTCATTGGACCTTTTGCCCTTCTACATTTTAAGGAGTTCATGCTTATAAGTCTGAGTGGATGTTTTGCGCCAAAATGTCACGCAATTCCCTCAAGGTGTTCCAGGGATTTATCATGTCCACAAGGTTGGGGACAGATGGACGGACAGATAAGACCGACAATCCAGAATCACAAAATGTCACTGGACAACACGGCTGTCATCTGGCGGAGGCAATAACAATGATATTTGTTTGTTTTGCAGGGGGCATTTGCCAAGTACATTTGCTGGATTGATTGTTGAGAGCGACTCACGCAATGTTTACGAGCAAAACAGTTGTCCAGACAGAGTTACTTTTGATCCCCAACGTTGGAATAAAGCCCGCGGCCATAAAACACTGCGGGAGCGGTTTGGAGAGGATTTGAGGCCTGGGCTGGGATGAAAAAGCTTGTTTCCTTTGTTGTGTGGGCACTGGGCAGGGCGGTGACTCAGTGGACTGACTGTCTGTCTGTGTTTCAGGGGGGTGGGGGTAATGGCCTGGCAAATCAACAATGGCAATCTGCTGCTTCAGCCGCAGCACTTCCCAAGCGGTTGGATGTACTTGGGTTGTCCCACTCCATTTGAGATGGAGTGCACTTTTCATTAGTGGCCGAGCACGCATGGCTGAAAAGTTAGCGATTAAGAATATTACTACCAAATATTACTACCGAGGAAGGGCTGCAACTTGTGATTATTTTCATAAACGATTCATCGATTAATCGGATTGAGACACTTCTTTAACTATCTTAAAATGTAATTTTATTAGAGCTGTTTTAAAATGATGACATCGTTAAATTAATTTTGTTGATTAATCTGATTAAAATGTTTAATGCAATTAACTTATGTACACACTTATTCAACCCACTGAGCATTTTCTCATTGAAAAAATGGGTAGAGCACTGTTTTACAGAGACATATAGTTGTGTCTTCCTGTAATCAGAGCCAGAGAGTATAGCTCGAGCTTGTAGATCACCTATTTTGATAATTATTTAAAGAAATAAATATACATTTTTCCCAGATTATTTTTTCTTTTTTAAATGTTCCAATCCTGTAATCCTGTAACAATACAGGCAGATTTTGGATATCTTCGAATGGTGATTAATCATGATTAAATTAGTTTTGAAGCTGTGATTGAACAATTCATTTTATCTTTTTATTGTTCAACAGCCAGTCAACAGTCTAAAGGAACAATACACTACTGAGCTCAAATAGTTAATTAAAAAATCAAGACTTATGTTTTGTTGTTGATACTATAAATCATTATTATGTGTCATATGTTGCTTTGCTGTCTGTACTGTGCATGTTGTGCAACAAACGATTAAAAGGGAAGAGATTCGATCACTGCTCTGTAGTTTAGTTACACTGGAAAAAGTGAGAAAACTCCCATGATAAACTACAAAAATTCCATTGATTAGTTGATGATCTGATTACAGTGATTAAATTAGTTGGCAACTAATAGAATTATTATTATTATAGAATTATTATTATTATTGATTTATGATTCATCGATTATTAATCATTGTGGCCCTAACACATACAGTATATACATATACAGTACATGTCATGGACTCCCAAAATGGACTATTAAAATGAATTTGGCTGCCGGTCCCCCATCTCAAAATACTGCTAATCTGCTATTTTCAATAGCTAAAGTTGAAATAATGTTTAAAGTGGTTAAAAGCTCTGTAACACAACAGAGACCTGTCTACAAACGGACCACATCACCAATCAGAGCATCGCCACTCCAATCCACTGTGCTGCTGCTTAGCTCTCAGTGCATTTCATCTCCGCTGGGGGATGACACACAGGGCTGGACACATTCAAACACTATGCCTAAGACCACAATACTTGCTGTGTTGTTGCTCTGAGAATCACACATCAACAAACTCACAATGTGTCTGATGCCAAAGTGGCAAAAATGTTAAAACCTACAATACAGGAGTAAGCTCATGTTGATTTCTGCACAACCTTTCTTCTAGTGCCACCATAAAGCCAATCCTACAAACCATGGAGCCTATAAGACACAGGTTCTCAAAGTTCTCAATGTGGTTCTCAAAGTGGGATCCTGGACAATTTGATTATTTGAAGTTTGAAAACTACAGATGTGCAACGTGTGCAGGTGACAATAGTGCAATCTCATTCAGGATACAGCAACACAAATCTAGCGTCTCCTGGCTGGCAGGTCAGTTCATTCCAGGTCTCGGCAAACAGCCTTGGGACACTGAGCCATGTGGCCCCATGAGGTCAGAGGGTCATAGGATCTGCAAGGTGTGATGAATAGAGATGTCTTGGGATTTGGCAGTAAGAGGCAGTAGGTCAGCACAGAGAGAAAACATCTTTGTAAACCTGTTCCCTTGCAAGTTGTTCTCCAGTGGTCTCTGAGGGAAGGTGTCAGTGATGGGGTTGAAACGCCTCTGCACTGGCAGAGAGTGACTTGTTACATCTAGTTGAATTACGTACGTGTTTTGGGTATTTGTACTTTACTTGAGTATGTGTGGTGCATTTAAATAGATAGATTACATCCGTGCATGCCCATGGGCCACCGACCTACTTGAGAACGATGCAACTTGGGAACCTCATAATATCAATTGGCCTGGCACCCGTTTTAACTATCCGTCTTTGTCCCTTTTGAGCCCATATGGAGATGTCTTTATCTGTCTGTCTGCCTGTGTCCAAACAACCATGTGTACTAGTACAACAGACCCAAAGCTGGACACAGCACTCTCTGCAGGGGTGTGGAAATGTGTTTGTGTATTTGGTGGTGGTATTTGGTTAAAGGGAATGGCGAAAGAAGGATCAATTCATAGCCCTCTTTTCCCACTGAAAACTCCTTTAAGTGAAATATGCAACTAGTTTTCCCCATCACCCTCTGTTGCGTATTCTCTCTCCGATGGGAAGTTCAGAGCAAAGTCACACCGCTCAAAGTAGGGTCAGGGGACCGGATCTTTGAGGGTCTTTCAATTGGTCCTCGTAACACATGTAGTTGTGAGCTTGTAGACCATTATTTGAACAAAATGACAATATCCTCACTTCACACTACAAAGTCTTAAAAAACTTGTTCTGCTTTAGCTAAAGCAGAGCCCTATATACGTATATATATATATATATATATATATATATATATATATATATATATATATATATATATATACTGTATATAGTAGGCTGATCAAATCAAGCCACAGGCCACGGTGACGCCAGCCACGCAGGGATTACCCAGGGATTATAGTATAATATTCACCACACTCAGATTTCAACTAGAAGCGTGACACAGGCACCAGTGTGACAGATTTGGCACCGACGGGCCTGACGCTGACTGACAACTCAATGCAGCACCTGCAGCCTCTTCTCTGTCTGTCTGTCCACCAATTCCACCCATTCTAGCCACCTCATTATAAGGCAAAATTTAAAATATTTAGTTCACTATATGTGTCACATTGCATCTTTGCTTTGTCAAATATTTTAATAATTTGAAGATTAATAGTAATTGGAATAATGTCTATGTCCATGTCTGTTTGTTAACAGAGGTTGCTGGTTGTATAACAAGCGCTCCGACGCCAGCATACCAGTTAGAGTATGGTATTCACAGATGAGGCGGTTCTTATGGTTCAAGTGGTTTATTCAGATCTTTCACTGGTCAACTGAAGTTGACAAGAAAGCAAAGAAGCAAAGTAAATCAGAATCAGAATACAACATAAACAAACTAAATCAAACACAATAAAAATAAGCATAGTAAACAAATAGAACATGGGAAGTGGCAGGTATAGAAATTCCAGACTTACACAGCAATGCATCTGTGTCAGGCCCAGATAGTCTGAGTGCTACTAGCACCTCCAGTCGGACAAATGTTTGTCTGTGGTCTCTGCTTTAGACTATATACTTCCCAGGTGCTGCTGGTTAGTGGCCCCGCCACTAACCAGCAGCTCTCAGGACTGTCCGGACTCTCAGGACTGTCCCGTACTCTCCAAAGAACTGTTTGAGCTCGGCCTCATTTACTTTTTGAGGGATGTTCCCAACAAACAGTTCTCTCTTGTTTTCTACCACCTGCCGGGTGACCTTAGAGGTCTGTTATCCCCTGGTCTCTGTGGCGTCGTTGTCACTTCCCCTCCAGCTCCCTGTTGTGTTGGGATGACTTTTCCTCTGGATGGGGCGTTCTGCATGTTGCTGACAACCTGTGCCCATGATGGGGAGGTGGTAGCAGCTGCCACCTCCTTCTGAGGTCCCACTTTGGGGTCAGCGCTGGTGATCTTTGAGGTCTCCAAGCTCGAGATCTGTGAGTCTTCCTTGTCCTCATGTTTCGGCCTGGAATCCTTACGCAGGTGTGGGGAGTGTCCGTTTATCTGCTGTAGAGGCTTCACCTTTTGTGGGCGAGACGATTTCTTTCTACACACTACCGTCCATGACTCTGTGGAGTCCTCCTCTGTGTTTTCTTCATCCACTGCCGTGATAGCAGGCTCTGCCTTCTTATGATTCTCTGCCTTGACTTGGATGCCGGCAGTCTTTGCCAGCCTGGCCGAGCGCATAGAGTGCGTCTTAATTCTGTACTGGCCATATGGAGCGTGTCTTGACTGTACAGTGTTTGACGAGGCCAGACCTAAGGTCCATACAGGTCAGCTCCATATATGGAGATCTAAGGGTGGCGACGGGGGCAGTGTCTTGAGTGATCAGGGGTGGATAAGGTCTGGCCATATATGGAACGGGTCTCGAGTGCACAGGGTTTGATGAGATCAGATCAACTCATAAATGTTACTTGTGTGAGTGGAGCAAGCAAGGCGATCGGTATTTGGCGGCTGGTGGTCGGCAGTCGACGGTTGGTCCCTCGGGGTACTCCGATCGGCCGGTTTAGGTGATGACGTGATCGTGACGCACCGGTAAGTAAAAGGCCTTTTGTCATGAGTAGGCCTATAAGTCCGCTCCGCTCAAGCACAACAATGTGTAAGTTTGCACTCTTCCGATTGCTGATTTATATTATTATCATTAATCAAATAAAATGAGATAAGCACTGATTAATGCCTGTCAATATGTCATATTATGGCACACCAAACAGGGATTTGGATCCAATTTGGATCATCACCATAATTGCATAATTGCCTGGATTAACTAAAGAACTCACAGCCACAATATGATCTGCCTTTGGATGTTCCCAACAGACAGGCGGCGTCGCCGTAACATCTCTTTGTGTAGCATTTGGCCGAGATTCCAGCAGAGCAAAAGCCTAGGAAATGCACGTGCGCGAGCAGCACTGTTTGCAGATTAGGTTCTGCATGCTTTGGAGCGCAGTCAATTTCAGTGGCGATTGGAAAGGGGGTGGGGGAGGGGGTGGGTGCACGGGATGGGAAATATTGTAAATCCTCTTGTTCATGCATTTGTTGCATTAAACAGTGGACACCATCTGCTATGTTGGACGGCACAATGCAAACGGTGGCGGCATGGCAGCTTGCACTCTGGCCAGTTTGCCTCGCGTCACACGCCGACACGCTAAAAATACTGCATCCTGCCCCGGGGCTAATGGGCTCTTAGGCTATCTTTTAGCTCTGTAGTGGAGATAATCAAAATAGGCTGACGCTAAACAAAAGGCTAGTTGTTAGAGGGGGGGGGGGGGGGGGAGTGTGTGCGTGTGTGTGTGTGTGTGTGTGTGTGGGTGTGGGTGTGGGTGTGGGTGTGTGTGTGTGTGTGTGTGTGTGTGTGTGTGTGTGTGTGTGTGTGTGTGTGTGTGTGTGTGTGTGTGTGTGTGTGTGCGTGTGTGTGTGTCTGAGTCTGTGTGCATGTGTGTGTGTGTGTGGGGGGGGTTATCAGGTATTATCACATTTCATAGAATTATGTCATGTGTGGCACGGTGGCTAATACACACTGCCAACATGTGGAACTGGACCTTGCTGGACCTTGGATTATCTCAGTCCAGCACACGACAGCCTAACAAACAAAACAAGAATGCATGTGTATGTTTGTCTCTGCGTGTGCATGTGAGCGTGTGTGCGTGCTTGGGTGCGTTGCGTGTGTGAATGAATGAATGATGAAAGAACCTGTGCCTTAGCTGGGAAACAAGGCTTACATTTTATTTCATTGTATTCCCGTACCCCAGTGGTTTTCAACCATTTTCATACCAGGGCACACTATTTATTCTGCATTTTAGTCACGGATCACCAATATGTTGTTGCGGATTTTCAAGTTTGTGCCCACAATTTAGGAGATAAACTGGCAAAACGTTGGACAAAATAACAATTCTACTACATCTTCTAAATGTGTACATCCTTGAAAATAAAGCAATTCAGATGTGTAAATATAATTTAACTGAACAATATACAAATTGTTAATAGTATATATAAATAGTAAATATAATTTAACTGTAACTAAATCCAATTCAGAAACCAAAAAAACATTTGGTTTCATTTTACGCTCTCAAGAGTTACAGAAGGGTCCATTTGGTTACCAACTGTACACATTTAGCTGGGGACCAACTGGAATCCTCTCAGGGACCACGACCACTGGTTGAAAAGCAATGCCTTAGCACACCTCATTTTTAACTGTGCTTCCCTGTACTCATTCTACAAACTGAGTCAAAGATACTCTATATATGAAGATCCGCAACCTTCCATTGGTGCCACTATAGGCGACATGGACTACAAAGTCTACAAATGGTCTCCTAATTTCCCCTCACAGAGCCTCCTATCTGTCGTATGTCACATTACAGATTACAAAGAGACTCCTAGCCAATCTTTGGTTGGTGGGATAAAGTGAAATCTCTCCTGATTTGTTTAGCGAATAGAAAAGATTTTGCTATGACTATTCAGTGTCTATGGAGTTAAGGAAAAGATCATGAGTTGTGTTTACGTTCATTCTATCATTGGAAATGAATAGACTTCAGCATTCTTTCGGTCTCCTATTTTTGTGCCCGCCCCCCTCCTTCTAGGGTCAGGAAGGGAAGTGAGTTTGCACCTTGCCATTGGCCTCTTGGACAGAGTCTTCACCTACCAACCAACCAGTGTCTACCATAGAGTAATAGGTATCTACAGAGTGCACACTGACGGTGAAGTGATCAAATGTCAGGTGTGGGAGTTTGGCAGATGTAGACTGAGGTTGCCATAGCAATCAATTGGCTCAGGCAGAGGCTGGAAATTGGCCAGGTTTTACAGTATAGCTTACAACCATTTATCTCCCTGTGGTGTTGTGGAATGTGTGTGTGTGTGTGTGTGATGTTGGGGGGGGGGGGGTATGAGTGGTGCTTTTACTTCAATCAATATGTCAATATTGTACATCGATCGAGCACCTGGACGATGGTGAATCGGTCAAGAGGCTGCTGTATCCATAATGGCAATAAACGGCATGAATTGTATGTGTGTCGAATTTGAAATTGTTGGGCTGAATGGTTCTCGAGTTACAATATGTGGATTACAGACACATCATGCAAGAGTCGGTGCATTTATTGTAAGATACCTGCATTCCATCATGCAGGTCTCTAGTCATATTATGATGAAATATTATAATTATCTTCATAATTGTTAGTCTGCCTGGAGTCCATAACAAAGTGTTTCATCAGTGACCTATATGTAGTGGTGCATAACAGACAAGTGGCAAATACATAAATTAGTAGGCTAATTTAAATGTTTCCTTGTTTATGGATTTATGGATTTTTATTGCAGCACACCAAGCTCAGCTGTAAACAACAGGAAACTTTTTCTCTTTTTTTTTTTTTTTTCTGCCAGCTACAATGAATGATAAAGGTATTAAAAAAGGAAGGATTGAACACAATGTTCTCTTCTGGAGTGTGGTGAAGTCACTGCCTTTCCCAATTTAATATTGTTTAGTCTCTCATGGTCGGCACCAAGCAATTTGAATGCTATGTCATACCAGTATGCTAGCTATGTGTGCATGACCAAATTTGCATTTTTCATATGCATTTCATTTGCTGTGTGACAGAGACAATAGCTCCCTGGAAACATAGATTTATTGATTTAACGGAAGCTCTTTACTTACTCATCTCATCCTCTTATATTCTTCAGTTTTAATGTCTTGCAAGAATACATACCTGAATAAATAAAATGCTGACTTACTCAGTGAACACAATTCTGGCCATAGGTGATAAATAAACTATATTTTAAATAGCAACAACAATGGTAAATGTTGGCTTCATGACTAGGCTACAGTAGCGTGGTCGTGTCCTTATTACGTTGTACATTAAATACGGGTCTTATGATAATACATCACTGAAGAAAATTGCTGGTGCTTAAACACTTGGTTTGGATACAGCAGTGGTTAATCACAGCATGGATAACTTGCTGTGGTTTCACCTCTTTGGATATGCACTGGTCTTGCACAGATAAAAACAGAATCAACATACTGGTATAAAAAACAACAAATGAACAAATGTCTTTATTAATAAATGCATGAACGAAAGAGTGTGGCTAATAACACATCATCAATAACAATAATACATCCATGAGTGTCAGCTGAAGTTTTCAGTTCCTGTTGAAAATGTCAGCCCAGCTCCTACAAATACAATATTCGCATATAGCGAGTATTACAGTACTGTACATTTAGTTGCACAGCTCAGTTTACAGTACACAGGTGTGATTTCTCAAGTTTTTGGTCCACAATTTAAGAGATATCTGGCAAAACGTTATATATCAATTCTTCTACATTTCATAATTGTGTATAACTGTAGATTCTTGAAAACCCCTGATCTAACGTGTTGATCCTCCACTCCCCCCCCTCCACCTCTCCACCAGGCAGTAGGCGACTGAGATGGGCGTGCGTCTAGGCCGCTTGAGCGCCTCCAAGTGGTGGCCGCCAGCGCCGCGGCCGCCCGCGCCCTCCTCCTCGTCCTCCTCCTCCCCGCCGCCGCTCCTCCTGCTGCTGCTGCTGTCGCTGCTGCTGCTCGGCGGCGTGCTGCCCGGCGTGCGGGCGCGGCCGTTCGGCGTGCCTGCTCCTGCGGTCAACGTGGCGGTGGTGTTCAGCGGCGCCAGCTACCAGCTGGAGGGCACCATCAAGGGCCGCCTCAGCCGGGAGAACTTCATGGACCTGCCGCTGGAGGTCAACCCCATCACGGTGCTGGTGAACAACACCAACCCACGGGCGCTGCTCACGCGCATCTGCGACACGCTCACCGCCAACCGCGTGCACGGCGTGGTGTTCGAGGACAACGTGGGCTCGGAGGCCGTGGCGCAGATCCTGGACTTCATCAGCACGCAGACGGCCGTGCCCATCGTGGGCATCAGCGGCGGCTCGGCCGTGGTGCTGCCATACAAGGTCAGTGGGGGAGGGGCCCATTTACTTCATTTCTAATTTTAAAAAATATTGTAAAAGTATAGGAAGGGATTTGGGTAATCCATCCTCCCTACTATAGAGTGTGCTGACCAGGGGAGGATTATCCAACGGGCAGATTGGGCCGAGGCCAAGGGGCCCCTGAGCTAGGGGATCTTTGGCTGGTGGCGGCCCAGAGCCCCATCATTTCTAGATCTGTCTATGGTGCTGACCATAAGGACTGACTCCTTGTTCCAAGTGAGATCCTGGTGTAAAAAAAAAAACAGTTTGGGCTTTGGGAAAAAAAGGCTTCATCCAATCAGGATCAGAGTTGCCTTGCTCCAATCAGGAGCAAAGTGACCCCCCACATTGTAGAGTGTGTGCATGTGCACATCTTATTGTGAACATCTGGGTCAGTATTTTTTTAATAAATCAAGTTGCACTTCAATATATGTTGAGACATATTTTATATTTTATATTCATATTTTAAAACATACCCATGCTTAGTGATGGTGATGTTACAAAAAATATGACTGGTGTTAAATAGAGCAGATTATGTAGTAGGAGTGAAGGTTTTATTATCTGGTCTGATGGTTGTGGGTGACAGATCTGAACACACGTCTCCAGAATTAGTTTTTCGCTTCTTTCTTTCTTTTTTTAAACACACCTCCTGTTTCTTAGAATGAATCATGCATTTAAATGAAAACATTGTCATTTTTAAATCTACTCAATTTAGAATCCCTTGTGTGGATCAGCTGTCTTTTTTCCCTATAGAGCCTTCCAATCTCATGAGAAAGATAAGATGAAGTACCATAATGAGACAACACACATCTATATTTAGAAACTTGTTGTTACAGAAGTGGTACATGCACACAATACAGAAAGAACCCTGTCCCTATTATGCACTGATGTCAGACAGTTTGTATTTCCAACACCATATACTGTACATACCATACCAATATACCAATATTATGAACATAAATGGTAAATGGTGCATTTATATAGCGCCTTTATCCAGGGCGCTTTACATAGATTGTGCATCACATTCACCCATTCACACACACATTCATACACTGATGGCAGTGGAAACTGATGGCAGAACCCCACTGCCATCAGTGGCAGTGGGGAAGCTGCTCAAGGACACTTGGGCCAGCTTCGAACCCAGTGAATCTACCCCTAAGCCACTGCCGCCCGGCATAATTATATGTGTACAATGTTACGATATGTTGGATTCAACACACAAAGGTTCAAATGGAAACCACATGGCTACAGCTGTGCATGTGGAGCAGAGGCGGATACAGTTTCCGAAACAATATTTTAAAAATAAATTAAAATCTATGCCCCCCTCACGTATCAGTAGACGATAATATGCCCAAAAGCTGTTTTGGAAGTGAAATATCCCTTTAACTGCTCTGCTCACACTGCCTGTTTACCATGCATCTTGAATGGGGATCAGGAAGCCCTAGATAGAGAGGTCCTCAGAGTTACTATACAAGGGGAGGCAGGAAGCTTTGTATACATTATTTGTACAAATTGAAAATGTTCGACAGAGAAATCTTTCAGAGAAAAAGTGTACAAGTAGAAGAGAGCAAACCAAGTAGCAGTCAGGTTACTAAGAATTGAGTCTGACTGGATTCTCCTCGGCACCAGATAGGCCTTCGTTCCAAAATGGTGTTGTTGTTGTGTGATGCCATCACCGGACAGACATTTTCAAGAGCTGCCCAGAGCACTGTGACACTAGCTGGAGATGTGTGCAGAACTTGCAGGTGTTGGACTGCACAGCAGTGACAGCACAGCGCCGGAGGCAAAGGCCCAGTTACTGCGTTATGAGCCTTGCAGCTTTATAGCCTCCATGCAAATTTGCAGTCATTGAGGCAGGTGGGGCCAGTGCAGCAGCATACTGAGACAGACACGCGTGTGCGCAAACACACACACACACACACACACACACACACACACACACACACACACACACACACACACACACACACACACACACACACACACACACACACACACACACACACACACACACACACACACATACAAAAGAAAACATTTATTCAGTGGCAGACTGATGATATGACGCAGCTAGGCAGCTGACCTCCACTTTTCTTTCTTTGCAGGCTATTTCAGCTCCAATTTTGGACTATAGTGGCAATACCATGGTGTACCATGGTGCAGCTATATCATCCATACCGACTGAGCCGTGTGTGTGTGTGTGCTAGATGGCTGTATTCCACCGATTTTCAAACAGTTTGGTTTGTTGTAAACGTCAGAGACATCTGCATACTTAATTTTTACTTGAGAATGCTCAAAGAGATCCACCCAACAAATTCCAAAGCTCAAATACCAGTAGTTAATGTACCTGGGGGTCTTTAGAAAAGCAGCACTGGGTTCCCATAATAAGACAATTGAACTTGGGAAAATTGAGAGGGGGGAAATGGAATTTGTAGTACTTTCTGTAAATAACGTTTTAATGTGCCGCTTTGCGCGCAACACTCTTGAAAGTAAAGTAGGCCTATTGCTGAGCTGACAGGCTCCTTATGCCATTTTTCTTTTTTAAATTACATATTTTAAAGGCATGTCACATGGTCTACCTGTGAGGTCTTTGTGGTCTACTGGTAGATTACGATCTACCTTTTTTTTTTTACTGCTTACTATCTTCCTTTGAGTTGTAGCGGAGTCAGTATTGTACTCAAGTAGTTGAGTAAATGTACTCAGTTACTGAGCATATCAGCTCATGTTCTTTAGCCCACAACTGTTTGGGTATGCAGCTCACGGAAAGTCCAACAGTGAGACGAATAATGACATCCACGCAAACGCCCTCGATTTCCATCTGTTAATCCGCTTTTCAAATACTGTTTTTCCCCCTCTTTCTCCCTCTTGTGTTTGTGAGATTGTTTTTCATAATAAATGTGACACAACATTTAGCCTGGGCACACGCAATCTCTACCATTCCCCCCCTATTATACATTCATGGAAAAAACACACACACATAGACCTAAAATGCATTATTGGATTTAAATCTGAGTTTGAAGTTTTGTTATCTTGAGGTTCAAGGTCCAATCGATAAGCTGAGGCTTGTCGTATACTTGGATGCGCATTGAGCACCAGCCTAGCAGATCTATAAGCTCACAATTCATCACGGTCAGCGCACCTTCAGTCCTGAAGTCTTCAACAGGAGCCCTGGGACCCCTAGAGGGTCCTCGGAGATTGTAGATACTGTGGGGGCTTATGTGATAGGGACTTTTTTATTATGATGAGTCTGAATAGACACAGATGCCTGGTGCCGAACATAACATAGCTGGTTAATAGTCCATTTGATGGAGCAAGCTGAATTCGCTATGGTCTCATAACACTCTGCATGCTCATGCTGACTAGTATTATTTTTTGTTCACCCCTGTTCCATTTCAATAGGGTTTGAGTCAGGGGCAGATGTAACATTTCTCAATGGAGGGGGGTTGGGAGAAAATGGTAAGGGGCGACTTCATCGCACCCATGCCATTTTCACTTACAGGACTTTAATTAGTCAAGTAAAGTACCAATAATAACAGTTGTTGTTGAAGTTGCAACAGACACGCAGCATGCATAAAGCTAAAGGTCTGACTCAGAGAGCTTTCTGTTTTCAATGATGAAATGCTGTTGGTTTATTGGTGCCACAGCTGTAGTTAGTTTGTGGGTTGTTTTGCATGCCATTATGTTTGGTGGGGCAGCCTGAGCATTTAGGGGGGCATTGCCCCCCCATGCCCATGCCTAAATCCGCGCCTGGTTTGAGTTCTGACCAGTTCCATATACTTCTAAAGACGATAGAGCATATCATCACATTTATTACTTTGTTCTGACTATAGGAACATTTTGGATAGCATCCCAGGGGTACCAATGACATTAACCAAACTTTCTTTATGGGATTATGTCGTCTATCATAAATCTCAGATTTATTCTTTGCTTCATAGACTTCTGATATATTGGAAAGGCTATTACAGACGTGCGTGTGTTCATTTGTCCAAATCAGAGCTATTTTAAATATGCAGCGATAGACTGAGTTTATTGCTGTGTAAGCGAATTTGGAGGCTGTTGTGAATTATGTCCTAGAGGGTTTTGTTGCAACAAAACATTTCGGATAAGATTCATCAATAAACGTAGCACATTAACATGATAGGTATAAATTGTTATATTTAAAGAGGAGAGAAGGGAAAATGGCAGCAGTGTATGTCTGGATCTAATAACACTATAATAACTATACAATATCCACTTAGTAGTTTTCTGACAGATGCTGTAGCGTGTACGTGCTTGTGAACTCAGAGAGGTACACAGCACAGACCCTGTCGGCCCCCGTTTTGAGAACCAGTGATGTGATGTTTTCAGTCAGGAGGACGGTTAAACATTTCCAGGACAGTCAATCTGATTATTGTTCACATCTCTGCCATTGCCTTCGAGCCCAGATCAAGGGAGATGCAGTTATGAAAAATGAAAGAGTTTGCTGTATCGGTCTTTGTTGTCGTGTTGACTATAGCTTTGGGGACGACATCGCAGCAATCAATAAGTCATGAGCAATCTCCCCGTCTCATTGATCAGCTGCATTAGACGCGCCGGAGGCTTGAGACTTGCTGTTGTTATTATTAATGAATTGTGCACTGTCGAGTCAAGTCTGGTGCATTTTGTTGGCATGTGTTACTGTATGCCTCCAATGGCGACATTCAAGGCAGGGAGGCAATATAGGGCTCCATTTTCATCACACCCTAAACTCCTTAAACTAACTTATTTCCCTTTTTTAACGTTGTACCATTTCAAAAACATTTTTGAATACCCAATCTACATTGACATGTTGGGAGCTTGTATGCTGGCCATTTTAACTATTCAAAATAGTAAAAAAAAAAAAAAAAAAAAAAAAAAAAGGCAAAGAAGTCTAGGAGAAGTTTAGCGATGATGACAATGGAACCATATTTGTCCAGTTTGAGCTGGTCCATCCGTCGGTATGTCTGAATACAAAATGGAACAGAGTCCCTGGGATATTTTTTGTGTTATGCCTTTAGTCCAAAAATGTGTCTCTGCAGTGCAGCTGTCTCTAAAAAAAAGTCTAATAAAGCATTTGATTAATGGAAATCCACACGTCCGTACTATGAGTGTTCCAACTTTGTGAACACAATGTCACAGGAACATACGCCTTGAGGGGGATCTCATTACATTTGGCACAAACGTCCTCTTGGACCACTGCTTCTCATATTGGGTCCAGAGACCACCAGGGGTAAAAGTTATATATAACAAATGTAATGGAATTAATTAAATTGAAATGTGGAGATAAGAAGTTTCTCTTTCGCTGCTTTTGTGTGGCGCCGTCGTACGACAAACTAGGGCTGAAATATGGAGATACAAGGTTGCTCCCTGCAACAGCGACAATAACCATTTCCCCAAATCACGGACAATCCCTTGCCTTTTCAGAGGGCGATAAAAGAGGTGTCAGTCAGCGGCTAAACGCTTCCCCAACTGGTCGTTTATACGCAAATTAATTACCCAACACCGGGACAGTATAACATCAAATAATTCATAATGAATTACATAATAAATGCAGAACAGAGGGAATGGTGTGGGGTGCGGGGCACCATTACTAATGCAGGCAGCTGTTAAATTGAAGGACGTGTTTTCATCCATGACTAGCCTTTGAGAGAACATTAAAATAATGGCATTTAGGCCAGTATGTCTTACATTGAAAATGAGGATTCTGTGTCTGACCTCAATCACAATGGCATTTTCAAGTTCATTTTGGTTGTCAATTGTGCAACATAAAAATACTGGGGGCAATTCACTGTTTTGGACGGTCTGGAAGGGTTTGTTTGTGAAGGTCAAGTGGCACTAGAAGTAGTTGTGAAACTATCAAGTTGTGAAAGTAGCAAGGCTCTGACCTTGCATTAGTCGCAAACACAATTAACTTGTTACTTCGACTCTATTGCAACCAGATCTTACTTTAGTTTGAGAATCTACAAAACATTTTCCTCTTTTTTGTGAGTAATTTGTGTTTTTAGATATTTCAAAATTCCAAAGTGGCTGAAAGCCACTTTTCTATGACGTCATTTCCTGTGTGTGTAAAGAGAAGCTGGGACACACGTTTAATTTTCTGCATTTTCCATAAATGTTTGCTGCCAATGCAGCATTTTTGGGAAGTTCATGGAAGTTCCCACACCTTTATTAAAACAAGTAGTTACGGAAGGAATTGAGTATGAATGTATTGAATTGTTTGTGTATTGAACAAACAAAATCATTAGAAGTCATCATTAGAAGGACACTTCTTTTAATTGCTCCAAATGACATGCATCAGTTGCTTTCAAAGTCACTCCATTTTCCACCCGAACAAACAAAGCTTATTCTGACAACATTAATTGCAATTCCAGTTTGACAATCAGCATCTGATGGAAATGAAGTTCTAAGATGTAGTTCGATAGCTACTCAGATGGAGAGAGAGCAGGGGATAAAGAGCATGTCTCTCGCATGGAACTTTCAGCAAGGTCAAATGCAAAAACAAACTTGTTTTTCAGGTGATAAGAATATCCGGGCCAAAAAGAAAACAATGGCTACTCTCTCGCAAAACCAAAAACCAGAATATTGCAGTGACAAACTAATAGTGGAGACGCCAACAAGGCCCTTAGTTACAAAGTGAACTTTTACCAAGAAATATACATGTCAGAGGGCAAATGGAAATGGCATAACACAGAGACAAACACCAGGAGACAGATCACAAACTCATGACGCGACCCAGTTAAAAAAAAAAAACATGGTGACATACGTATGTAAAAATTGTTACAATAAACTCCCATGAATATTGATTGATAAATACTGTATGCCACTTCACTTGAATCAACACAAGATATCATAAGTAGCCTTGCCAGGCCATGATATCATGAGGCCCGGCTGAGCCATTGAGGCCCATATAGGTCAGGCGCCTAGCTCCTGTTTCTGCGGCGTGAGGCAGCTTGATGTACAAGTACACCCCCTGGACATGACGCTAGTATGTCCAGAGACTTACCCCCAATTCAACCCCTGATGCTGAGTGTGAAGCAGGGAGGCATTGGGTCCCATTTTTAGAGTCTTTGGTATGGACGGGGATCGAACCCCGTCATTATAGGCTGCCCTTGGGTACTGCACATGAATGACTGCAATAAAACAAGTGTTTCTCAACCTTTTTACCATTTCAAGGACCCCGATTTAAATGAAACTTTTTTTTCTATTATCTTTGTGACAGAAATTACATTTTCAGAGAGAATACAGGACAAAGTAGTGATATTGGAACTGATGAAACAAAAGGGAACTTGAACACTATAAAATTGAAGCCGATACATGAGTGGTTCAGATGGATGGGCTGTGTGCATTTGCAAAGCATTTATATTCTAATGGTCATTTGAATTATCTAAACGAGGTCATGTTGTGATCCTGCCGCATGCAGCCAGTCATCTTCCATCCACACATGCAGCTTCCCTTTACTTATTCTCAGTACTTTCTAGCAGGCCTTTTGAGTACCAATGTAGACTTTATTGCATAATGACTACTATTTTTTCTGTGACAGAAATTACATTTTCAGCTAAGAAAGATGGAGGAAGCTGAAACTGTATTGTGCCTTTGCAAAACTAAGAAATATTCAAAATAGCCTAGACCTACTGAATCAAAAAAGACAAAATGGGAGACTAACTAAATACAATGGTCTGTAGGGCAACTACTAAACAAGTAGCCTAAAGCATCTTTTTTAAACAAATCATTCAAAACTAAGTGCTATGAAACCCATTTGAAGTCTAGTGATTAGGTTGTACCATGAAAAGGCCTAAATAAATGAAATAAAGCAGACAACACAATTTAGAGTAAAAATTACAAAGTATTTTTTACTCTTGACTTCAAGTAGGACATTCACAATATTTGCAGGGTTAGCTGCATACAAGTTAAGCCACTACCAGGTGACACGAGTGTTGCCAAAACAAACAAAACAGCTAGGTGAAACAAAAGACAAACCACCTACCTAGTAAACAGTAAAACAAAAGCCTGTCTCCCTAACTATTCCAACCAAAACTTAGTTAAAAAATACATGAGGTGGCAACCACCTTTACTTAGTGTGCTTAACAAAGTTAAAAGTTGCTACCTACATGGTGCTTATGTATAGAGGCCTCTGTCTTACCTGTCCCAAGGCAGGGCATATACATGATAGAATTTACATTTAGTAGGAGAACATAAAAAGTACAATGTAAGGTTTGCCAAAGGACCAAAAAGGAAGCATCAGAGACAGGGCTGCACAACAGAAAACATGAACTGGTTGAAGCAAAGCTTACATGGAGGTGAGCCTTTTATAGTCAGCAGGTGGTGATGATTGGATGAGGGTGGAGTCAAGGTAACAGGCTGATAATTGGCAGATAGGTGGCTGGTGACTTCAAACATGCAGAGGATGAGAAAGTGGAGGGAGGGAGGGAGGGAGGGAGAGGCAGGAGAAGAATACTAAGCAACCCTACACACAAAACAACCTACAATACTTGGCACGTAACACAAGTCAAAAATGCAATACTGGGAGAAGGTGAATGCATTACTGCATCATGCATTGTTTCCCAATAGTCTTCTCATCGGAAATGAAACAAAACTTAATATCAAAGCTATGGCTTCCCTATCAAACAATCGGTCACATCAAACATTTTTCACCGGCTTGTTCCACTGCTGCAGATGGACAACAGGGGGGAATCAATCGATAGCAGTAATCATGGCTAACTTGCATGGCTGGAATGTTAAAGAGCCTCGAGGAACGCTTGGCTGCGTTCAACCCCCTGAGGATTTATGACCCCAGGCCCAGCCCGGCGGAGCGGCGCTAACGGCACCGCCCGCTCAACATCATACACTGGTCTGATGGAGTGCCAGCGATTCAAGCAAAATCCTCAACGCTCTTTCACTCTGGTGCCAGGAAGCCATAATGTTTCATAATTCGGCCACGATAGGCAGCGCCGTGAATGTGATCATTGGGGACGAGAATGGGACTAATGTATCAACCCAGCCCTCATTCTCAATGGCAATACCCAAAACTTTTGTGAAAAGAAAAGAAAAAAAAAGAAAGGTTCCAAATAGACCTAACCCTTACAGGTCTGTAACTTTGAGTGTACAAATGCCAAGAAGCAAATGGGTCCATTTGGTCTTTTTTGCACTCTCAGTGGTATGCGAGTCTTTGAAAAGTAAATGTAAAACAATTGAGTTTTTAATAGTTAAAGGTTTCATGACATTAAATTTCAGTTCAGTCAGAGAACTTGTTTGATCCCGAAAACCCTAGACCACAGAAAAACTACTCAATGTGTCTGTTTTTGGGGGTGTAATTGAGCTCAGAAAACATACATAAATAAATAAATGAATAAAAACAATACAAAAACCTTTTTAATGTCACAATTCCTTTAAAGTGCAAGTACAAATTAGTAAGTTACCCTGGATTACATCCCAAAGTGAGTGGGAGAAAAAAGCAATGGGGATATTAACCAGCAATGATGTGCTCATTCGTATCCCCTGTAGCACGCATGGCATTAACTCATCTTCTTCTCTCTTTCCATTTATACCCATTAGCCCAGTCAACGGAAATGTCCCAAATTCTCTGTTTGTTTGTTTTCATGAATGGCGTCCGAATCGATAGGGACAAGTCATGTGTTCCGCCGTGAACTTCATCCAACCCTCCAGTCTTTTTTTGTCTCACTTTCTTGTGTCCTAAACCCAGTTTGTCTCCCTCACCGCCTGCCTGGCCTCCTTTTGACAGGGTTGGGACCAGAGAGAGAGACAGAGAGAGAGAGAGAGAGAGAGAGAGAGAGAGAGAGAGAGAGAGAGAGAGAGAGAGAGAGAGAGAGAGAGACAGAGAGAGAGAAAGAGAGAGATAGTAGTAAATGTAGTAAATGAGAGAGACGGAATGGTATATTAATACAACGTACATTAACCGTCCCTACCTTCTGTCCCCCGCGCCGAAATGGGAAAACACAAAGATTCATTGATTCCATGTTTTAAAACATCCAACCTACGTTGATCCAAGCGTATTATTTACCGATCGACATTTCGTAGAATTTCATTTGGAATAAAATGGGCGCAGTCATTTGGGGAGAAAATGGAAAAAATGCTCCTGCACCCATTCTATCCCATGCATTCAAATTCATTGAGGGGTATCTATACCCCTCAATATCGTTTTTTTGTTTTTGTTTGTTTCTTTGTTTTTTTATGGCCAACCGGCCATTTCCAATGAGAGACAGCAGTACATCCGGGACTCGCAACCCTGATATTTTTGCACATAGGATTAAAGGGCAGAATAGTCAAGACAGCACCAGAAATTCCGGATTTCGGAGATCTACGTGAAATCCGTGGCATAGACACATGTGTATGTATGAAATGTATGAAATCCTTGCGTTTGTATGTGTTTGAAGTTTGAAGTTCTGAAAAATAAAATAATGTCTGAGTATGTGCCATGCATGGATCAGTGGCATATACTGTCTCCTTCGAACCCTATGTCTTTCTGCTGCTCTCTGGACAGGCACCAGCTCCTGGTTCTGAGAGAAAAGGGCACAGTGACGGGAGCGTGCGCATCGTTCTGCCGTCTGTCGCAACCCGGCTCCCTGCGCAAAGGGCCCACGTCACGTGACGTCAGGTGGACACGGGGCCCTGGGCACACGCCACGCACGCACGCCACAGTGGCACGCGTTGCCAAGGCCCCGCGTCACGCTGCGTTGGTAGCGAGGCGGACATATGCCACAGCCGAAAGTAGAACCCTGTGTCCATTAGTCATACAAACACACACGCACAGAGAGAGAAAGACAGCAAACCTTTATGGCATTCCTTTTTTCTTTATCTTTCTACACTTCTTATAATTGTGGACTATTATCGTCTTTGCATCTTGCCACATGGAATTCCACCTGGCTAACAGTCCTCGAGGTGTAAACATCACACATTGCGTCATGGCAATAAATCTCTCAACGAATTGAATTTAGTCGAAAATTGAATTGAGAGCGCAGGTGAGAAGGGAGAGTGCAGAGAGAGAGAGAGAGAGAGAGAGAGAGAGAGAGAGAGAGAGAGAGAGAGAGAGAGAGAGAGATCCCATGTGGTGACAGATTGTGTGAAAGGTGTGGATAGTGACAGAGGCAGAAAGAGAGAGAGCAATAAAATGCCACAGATACCGCAGCCACATTTACAGTATGCTTCAAAAAATAGCAGAAAAGCTAAGGGCTGAGGGCTTGACTGTCACTGTAGGCCTATTTTCAAAGCATGACACCATTATAAGACAAAGTATATAGGACTTTAAAAAAAAAAGGATAATCGAGTACTTGAGTGCCAAGGTGCCAACGTGCTTAGTGGCTACGATGCCTGGTCAATCCTTAGTGTTGAGTATACACATGGAATCATATGGTCGGGTTACATTTATACACTTTTACAATTCAATTCTGACTCCTGATGGTCTCGGTACACTGGACACAACGAGAACCGGGTGCATCATGATTTCTATTTGTTTGTGAAAGAAACAAATCCAAAGGAATCGTTTAAACCCTTTTGCTAGCCAAACATGACATCTTCACATCTGTATTTTGTAAACAGATTACAAGTTACAATGTAGATGCTTTTGTTTGCCCCGGGTGAATGTTCATCTTTGCCTGTAGAGGAGCTAAGCTCTTGACTCCAGGACTGTAATCTTCTTTGAGATTACACTCTCAGTGTGAGCCTTCGTGCACAATAAACTGCTGCTCACTAACTGAAAGGGGACGTTTTAGTCTCACAGAGGGAGAGCAATCGCGGAACAGTTTAATACAGAAGTTAACTGGCAAAGTCGCCGGGCAGCTCTGCCGGGTGATCCAGTAGAGAAGTATTGCACTTTCTTTCCTGTAATGAATTGCTGGAGATTGCATTTAACCACTGTCAACCTGCAGCGCGCCTAGTTTAGAAATGCCATTATCGGCGGTGGACAAAAGACCCGAGCCCAGTAGTTGAGTCAATATATGTAGTCTTCAATGTTTATTTAAGGCTATGGAAGCTTTATTTGAGGTAGAGTAATGAAGCCAAATGTGTTACATATTGAACATTTTCATAGATGTCATACTGAACTTCTAAATGTAAACTATTTGTTTATACATTACCTTATATCATATGTTGTATTTAACATGTATTCTGAGTAATGTAACCACTTAAACCCTGCACACTTGGTTAAACTCGACCAAATGGTACCACTTTCAAGAGTTTCCAGACGCATACGAGTTAATCGGAACCTGATGTATAGAGAAACGATTACGGAATGCCTTTCTCGCATGCCTGGCAAACACAATATGGATTCAGCAGAAGCCGCGCGGCGCTGCTCAGGAACGCGGCCCGAGCATGTGCTGAAATGAGGCAATAACTTTGACTGATTTGCTGAGGGACAGTGAGCAAACGAGCAGATTGATGTGCATTTGGATCCCTGGCTGCACTGCGCTGGGTGTAATATGTGGCGGGCTGGCCTCCGGGCACCTTGTCTGTGTGCAGGGCAGACCGCTCTTGTGTAAGGGATTGAAGGACAGGCCTTGTGTTCCTTATTAACCGGGAGAAAGCCAAGGGATTGTTCCGTGCTCTGAGTGCATTCAGGGCAGTGCTGGGGGAAAAAAAAGTACTCAAATGTTGTACTTAAGAAAAAGTATCGATACTGAAATATAAAAATACTCCTTTACTAGCTAAAACTCAAAATGTACCCTAACCCTTAAAAAAGATGCCAAAATGTATATTGGCATCAACCAAAAGTTGAAAGTACTCATTATGCATGCGGCTATGGCAATCAATTGGCCTAAATGGGCCAATCAAAGCAACATCAATTTACTTGTAGATTAAAAGCACAATATTTGCCTCTCAGCGATAGTGAAGTAGAAGTCAAAGTATTGGAAAATGGAAATACTACATTACACAAGTGAATATATATTATATATGTAGTTACTTTACAATTTACAAAATAAAAACTTAACCTAAAATAACAAAAAAATAATAATGTCCTAGGGCCCTGGTGTTACACCAAACCAAAAAGCCCCTATACATGCATGCGATCTGCATGCACGTAACACAATCAAGAACGACCCATTTTTGTGTGCCCAGTGTATGCAAGTGCCTTCAGAGTGAAGTAAATATTGTACCATAAAGTATACACTATACAACTGTGAGAGCTTTAGATGGAGATAATTGAGAGGAAAGTTGAAAGTTTGAGACGCGAACAAGTAGTTCAGACGTTCCTCTCAGAGATGGCCCTTATTTCAGTATTCCCCTTGGGCCCCATATGGTCATTGTTCAAAATAGCCTTGGGCTATTTACATATAGAGCAGGGCCCTGCAAGCTGTGGGCCCTGGCCCTGGTCCACACGCATGGGAGCTGGGCTTAGACTGGTGAAGAACTCATCCTATGAATCTGATTCAGTAGTGTTTAATGATCTTCTGATTGTGTTCCACCTGTCTGCATCCCCTTCATCACTATAGGCCAACAGCACCCATTTCACACATGACTGGCATGCACGCACACACGCGCGCACACACACGCGCATACACACACACACACACACACACACACACACACACACACACACACACACACACACACACACACACAGACACTGTACTGCATTACAGCTTATTGCGCACCCAAAACAGATACATACTTTAATGAGCTGTTTCAGTCATCTTAAGCCAGAGTGCGTTTGCTTAATGAAAATCATTTTGCCAGTGGAGGCACATGAGCTACTGCAATCAAGCAGGTGAATTAAATTGTGATTCATACATATTCATAAGTGTTTGCCATCAAGTACCTTTGCACTTGACAGAATTCATTTAAAACATTCTAGGGACTTTTGACATAAGAATATACAAACATGGATTTAAAATGCGTTAAATGTTTTGGCATCTAATGATAGGTATGTCCTCATTATGATGACTGGTAAGCTCTAAAAGTGAGTGCAAAATTAATTTCATTACACCTTTAAAGGTCACCTCTTAATGGATTACTGTTTACCGTTTATATTTCACATCACAAGGAAAGCACTGAATGTACCAGGTAAAATGCCACGATTTATCTCATTGCCTTTATTACTCCACGCAACTAACAATTTATAGTGTTTGCCGTTGCAAAGCAAATGTGCGGCACAACACGATCCATGAAATGAACGATAATCCGAAGTTAAGAAACTCAAACAACACAACCATGTGAATCACAATCATACATGTTCAGGGTCCATTCAAAACAACACCAGAGGATTTCTTACATCAAGGCCAATACAACTATCCTTTAGCTGAGTGAGAGAGATCAAACAGTTTTGACTTAAGACCTGATACTTAAGACAATCAAAATAAGGACCGTGGCTACATATTGTTTAAAATGTATGTCACAGATTAGATTAAGTTTGTCCATACATTTCATAGACTATTTTCCATTGACTCGTTTCATATACTGTAGCTCTATCAAGTGTTGTGTACATTTTGTTTCTTTGTTTGCTAATTTACATAATATTTTCTACATGTCTATTGTATTAATCTTGTGTATCTTTTAACTACTCAAACAATGAATACTTAGTAAGCTTGACCTTTGGCTCTGTACAATTTAAGCATTTCACAGAAGCTCTAATTAAGCATGAACAAAAGAAAAAGCATGTGTGAGAAATACATCACATTATAATTAAGTGTTAGAAGTTAAGTGTTTTCTTTTCGCCTCTCATCACTTCACTCAAAAAATGTGGTGCCTAGTGAGCTTGTTGATTTTTGGTGAATGTTTTCTGCAAAATAGGTATGCTAAGTTTCAAGTAGGCTACAAAAACAGAAGTTCTGGCTATCACACAAAGATTTGTGTAGTCACTCTCGAACCCCCTGTTGAAGACCCAAGGCACATAAAGTAATCAGCAGGCACCTTGCCCTCCTGCGTTGCTCTGAAGGTCGTTGTGTTTGGAGGGAATAATTGAAAACACAGAGAATTCACCGTGAAAGTCCCGAGTTCTCGTTTAACCGCAGGAGTGTGAAAGCCATGAATCAACGCTCTGGGGTTTCCAGTGTGTGCCGTCCGTGCACATTTGTAAAAGCAAAGCGTATAGGGCTGGTAGCCGGAGTGGGTGTGGCAACAGGAGACACACTGGGGTTAATGTGATAAATGGACAGGCAGCCCCCCAGAACTGTGGACCCTATATGCAGCCTATACTACACCCTCAGCTCCTCAGTCTTCATATAGAGCAAGGGGTCTTTGACAGGGATGACATACTGCAGGTGGGGCCACCAAACCTGTGTGATACGGTCTGGAAACACACACTTAACATGAATGCAATAGGCAGTGATGTAGCTTCATCTGTATCTCAGCGAAGGGGTCTTTCGGGCTGAAAAACCTATTTGCACAAAATTGTACTGTGTACCAAAGTTGGTTGGCTTGTTTATGTGTCTGTTTAACAGTTAATCAAAATGATTACAGGTGTGACATTCCAAAGTTGGATGTAATTTGGACTTATTGCACATCAGGCATGGTTATGGCATTATAATATCATCTCTCAATCCAGCTCAAGTTGAACAAGCTTGAACTCCACCCCCTGTAGTGGAGTTAGTTGCTTTAGCAGACAGTTTGAGGAGGTTTGAAGGGGGAAGGGGGGGTGACTGATTTGGCTGGTTTCTGTTTTTTCTTATAGTGTTGCTTATAGGGACCATATATTTGTTTAAATTGTGTCCCCTGGTGAGGTATCATCACAGATTCTGAATGTACTTCTGATTAAATATCCAGCCCTCCTGCATGCATCCATGCATGACAATATCCTGGAAAACCCCTAGCCATATCTAGAAAGCCAATTGAATGATGATCTTCCAATTTCTCCTCATTAGCCAGAGCAAATCGATTGTGCGCAGGCCTGACAAAGCGTGGAGCTTAAATCTGCTACGCAAGAGTGCTGCTTGGCCCAAAACAAAACGATGTGCAATGTGTTGTTTTGTTGATAGAGTAGATCTGTTATTTTTGGCAAACGGCACCGTCTTACTAAACTATGCTTGAACACTTCACTTACTATAGATCGACAGTCACCAAATCTCTTTGGTAGAAATAGGCAATTTACAAGCTCACAAAGTGTCACATAGAGATCCTACAATCTCACCAGAGTTATGGGGTGTACCCTAATGCAGTGGTTTTCAACCAGTGGTCTGGGGACCACCAGTGGTCCTTGAAAGTGGTCCTTGAGAGCTATATGATGGAAAGTTGGTTAACCAGATGTAACTTGAGAGCGTAAAAATTAAACCAAATGGACCCTTACAGTTGAAGATTAATGGTCATTTTGGTCTGTATGTTTGACAGTTTTGTTTCCCAAATCCAGCCTGGAATTGTGAACAAAAGCAAAAATAAATCTTTAGTTTTGGGGTCTGTGGGGCTAAAATGTCAAACGGTAGCTCGTATCTCAAATGCTGTGGTATCAAAAAGATTGAAAACCTCTGCCCTAATGCATAGAAGTAAATTACATGTTCTTGAAATGAAAGCAAGAGTTCCTCCTCTATGGTGCAGGCCAGCCAGTTGGTCCCGAAAAGTGTCATTGCAGTGTCAAGTTCCACCGACTTATACTTGTCTCCCCTCTCTCTCTGGGCAGGGTGAGGGCTCCAGCTTCCTCCAGCTGGGCGCGTCCATCGAGCAGCAGATCAACGGCATGTTCAAGGTGATGGAGGAGTACAACTGGGACAGCTTTGTGGTGATCACCAGCCTGTACCCGGGGTATGAGACCTACGTGGAGTACATCAAGTCCTTCACAGACACCAGCTACTTCATCTGGGAGCTGCAGGACGTGCTCACCTTCGACATGTCCGCCGACGGCCTGAACGACATCCGTGCACGCCGCCTCCTGCAACAGATCGACGCCCAGGTGTGTGTGTGTGTGTTTCAACTAGTGATGTCCTGATACTTTATCGCTATCGGAAAAAGTATGGGATCGGCCCTTTTTTGGTCATATCGGTATCGACAAATACTGTATGGGTATCTCTAAAAGCATTATCGGGTCATATTGGTATTGGCAAATATGCCAGTCTACCTATACACATCCTACACAGGGGTAAGAGGTTGACACTATGGTAGTTAAATAAAATGTGGAGTTTTTGGAGTTGCCCAAGTGCACATTTCAGTAAGGAACCTGCTATTCCCGGTTGATGGACTTCATATAAGATCTCTTTTTTCTTCTATATTATTATTAACTGTATATTCTTCTTTGGTATCCATATCGGTATTTGGTATCGGTATCGGCTAACACAGAAAGTGTGGCATCAGGATTGGATCGGAAATGTAAAAAAGTGGTATCGGACACCCCTAGTTTCACATCTGCCGTATCTTCTACATCTGTCGTATATCCCCCTAAAACATATATGACCCCGATCGGAAAATTTTTCATCCCAGGGTCCTCCAGAAGCAAAGATTTGAGTTAGAAATGTGCGCTTTGAAAGAATATATTCAAACATTTGAGGCACATTTTCAAAATTTACTATTGCCTTGACTAAATCCCACACACACACACACACACACACGCACAAAAGCATGCACACACGCACACACACACACACACACACACACACACACACACACACACACACACACACACATACACACATACACACACACACACACACACACACACACACACACGGCTTGCCCCTTGCCCTTGCGTCTGTGTTGACACAGCCAGTTGATAAAACCCAGATTTTAAGCGCATTTGAAAGCTGGATTCTGTCGGTCAGATTACGGGACAATGTCTCGATTTACACATCATGAAAGTATTTGAAAGGTGAGATTTGTGTGGGATCCTGTGGATAGACTCTCACCTACCATTGACCATTATGACAATCTAAATGTCTCTATAGGAAAGCAGGGAGCGAAAATATAACCACCCCAACTGTATAAGTTATATTATACAGATTAGACATTGCATTTTGTTTTTTTACTTTTATTGATAGTAGTTAGTGAAGACAAACATGAAAGTGGGAAGGAGAGAAGGGGAAAGACATACAGCAAAGGTCGTCATGATGTGTGGCGTGTGCCGAGACCACTAGGCTAGCGGGCTTTTAAGGGCAGGCATGGGCTGAGAATGAATACAGTTCATTGTCAACAGTTCATTTGTGTTGGTCTTCAGAGTCCTCCTAGAGGGCGATGAATGATCAGGCGAGTCTTTCTAGGTGCTCATTCAAATCACCTTTTCCATCCTGGGAATTAGCGTCAGTGGCGGAATGTAATCTATTACTTTTCGGGGATTTGCAGCAGGATAATAATAACTTCAGCTCTTCTCTTCTTCCAGGCAAGTATAATAAATCAATATGTCGAGCTTCAAGGTAATTATGGTTAGTCTTCAGGGTAGATAACTTAAATATCAGCTTTTGTGGAAAGGAGTTGGATACTCTGTGTGTACTCTGATAGGTGGCTTCCTCCTTTTCCATTGCCCAGATCCATTCCTTTGTGTGTACTCAGCACACTGTCTTTTCAAAGCCCATTCACTCGTGTAGTCACTTCCACAGCGCGCTAAACTTAATTTAACGTGTGTCGGCATTTCCCTGTGTTTCAGAGAAACATGTAATCAATAATATCGCGCGGAATCGCATAGCATGTAATAATGGATGGTTTCCCTTGAGAGAGACGTCTGAGTCAGAGCATGGCTTTTATAAATTACTACCTGGGTGCTCATCAGCGCAGCTGTCATCTGGTTGGCCTGATGGAGCAAATCAACTGTGATCTAGCTCCCATCCATGATGCAGCCCAGGTATAGTGATGAAGCGATGTGAATCTCCTGTGACTCAGTGACTTTACCTGTCAGGCGGCTGTTTTTCAGCGAAACACCACCGTATACAAACTAATGCAAAACAGGGCCGGATTTAGCTAGCCTTACTAGGGTGGACTGGAAGAATGGCAAGGTGGGCAACTCCAAAGGTTTTCATATGAAGCAGTGGTTTTTAACCTTTTTGACACCAGGGCCCACTATTTATTCAGCATTTGAGTACCTTTTTAGCCCCACAGACCCCAAAACTAAAGATTCATTTTGTTTTTGTCCACATTAGAAAGCTGAATTTGAGGAACAAAACAGTCAAATATACAGATCAAAAATGAACATTAATCTCTAGTTGTGTAGACTTGGGCAATTTCAGATGATGAATATTTTAACTCTTGAGTGAGTGTAAAATGAAACCAAATGGACCCCTCAAGAGTTACATCTGGTTAACCAACCTTCCACCATTTAGCTGGGGACCCCCTGGAACTCTCTCAAGGACCACAGGTGGTCCATGGACCACTGGTTGAAAACCACAGATCTATACATTGGTTGGGCAGGATGCACATTTGGGTGGCTACCCCCCTCTAGATCCGGCCCTGATGCAAAACTCTGCTCTCCCCCTGTGCAGGTGCTGCTGGTGTACTGCTCCCACGAAGAGGCCCAGTACCTGTTCACCATGGCGGCCGACGCCGGCCTGGTGGGGCCCGGCTACATCTGGATCTTGCCCAGCCTGGCGGTGGGCAACCCGGAGGTGCCCCCGCCCGACAGCTTCCCCGTGGGCGTCATCAGCATCATCACGGACCGCTGGCGCATGAGCCTGAGGAAGCGGGTGCGCGACGGCGTGGCCATCGTGGTCAAGGGCGCGCAGAGCTTCCGTAAGGAGCGGGGCTACGTGCCTGAGGGCCACAGCGACTGTCACAACCCCACCAAGCCTCCCGCCAACAACGACACACTGTTCAGGTAGGGGTCAGTACAGCACAGTACTGTACATACCAGGGGTTCTAGACCAGTGGCTCAGGACCTCCATGATGCTTGGGGTGGTCCCCAGATGACCAAGACCAAGTGATCCAAGAAGTGAACGTTACAGACTCTTTGTAACATTCGATGACTGTGGGAAAGTTGGTGGATGCACATTGTAATAAAACAACAACAACAACAACAACAACAACAAACAAAACCAAAACAACAGAGCCACTAGCCTGTTCCCATCACTCATTTTATGGATCTCCCTTCTGTTCAGTAAAGCACTTTTTTATAGCTATTGGCCAGGATTACTGCATGTTTTGGTTGTTGTGAGGGTACCTACCGGTACCTAGGGAACACGGGGAAAACATGCAAACTCCACACAGTAAGGCCCTTTAGCCCACCCCGTGTATGGCCATTGACCTTCTAGCTGTGAGGCAACAGCACTACCAGCTGTGCCACCGTGCCCCTGTTTACACAGTTACTGTTACTGTCCCAAACTCTGGCCTCCTCCGTACCTTATGCGTACTGCACTCTCTTGGACAGCAGTGCCATCAAAATTAATGTACGGTGAGAGGATACAGATGGAGGAATGGCCATAGCACAGAGCAAGCGCTGTGTGTGCGTGTGCGTGCGTGCACGCGTGCGTGCATGTGTGTGTGTGTTGTGTGTGTGTGCGTGTGTGTGCGCATGACCGTGTGTGTGTGAAAACGTCATTGAAAAACACATGCCCAACTCAAGTATTATGAGGGCATGGGCAATATGAGTCCAGTGCGGGTCTTTTCAATGAATCAAATGATAAATCATGAAAAGAAGTTTGATGGGTTTGTATAGGAAGGCATATGATGAATATCTAAATACTGAATCGAGCAAAAAACTGTCTGGGCTGTTCACGAAGCCTGAGTAGAATGCAAGCATTTTTTTTACGCCCAAAACTTTTTCTTTTTAAATATATCACTTAAGATCTGAGGCCAAGGCCAAAGTGCTCTCTCATGTACAGTAGATTTGTGTATATATGTTATGTACACAAATGTGTTTGTGTAGATTTGCATCTGTACTTGGCCTACTCTTTAGTTTCTCCTCATTATAATTATGTCTTTGCCAAAAACATCCGATCGGCATGGTCACAAATGTTTCTGCACAATGCCCAGTCTTTACACTAGTAAATCGTATACGTGTGCGGGTCGTGCGCCTGCGTGTGCACATGTGTTAGTTAAATGAATCAATGGCTTCACGCCGGAGAACCGCGCACAGTTCACTTATAATATAATACACAGTAATACACAGACGCTACTCTCTGATCTCCTCAGAAGCAATTTTCTTTTCTCGGCCCGCTCTGCCGTAGGGGGGCCATAACTCCAAACCCTTAGTGAGAGAAGAGGGAGAAGGAAAATGAAAGCCAAGAATTCTGTCAGATACATTTTCTGCCTCTTTTTCTGTTGGACTTGGTGGAGCTGGCACACATTGATTGGAACGGCGTCCAGAAACATGGCCAGCCAGGCTCTGGGAGTTTAGAACAAACAGCTTGACACAGCGAAACCTCGTATGGTTATGCCAACAGGTCCTTGAGACGTGCACAGAGCACACAGCCGAACCCACTTCACAAAGTCAACATTTTGCCATGGGCTCCGCTTTTGATTTATTTTCTTGGCCAATCAATAATCTCATAAACAGTAACACTACTATTTCATAAGGGTGACATTTGGATGGAGTCATTCTGAAGGAGTCAAATCCATTACATTTCATAACCCACTCCATAACAATAATTTCATTGTTATGAAATATACATTTCATTATAATAAGATTGAAACATAGTCGTCTCCATCCAAATACAACTTATTGTTTGTGTTATAATTTGTTTATGTTACAACAATCTTCAAACCTTTACCACATACAGGTAAACAATGAATAACATTGGGTTCGAGTGCTTGATATTGTGACACATTTTAACTCTTCAAATATAGGCTACTTACTTTTGTATTCATCTACTGTATATACTTCTATCTGTGCCTATAGCTATATAGTCAAACGTAGAAAACAGAAGGCTCCTAAACATCCTGGTGCCAATAGACCTTTTGAATAGAATTAGCCTAATGCAGGCTGGTTGTTTTAGCAGGTTGGTTTAGTGGAGAGAGAGGGAAGCCAGGAATAAGCAATAATAACTAGAAAGAAGAAGAAAATGGCAGGTTACAACTTTTTCTTTCATTTGTAATTATTTGGCCGTCCAAAATATTGTGTTTGTAGTCATGATTTGTCGCGACCCCAGTTGGCTTTGTACAATGCTTACAAGGTCTTAATTACTTTTTGAAGTTAAAAACTAAACTATCTATGCAAGGCTGCACATCATAAACATGGCCTTAGTTGACTGGAGTAGGTCCAGGGCTCCATACTAGGTCATCTAATATTCCCCCCTGCATCAGATGTCTCCATTGACAATCTATAACCTTTTCAGTGAGTGTTTGTCCTGGATAAGGGTTCACTAGAGTTCAAGTGGTTACAGCAAAAGGTTTCAAGAAAGTCTGGCTCCTCTGAAGTCCTCAGTGATCGACAGTTCAGTCCTCGTTCACCTCGTTCAATTAAGCATTCTCGAGGCGGCGGCTTTGATAATGAGTCGACTGGCCTGTTAATGGGATTATGGCAGATTATTGCAGATTAAAAAAAAGGTTCTTTTGACACCGACCAGAGGGCTAAGGGCTGTTGTCCTCCCAGCATGGCTTTCATCACCTCTGCGTGAGTGACAGGCGAGGTGATAGAGTGCACACAGCCATGGTTGCTCCCATATGATCCAGGGTGATGTGAATAACAAAGCAGTATGGGATCAGGCAGTGTGAAATGCAGTACTGTACCTCTTTACAAATTAGACCTATAGTCATTCAGAAGCGTTTTCAAGGCCATTTGATGGGCTGCGTGCCCTGCATCAAAAACATGTTTTCACTGAAGTAACTGATGGGCGGCAGTGGATCAGGGGTAGAGTCACCGGATGGTAACCATAAGGTTGCCGGTTCGATCCCGGGCCGAAGTGTCCTTGAGCAAGACACTGAACCCCTAAATGTGCTAGTAGGTGCCTTGCATGGTTTCCACTGCCATCACTGGATGAATGTGTGTGTGTGAATGGGTGAATGTGATGCACAAGCTATGTAAAGCGCCTTGGATAAAGGCGCTATATAAAAGCACCAATTACATTTACATATTGCGACCATGGGTAATAGTTTATCTATTACCTATCTATCTACAGTATATCTAAAACCTACAAAAATGTCTGTCATGCCTTGTGACGTGATCCATATGGGAAATATAGAATTAATTGGTCTGACCTCATCTGTCCTCATCAAATCCAAAGACGGTCGGACATATAGTTCTGACCCGTTCTGCCATTCCATATGTTGATTTGACCTCATCAAACCATTTACCCTGAAGACATTACCGCCAGTACAGAATTAATTCCATAAGTTGATCTTATACCCCCCTGTGCCCTGTCACTCAGACAGATGTGTGCACTTGGGTCGCTATTTACCCTCAGGGCATCGTACCTTTATACTATAAGTAGCTTAAGGGCTATTATTTATTTATGTACTGTACGCATGATGTATTTATGATGATGATGTGTGCACTTCTCTGTAATATTGGCTATAGGCTATATAGGCTTGTGTTGTTGGCTAAACATCAGATTTGACTCATTAAACTACACTCTCGCAATGTTGGCCGTTGAACAATACACTATGAAGAAAACTGAAGTAATAAGACGAATGTGTTAATCTGTCAGATTCTGACGTTAAACACACTGTGAGGACGGTGAAGGCAACGGCCCAAACCAATCAAAACAATAATAATGTCTCTATCTTTTCTCTATCTCCACAGACACATGATGAACGTCACATGGGAGCACAACGACTTCTCCTTCAACAGCGAGGGCTACCTGATCAACCCCTCCATGATCATCATCACACTGGACAGGGAGAGGAGCTGGGACAAGGTACGCTAGTGTCTTATGAAAGTCTATCACCAGAGCGACAATGGTTTTAAACCAGTGGGGCTGCAGGTGGTCCTCATGGATAGCTAAATGATGGAAGTGTTAGCAACTGTTGCAGCCTTTTACCACCTGCACCAAACATGTTTTCTAAAAAGCTTGACTTTTCTCTAAGTTGGTCGCAACCATTTCTAAGACGGTTGTGCTCGCTTGTAAAGGGTTGGAGGTTTACCCGGTAGGTTTAGGCATAGGTTTTACTGAGGTTAAGTTTAGGGCTGAGGCCGTTTAGTATTCTCATCCTTACTCAACCAAACAGATTCAAAGCTGTTTGAACTCGCTGACACAAGGATATATTTTTATATTATTACTAGTAATGTGCTGAATATAAAGAAACTATTTCCCAGCATACCTATTAGGACAGCCACGTAGAGACGAGTGAAGACAGACCAAGGCCTGCATATTTATTTCACTTGTCTGAATTGCACAGCCGAAGAATAACAATGACTTATCCATTTAGGCCTGGACAAGAGGACAAGTGTTAATGTTATGCTCTGGTGGAAACCTCCTCTGGTCTGGACGGTTAATTACACCCATGGCAGGGAGAATATATCGGAGAGAGGCACAAGATAGGAGTTTCACTTAATGTGCCATCATTGTACCTGGCATGCCGTAGGGAGGGAGATAGTAGCTGGTGGAGCCTGGTCACTTTTATCACTAACTAAAGACCGCTATGAAAGTCAACTGTTACTGAATAATGTTTCATATTTTCCCTGTTAATGTTAAGTGTAAAGTGAGGGGACTTTGTTTGGTTTTGTACTTTTTCACCAATTACCGTGAAAACAAAATACATTTTTCATTTTTTGTTAGTAAAATCATGAAGAAATCAATGAAAATTCTAGACAATATAAACCAAATTCTTAAGAAGTAATCAAAATAGCCGATCTACAGTAAAATGGATGCGGTGGAAATAGTGCGGTGATAGGTTTAGTAATGCGGGCGATGATGCGACCGGAATAATGCACCGTCACGCAACGCCTGAATAATAAAGAATGTTGTGACAGGTGCGTTGCATTGTTGGAGTCGACACACAGACATCAAACAATCAAAGGCACAGGGACGCTGTCTTCACTCGCTCGGTTTTAATGTCACCGCTTCAGTCAAGGACAGTCCTGTCTGAAGAACGTCCTTGACTCAAAATGTTGCTGTTAAAGTTTCAAGTTTCTTTTGGTCACTGATTTATACAGGCACTGTTACGAACTTTAGGCAGTTACTGTAGATATAGGCATAGATGATGATTACCTGGTAAACCGTACACAGTACGGGCGGGGGGTGAAGTCGCCCCCATAACATTTTTGGTTACAGGACTTATATTAGGCAAGTAAAGCATCAATAACGCAGCATGCATAAAGCTAAAGGTCTGACTCAGAGAGTTTTCTGTTTTCAATGAAGAAATGGTTTAGTGGTACTGGTACTAACTATTGTGGTGCCACAATAGTTTAAGTTAGTACCAGTAGTGGTGTTTCAAATCATTTTAATGCTAAGCACATTAATTTGAAATATCTTTGAAATTTGGGTTGTTTACATTCCATCATATTTCGTGGGGCAGTCAGGGCATTTAGGGGGGCAATCCCCTCCTATGCCCATGGCTAGATCCGCCCCTGGTACACAGCCTATACTGCTAAACAAGCATTAGAAAATGGGTAATTACTCTGCATGGGCCGAGCTAGTTCCTAACACATTTGATTTCAACAAATAACAGCTAAGCTAATCAATGTGTAAAGTAGACACCAAACACCATTAAAGCTTATGGTCTAACTCTAATACAAGGGTTCCCAAACGTAGAACTGCTAAGTTTTGATATTATGTTAACAGTACATTTAATGTACTTGGTTTTATTCCAGTTCTTTATTGACTCTGATAAAGGTGTTAGGCTAGTATTTTTATCCCATTACCAAATTTCCAAATTGGCCGTGTGCTCCAGAACTAATTTCCTTGTTCAAACGTGAAGGCTATAATTTATATGGGTGTAATTAATTCTTGCTTAGCAGAAATCACCCTCATGGGACAAAAAATAAGAATGTTACGAACATCAATCGGCACAATAAAACCATTATGCCACTGGATTCCTAATTGCGAAGCACACATTCACTGGATGCTGTTACTACACCCAACCAAGACTAAGTCAGGACTATTTAACCAGTGGTGAAAACTAACGGATAATAATTTCATAGTTTCAATGTCATATTTTGTTAAAATATGTTATGGTAAATCACAAAGGCTATTTGACCTTTGGCATGCACTGGTGTGTCCAAAATGTAGTTACTGGCTTAGTGGCTTTGTAAGAGGTATAATACGAATTACCGGTAATGTTTTTCTATACTTGAATTATAACTGTACTCTACAATTACTATTACTACAATTACAGTATTACAAGGAACCAAACAAATGAAAACAAGCTACGTTACAGCCAGGTGAAGCAGATTGATTGCTCATTAACTGGTCTCTACACAAACCATTGGATTGCCTTCAGTTAGAGAGCACAGGTCAATAGCTCATGAGTGAATGGATGACCGTGTGTGTGTGTGTGTGTGTGTGTGTGTGTGTGTGTGTGTGTGTGTGTGTGTGTGTGTGTGTGTGTGTGTGTGTGTGTGTGTGTGTGTGTGTGTGTGTGTGTGTGTGTGTGTGTGTGTGTGTGTGTGTGTGTGTGTGCGTGCATGCAATGTTACAGATACTGTAGAGCAGTAGTAACAACAAATTATAATTAATCAAATACATACAAAATAGTTATCAAGAATCTGTCTAACTGTAGAACATCTGTACAGTGAAGCTATCACCAGTATAAATAGTATAAACTATGAAGTGCTATGTTTATCTACAGTATGTTAAATTAGCTTTTGCCTACGCCTGTAAGGTCATCGAGGATAGTGCAAGTGCTATATAGCAAGTGATATGGCAGTTTAAAAAGGTGAGTTCTCAAACTAGGATCTGATTCCAGGGGTGTAGTGGAGGGGGGGCGCGGGGGGGCGGCGTCCCCCCACTTAATTCTCACATCTAAGATATTTTGGGGGCAAAGTAGGCCTATACTTTTATGAATACAAATGGAATCAATGGAATGGAATCTTTCAATGTCACTATAACTGCCATGATCCACTGCCACGATCTACAATACACAATTGTAGATACTACCCCATAGTAGCCTATCTACTGTAACACCAGCATTCATGTCATGAACGTTGCCAACAATAGGTCAGGGGAACACACCAAAAAGAAAAAAAAGTTGTTATTCATTCTAGTGTTTTTGGCAACACCTCTGGCAGCTCCGCTGTCTGTTTGAACTGCAATTCCAAAAATTCAGTTTGGTGCCCAGGACATTATAGTGAGTGAAGACAAGCGGCATGAAAGTGAAGCCGGCGACTACAGTGACAGTGACAGAACCGTTTTTGAGAATCCAATGCTATGGAGGAATAGCAGCGCTCCAAAATATATATAATATATATATATATACCGTAAAATACCAAATAGTAGCCCGGGCTGTTATTATGCAAAATCCATTCGGACCCCGGGCGCTTATAAGGTACTGGGCTGTTATTTGCAGTAGGCTGTTATTTATTTTTGCACCGTCCTGCACAGGGCCATTATTTCATTACAGTTTCTGTTGAACATGTTTTTAGTGCAAAATTAAAAGGTATAATAAACATATGTATAGCAGGCAAAGTTGACTTTTTGATTTAATATTTAGAATAGAAGACCTTATAGGCAGCATTGCTCAATAGATCTGACCCAGATTCAGACTGGCATGATTGACTGTAATTACTTAATTGGTTGCACACTGCACAGCTGTGTAACTTTTCACATTTTAGAATATTGTAATGTATAGCCTCAGTATATTCTTTCAAATGAGGTTTGGCCTTACAGAATACATGGTGGTCAGTTTTTCAATCAAATCAATCAAATGAACCGCTGGGGAAGCACCTAATAATTAAGACAAGAGTAGGGCCAAAGTACGTGTGCTCGCTCTAAACTGCGTACAGGACGATTCTCAGTTCATATTGTTTGATGAAGTCATATAAAACGTGACCTATAGCTATATCCAATGGAAACATAAAATATATAAAATATACACTGTGTTGACGAGTTGGAATTACAGCAATCGCTTGAAAACCGAGTGAGAAAGGGACATTTGCAATCTCAACTTTCATCTCACCTCAGCAGCGCATGGAGTCAATGCGCTGCTGACGCTTGGATTCAGTATGGTGAGTGCGTGTGCGCAAACGTAGATCAATGCACAAAATGACAGTAGTAGACCTAAACGTTTGACAGAATACGCAGTCTGAGTTAAAAAAAAATCGTTGTATTGTGGCTGTGTATGGCAGAATTAAACATGTATTTTGGGGAGGTGGAGAACTGCTGTTGCATTGTGACATGCGATATGCTGACGGCATGGTGCGCATCAGGCAGAAATGAGGAGGTCTGCAAACGCCATACAAATAGTATTTAATATGTTTGCAAATAACAGCTCATGGGCGCTTATTTGGACGAGGGCGGTTATTTGGACGAGGCGGTTATTACGCAAAATGGTGTGGGGACATGGGCCGTTATTCGGTAGTGGGCGGTTGTTTGAGTAAGGGCTGTTATTTGGTATTTTACGGTATTTTTTTTTTTCTTCCACAAATTCTCCAGTGGTTGTTCAAGAAGGATAACGGTGTCCTTACAGCCGTCAATGAGAAATGACAAACGAGAGCAGGGGAGGAGAAAAAGTATTCTAATCCACCCCTTTTCTTCTTAGACTTTGGAGTTATTCCTCTCCACATTCCTCCACACAAAAAATAACCCGTCAAAATTGTAACTGAATACTTAGATCAATTGTGTTAGGTTACCTTGCTGGGTTTTTTTTTTTTTTTTATAAACCAACCATTTGTTGGGTTATAGGGCTTTTATTTTGGCCAAATTCATAGGTTTATTGTTAGGTTAGCTTTGTGAGGTTATTTTCCAGAGGATTTAACCGATTGTTGGGTCAAATAAGACCCACCCCAAACACTTCCTACCTCCATTTCAAACATTTTACCAGTTACTCATTCATGTTCAGTTTAAATTTAAATGTTTTCTACTGCTGCACAACTGAATCAAGACAAGTTGTTGTGCATTCCTGCCAACTTGGACCACAAGGTCATGGGTTTGATTCCGGGCACGGCCAACTCAGCGTATGAGTAGCACAGCTTGGATGTGGCAAGTCGTGGGGGAAGTACTGGAAACTGATGGTACGGTGTGGCGCTACACCTCTGCAATCCATCTCCCAGGGGTCTAGCGCATTGTAACAGGGATAGACTCCTGTGTGTTACCGGCTGATACCGCCAACTGGCAGTTGGGTTATTTTCACTTTCAAAATTGGTTATTAATGTAACCTATTATGTTAGGTAAAATCAACTGGTACTTGGGTTATTTTGACCCTCAAAATTAGGTTATTAATGTAACCTAATACATTCAGTCAAATATAATAACACACATTATTCGGTCAAATTGACCAAAGACCCAGTTGGTGTTTTTTGGACCAAATGTTTGGTTGAACTAAGGGTGTTTTTGACTATTCTTGTTCCTCTGTGTTCAGTTTTCCATTTACTTAAACGGTGTCATCAAATTGATCATAATTTCAAATATTGCTAAAATAAATTAATCTCACTGCCGCTCTTTTTAATGCGTCGTGCCACATTGCTTGCACTGCTGATCCCCACATGATGACGTTTAAATCTCACTCAATTGTGAATGCCAATTTGCCTGTAGGAATGTTTCTATATTATTGAAGATTTTAGGAAGTTAAAGTTTGTGCATTTTGTAGGTAAATATTTACCCAATGAAAATTGAGTATAATCTTAACTAAATGACTGAATTATTTGCGATCCATTAGAGATAGTTCATTCAACGAGCACTTGAATTTAATTCACATACTAGATTTTGTGTCTCCATGGGGAACCACTGCTGGTCTCCAAATCATTGGCTTGCATTGACTTGCATGTCCATGCATTCAATTCCACCACATGTAATCGATAGCAACATTTATTTATTTATTTGTTTGTTTGATCATTTATCTATGTATTTATTTATTTATTTCCCAAGAGGCAAGTTAGGTTTTTTCATCCTACATGTGGAGATGTTGTCACGCTCTGTGCTCTGGTCTCAGTGTGACTGACAGCTCCAGAGAGATTATAATGACGGTGCTGTGTGCGTAATTGAGATGTATTGCTGCTGTTGTTTAAAGCTATTTCCTGGAATGAAACCAAAACAAACAATATGGAAAACAGCCTATCTTTTATGCAATGCTATATTGGTGAAAATAGTTCCATAATCAAAAGGTTTTCGCAGTGGTTGACATGTTTTGGCATGTTTCATCTGAAAGACACGCACAAATGTATGCGCACACACACACACAGAGACACCACAGACACAGACACACAGACACACAGACACACAGACACACAGACTCACACTCACACTCACACTCACACTCACACTCACACACACACACACACACACACACACACACACACACACGCACGCACGCACACGCGTGCATGCATGCCGTCCCTCATTGTGCTGGGCCCCTGGACCACACTTTGAACTCGGTTTTACTTTGCAAATAGATGTTTGTGAAGGCCTGCCATGTGTTGAATGTCAGGAGTCTGGTGTGAGATTTACAGCAGTGAAGGCTATGGCGTTTTCGGGACGGTATATCAAGCTGTTGGGATGAGAGTAAAGCCTCTCCGCTTCAGGGCTTGCGTCCTGCGCTGCTATAAATCATGTCTCTTTCATCTGTCTGCCAGGGGCGGATGTAAAATGTCCCATTTGGGAGGGCAAGAGAACATGTTGGAGGGGCAAGAGAAAATGGTATGGGTGCGGCTTTGCGCCGTGGGCGATGAAGTCGCACCCATACCATTTTCGGTTACAGGACTTTTATTAGTCATGTAAAGCATCAATAATAACATCAGTTGTTGTCGAAGTTGCAACAGACACACAGCATGCATAAAGCTAAAGGTCTGACTCAGAGAGTTTTCTGTTTTAGTGGTTTAGTTTTGCCACAGCTGTAGTTAGTCAATAGCAGTAGCAGTAGTTTCAAGTAATTTTAAATATAAGCACTTTAATTTGAAATATCTTGGGTTGTTTTGCATGGCATCATGCTTGGGGGGGCAGACTGGGTACTTAGGGGGGCACCCCCCCCCATGCCCATGCCTAGATCCGCCCCTGCTGTCTGCTGTTGTGGTGCTCTCCCTCTGCCCGCGCTGCCTCTGCTTTCAGGCATGCAGTCTGAAGATGACTGGGGTGTGGGATCCGTGCCACGCACCACCAGCTGGACCAGGGGTTTTCAACCTTTTTGACTCCAGGGACCACCACTTATTCAGCATTTGAACCACGGACCACCGTTTGATTACATTTTCACACCAAAGACCTAAAATTAAAGAATTCTTTTGGTTTTGTCCACAATTCCAGGCTAGATTTTGCCAACAAAACAGTGTAAGCTTCTTAATTGAGTGGTGCTAATTCAGATGATGAATATTTTAACTCTTGAGAGTGTAAAAATGAAACCAAATGGACCCGCAAAGGTCCATTTGGTTTCAGTTTTACATTCTCAAGAGTTACATCTGGTTAAACAACTTTAGCCTGGGGACCACCTGGAACCTTCTCAAGGACCACTGGTGGTCCCCGGACCACCTGTTGAAAACCCCTGTGCTGGACAGTGACTTTTGGGGAGAAGGTCGCCAACCATCCCTTGAAATAAGGAATAGTTTCATCCTATTATCACAGCTTACAAAGTGGTTCTCAAATTGTTGTTTTGTGCCAATTACTTCCAACATTATATGTACACAAATTCTGGCCACATACTGTATTTCTGTATCCTGATCGGATAAAATTGGTATCCTGGACTGAACATGTAACATATGTTTTATAAAAAGCTGCAGAGACATGGGGTCGTCAAAAAACACCCTGTTGCAATAACAATAACGAGCTTTATAACTTACTGTACTTTAACCAAAGAAAATCCCTTGCCCTAATGACGTAACAACACAACTGCTTTAATAATAAATAGAGGCTTTTGATATCCATGTTCATTGTCAACAAGATGATCACAAATCAACACACTTCAAGTTCACACTGTATAAATACAGTGTGTTGAAAACAATGCAGACAACAGCTTCAGAATGCAGTGCACCTTCAGAAGAACAGCAGAAACTCTCTTAGGAGTATCTTAACCACAGACCTTATTTTCTGCATGAATCAATATGATGAAGTAAACAGTGTTAATGTGACAAGGGAAATCACTTTCCAGGTTGATTTACATTAGATTCGATTAGATTTTTGGTACTTTATTGTCTATCCCCTTGGGGAAGTTTGTAAGTTTGTCCTCTGCATGTTAACCCATCCTAGGGAGCAGTAAATGAGCAGTGCTTGGGGAGCAACAGCGGTTGGAGTATGGAGTATGTAACTAGTATGTATTTTGGTGTTGGGAGGAAGCTCCACACAGTAGAAGTACTCTGATGTTTTACTGGTAGAAGTAGTAATACCACAGTGTACTCTCTAAATACTCACACTCACAGTGACATGCTGCAAGCTTATAGATCTGCTGTTTTAAGGAAAATAGATGAAGTGGTGGTTAATGCATGTTTTAAAAAGTACTATTTGAAAATTTCAATCAAGATGAGGCCTGCAAATAGTTTGAAAGCACCTTTTATATGTTTAACAATATTTCAGTATTTTATGCATGTACTATTTGAAATGTCATGGATTGGATATGTACGTGTCCTCAGTACAGCAATATCCCATTCATCAGCCAGATTAATTCACAGTTCCAAGTCCATGAGCACTGAACAAGTATTCCTGCATACGCAGCATTATAGAATGGACTCCAGTTTGTCAATGTCAAACAAATAACTTTGCCTTTGTAATACAACAAACTAAGCAAACCATAAATAAAAAAATAATAATAGATAAAGAATAAACGCTATCAGTCAGTGGTGAATAACAGCTCTCATCATTACCATCCGACAGCCAGGCAAAAGACAGGTATGGGTGGAGAGCTAGAAAGGAAGTATGCATTTCCTTTCTGTCAAGATAAGCAGCAAACCCCTGAGTCCAAATGTAGGCGAGGACCAGAATGAGAGCTGAATCGAAAAGACAGGAGACATTCTGATGCAAATAGGAAGACACCCAGCCAGTGAAATGCGGTGATTGTCCCGTTGTCACCGCACCAAATGACATGCTTAACAATATTGACACGCTTCCTGAATTTTGAGGTGAATTCTTTCAAAAAATATTCACAGTCAATTTATCTGACCAGCAACGGCAGATTATATGCCTTTTTTCAGAGCAGCTAATGGCATTCAGTAAATAGTTGTGCAATGATATATGCTTCCTTCACAATATATGCTAATTCAGGTTTGCATTCAAGACCACCAGAGTCAGGATGCTGTTCTATTGAGCATGTTGGCTCACTAGCAGGATCTAAAATGGAATAAAACTGTAATGCTGGACTAATAATTTTGGGCTGATCCCACTCATTTTAAATAAGCACGCATTGGACAGTCCAGAAACCTCAGTCTAATTACTTTATTGGTTTCCTCCCACATAGTTGGTGGTAATTTCAAGCACTATTTCAACCTTGAAATTGTATGGATGCAAGTACTGTGGCTTCTATTTAAGCCTGCTAACTTTCCAGGAAGGGAAAGGCTGAGACACAATCGAATAAGTGAACAGAAATGTGAGTGAACGTTAGCCAGAACTTCCTGCTTATAATGAATAATTTCACAGTATTATTTGAAACAAGTCATATGAACCAACTGAACACGGTAAAAACAGAAGGAACATAAATGGTAAATGGTGCATTTATATAGCACCTTTATTCAATGTGCTTTACATGGTGCATCACATTCACCCAATCACACATACATTCATACACTAATGGCGGTGGAAACCATGCAAGGCACAACCAGCACATCACAAGCAATTAGGGGTTAAGTGTATTGCTCAGGGACACATCGACACTAACTCTGGGGAGCCCAGGTTCGAACTGGCAACCTTGCAGTTACCATCCATTGACTCTACCCCTGAGCCACCGCTGCCCCATAATGCCAATGCCTAAGTAGTTTTGCGTTAGTTGAATACATGTATACTTTATGAATTAATAACGTCCTTGACTGAACTATTTCTAATAAATTATGAATCGTTCCAGAGCAAGTCAAGACAGCATGTGCAGGGCAGGTGTTTTTGAGTGGTTTGTGTGCTGGCCATGATACCGATCGATCATGCCAGGCACTGTCCCATGTCTTTCCCTCTATATCAGCTTGCTGTCGCTCCACACACTACAGAAAGAATAAAGGAAAACATTGCCTAAAAGGATTCGTAAGTCTGTGGGCATTGTCACACTGTTACATAAGATCTATATGAAAGGTTGCAGTGAAGATTGGAGTGCGGCTCCGCTAGCTCATCCTTGACAGCTGACGCATCAACATTTTTATCATAAGCCATGATGGCAACCAGTAATATATATAAACATAATATCCTTGTACGCTCCTAGATCTTAGTGCTGGCTCCCTGTCTGTCAAAATAATTGGTTTCAATATGCTACTGCTGGTTTATAAAGCGCAAATCTTTCAGGGCCAAAATCCATTTCTGATCACGTACTGCATCAAGAACCAAGCAGTACGTCATCTGTAACTGCTGGACTGCTTCCTGAACACTCTCTAGCAGGGGTCCAGGGACCCTCTGGGTTCCTTGAAGGGGTTTCAAATGAACCCTGGGTCCCTGTAAATAAAAAGGTTTAGAATCATTATGGTAATTACTGTACTACTTTATCAGAATTTATAGCTACAGTATTTGGCACCCACTTTACAATTGAATTAATCCTTGACACACTTACAGTACAATACAAACATAAAAAACAAGCCTGCAAGGTCTTTTTCATGCGAATCTTTTTTTAGACAAAGTCTATGGCTTTACTTCCATCTAATAAAGTATTCAATCAATCATAGCCTGTAATAAAGGCCGCTAAAGCTTAACTTGTTTATTGCAGTCATATGCCATTACTCTCGCACAGCTCAAACTGGGACATGGCATTCTGTACGGGTGCCAGGCTGACCTTGCCCTATCAATCCACTTCCCTGGCAGAGCCTTTCTGTCGCGGCTGCACATCTGGGGCCCCGGTGATCAGAGGCCCAAACATCTGGGCCTCCTGTGATCAGAGGCCGTTCCAATTACGGAGGCACAGCCCAGAGCCTGGTGCTACCTTCTGTTAAAGCGCCGGCGGAAATGAATAGGAACTGACGGCGGGGAGACATCAATAGGACATAATTAGCTTTGGAGCAGCCCTGAGGCTGTTTAACCAAAACAGCCTGCATGCACTCAAGCCACTGTACAGTATGTGCTGTGTGCACATGCACACAAACATAACGGGCGGAAGATGTATTACTTATACGTAATACCACAATACATAAACATCCGGTTACAAGTAATTGAAAATGAGTTCAAAATATTACTTAAGTAAAAGTGCAAAATGTTTGAAAATAACACATCTAAAGTCATTAAAATGAGATGATGAGCAAAATGTTTGTATGTGTGTGTGCATACATACATGCATGGGAGCCAGTCATGTGTAAAATGAGTGCTGTTGGTAGTGTGGTGAAGAGGACGCAGACAGAATGAATGAAAAATGAAGAAACCATTGTAAAGCACTTTGAGCACTTGGAAAAGCACTATAAAAATGCAATTCATTATAATTCAGTACAGGTGTAAGTAACCCATGTCGTTTGACTACAAATAGAAAGGGTTTATGGCCAATCACAGCCAGGAAAGTGCCTGTGTCAAATTGGATTTCAGCATTGGCTATTCCAAAATAGCAGCTCTACAAGCTCACAGCACGTCACTTCTTGCAACACTGGAAGCTTGTAGATCTGCTACTTTTGCTCCACCTTGACCTTGACCTTCAACTTTTGAAAGACTTTTGGTGTTTTTACCTCCCCAGATGTATTTTTAAACAACAGGAAGGTGTTTATGAAACAGTCAGACCTTCAATGAGAATGATCTTTGATTTTCTGAATGGGCGTGTCTGAATGGGCCGCCATGAGGAATGAGGATTCTTTCCTGTGATGTCATATTCAGGGACACATTTGAATAGCCTGAGGTTGAATAACCTCATTTAATTTTCCTCCATCCCCACCTCCTCCCACTGTGGTTCAAAGTGGTGAGGAGGACAGGGGCCGAGGGTGCCCTTGGTCTGTGTGCATTTGTGGTACTTCTGCTAAACTGGCTTGACATAGCACCCTGAGAGAGGAGGAAAATGAATGATCTGAGTGCTTGTTTAGGCTTCAGTGTGTATTAAAGGGAAACATTTCTATACTGAAGTGGATTTTAAATTCATGATGGAGCTCCTTTAAATGTTTTCTTTTCTCTAATCTCAAAAGTGTTTGAACATTGTTGAATCATTTTGCATGTGAGTTAGTACTTTTTCCACTACTGCAGTTTGTGAGAAAAAGTCCCCTGCCAGTCACACCGGCCACTATCTGACGCTTCCTTACTTGTGTGACAAGGTACAAAAGGACGATAACACATGATTGAAACTCATATGTCATGTCTCTCTCCTATGTATTCACCCTGCTGGGGGTGTAATTAACTGTCCAGAGGAGGTTTTCACCAGAGCATAACATTAACACTTGTCCACTTGTCCAGGCCTAAATGGATAAAAACTCATTGTTATTCTTTCTGCTGTCCAATTCAGAGTTCAAGGCTCGTGAAATAAATATGCAGGCCTTCATCTGTCTTCACTTATCAAATACGCGGTTTACCCTAATGAGTTTATGACGGAAATTATTCATATTGAGCACGTCGCTTTGAATAGGAGCGGGTGCTGCTAATAATGTTTTAAAATGATCATCGCGTCAGCTGCTTCCGACCGCGTTGATCCGGTTGGGTTTAGAGGAGGAGCACAGCCATATCTTTCTTTCTAGATTCCCAGCCGTTGTTTAAACCATTGGTGGGAGAAGTACAATCCCCGGGCCAAGTCAGACCAAAGACTATAAGCTACGCACGCGGTGCCTCCCGGATTGGCACTCAGACTGTTCATCAGGACTATGATTGGGGCTAAGGCTCCGTGACATATTCACATCATTTCTTTTACAATGAGTGGACTCGCGGCCATCTGAAACAGGAGATGGACCTATGAACTACAGGGCTGCACCACCGCTTTCGGCTCCGCGTGGCTCCAAAACTGTTCCCAAAGGGCCACTTAAAACTTGTGATGTGACAATTATTGAAGTTGAAGTGGAAAACTATAATCATCTCTTTAGGGCAGCCACTGATCACTCCTACCAAGCTTTGGTGCAGTCGTGTCAGACAGACAGAGACAGATGGACCCTGACAGGACTGAGTAAGTGGGGACGGTTCATTTGGGATAGCTTGAATACCCGTCTTGCCCACAACACCCTCGGACGTTTGAAAATCGTGGCGGGGAAATTGGTGTAATAATGGCCAGTGGGGGCGGAATTGCCTTTCATGCTGATAGATGTATAATTGCCAGCTCTAAATCTATCCTGTGGCCCAAAAATCAATTTCCCCCAAATTATCTACGGGCAGGAATAGTATACGCTGCTGTGTTCATGGGTCCAGACACACAAATCACAGAGAAAGAGAGGAGTAGAACAGCATAAGCAATCTCCAAAGTCTGAGATTTAGAGACAACAGGATTAAGGCTATACCAGGGCTGATCTATGGCCAGGTGTCAGCAGTGTGCATCTCTATCCTCCATCCAAAAATAAATAAATAAATAAAAATCACTGCTTCATCTGGATGTCTGGACGCTATGCAGAGGATCCTTAGGCTACTTCTCATCTCTCATCAAGTCTCTCTGCCTCATCCATCCTGATGGGATCTGATGAGTCTGTCTGTCTGACAGCCTGTCTGTCTGTCTGTCTCTGTAGAGATATAGTGAAACATCCTTGGAGATCTCTGTAGAAATCATAGAGTCGGGTGTGTTACGTGTAACTCTGAGAGTGTACACGGAGTTACAGCAGCAAGCACCCTTCAGCTCCAATTGGTTTAATTTTACGCTGTGAAGAGTTAAAAATCTATAAGGATCCACTTGGTTACCAATCTATTTAGCCACCTGGAATCCTCTAAAGGTTATAAATGGTAGTCCTCAGACCACTGGTTGAAAACCACTGCTTTAGGTGACAGTTTCTCTGATAACAGTGTGTGGCCTACAGCCACCACTCCAATCAGTATAACTAACTAAAGTAATTATGTACAGTAAGAGATCATCAGTTTCTTTCCAATATGGTCGCTCTTAGAGCCTATATTATTGCTTTACATCAGTGGTTTTCAACCTTTTGATCCCAGGGCCCACTATTTATTCAGAATTTGAGACACGGACCACTATTTGATGACATTTTATCCCCACAAACCCCAAAAGTAAAGTTTTCTTTTGGTTTTGTCCACAATTCCAAGCTGTATTTCAGAAAAATCAAAACAGTCAAACATACAGATCAAAATGACCATTAATCCTCTACATTTTCTAGTTGTGTAGACTTGGGCTAATTCACATGAAACCAAATGGACCCGCAAGGGTCCATTTGGTTTCATTTTTACGCTCTCAAAGAGTTACATCTGTCACATTATTTAGCCTGGGGACCACCTGGAATCCTCTCAGGGACCACAGGTGGTCCCGGACCACCTGTTGAAAACCCCCTGCTTTACACTGGCGTTTGTCCCGTTGCAGGTGGGAACGTTCGGCATGGGCATCCTGCAGATGCGCTACCCGGTGTGGCCGCGCTATGGGAGCTACCTGGAGCCGGTTTCCGACTACCGGCACCTGACTGTGGCCACGCTGGAGGAGCGGCCCTTCGTCATCGTGGAGGCCGTGGACCCCCAGACAGGCACCTGCGTCAGCAACACGGTGCCCTGCCGCAGGCAGTCCAACAAGACAGAGACGTGAGTAATAATATACTGAATGTGTGTGTCAAGTCCCAGGTTGAAACGTTTGGGGAACGATCACTGCCATACAGGGGCGTTTTTGTCATTAGGCAGACTAGGCAGTTGCCTAGGGCGCCATGAGGAGAGGGGGCGACCCCCGTGGACATGATGTTTTGTGGCTCTACACCTTGCTTGTTTACTGCCAGTGTTTTCAGCAGAGCTGTGATGTCACGCCCTGCTTTATTGAATGGGTGTCAATTAGTGCTGTATAGTAGGCCTGATTTTGGGGTTCGAGCATTGTCAGGAATTTCAGTGCGAGCTTCGAACGTTCGATACTAATTAAGTTGTTAAAAAAGCAGCATGCTATGATATGAATACATCAGTCATGAGAGCGCAGCCACGGTTCTAATGTATCATCTACCGATCCGACACGGGTAACACGCTATTTCTTGCCAACAGAAGGCTTTTCCCAAGCTGTCCGGTGCCGAAAATGCTAACCGAAACAAGCCAAAAGTGTCATTGACACCCATTCAAAAAAGCAGGACATGACATGTCACAGCTCAGCCGAAAACATTTAGCAGTACACAAGCAAGGTCTGTAGCGGGCCTGGAGGTCTGCATTGAGCACTTTTTCTCTTTTCTTTTCATTTTAGTTGAACCCATACATTCAAGGCATCTTATAAGCTAATAGTTAAGGCAAGCTATGAAAATCTGGAAACTAAATCGTTACCAAGAATTGTCTTGTAACTATTGTTGGTGTTTCTAATTATGTCTAATAACATGTACTAAAACATTGAAATTCAACTCCTGGGGAAACCTCACAAAAACAGATAAAAGTCAGGGTACTGCTAACCTATAGAAGGCCAAACATTCAAAGTTTAATTCTGCTTCATGCTGCATGACTGACTTTGTCATGCTGAATCCATTCCAACCATTAGTTGTTTTTTTTTCCTCAGAAAACACATCCCTGATCTAAAAACAAACTACTTCAACACATTTGAGAACGTGCTGTGGCCATTTTCAGCTCAATGAGTGTGTGTAAAGTCTCGATTGGCAGTCTAGGGCTAATAAAGGGACATTTGGCTGGTGGGAGAGAGTGTGAGAGATCTGGCTACAGGTGACTTATATACTCTGATGACTGATGGTAATTGGTGGACTGATGAACGGTGGACCAACCAGTGGTGAGAGGTGGATAAGTGGACAGGAACTTTGGTTGAGTGGGCTGGACCTGCACTAACTGTTCCCCTCATACTAATACACGTAATAGTGTGTTTTTGTGCAAAACTAATTCGATTCAGCATCATGAAAACAATTAATTAGTTAGACATCACATGTTATATAAAGCATGATGACAATTTACATGTTTTGCCTTCTATAGGTTAGTGACTATTACCCCGACTTTGATGGGGTTCATGGGGTTTCCTCTGGGGGTTGAATTTCAATCTTTTAGTAACAACAATTAGACAACATTAGAAACGAACTGTTTCTAATGTTACCAATATTTCTTGGTAATGTTCTAGTTTCCAGATTGGTCAAATATCTGATAAAATGCACTAACTATAAAGCCAAAAGTGCCATCCTTCCATGCCACCTACCCCTGTTAGCGCCTGTTAACACAGCCCACGCGATTGATTTTGCATCCAACTTGAGAGTGCCATTATGCATTGTGCTTAAGAAGCTCTTCCCATACCATTAGCAATGGCGTGGCGTCTTGGCACTCAACGCGGCAGACTGCTCTCTAAGTGCCGTTCGTACTCATTGAAACGGGGGCCGCGCCGCTATAAGATAGCAGTTCTACAAGCTCACGAGGCGGCAGAGACGCGCCGCACTACCAGCTTGTAGGTCGTCTGTTTTTATCCGCGCAGCACCGTCTCACAGTGGAGCATATATTAGCCATTAGGACGCTCCGCCGGCGTTACAATCTCGCAGCGATCTCGCACTGACCCAATAACGGAAAATATATGCACCGTGCGGTGGGGTATCAATTAGGGTGGCTGAGCGATTAGGCTCATACCATCAATCCTGACCACCGTGGAGACTGATATGGGTGTTCATTAGCGGGACGGGAAAGGGAAAAAGGAAATGCTGGCTATTATCCATTACTGACAATTGGTCTTAACGGGACACGGGGACGGCAAGGTGAAGTCCACATCCCTCCCTGCAGTGCAATAGACCCCCGCTAAAGAGGTTTATGCCTGCCGACCGACCAAATCATGTCATCGCTCTAAATAGGTTATATAGTTCCCAATGTTCCTTGAGCGGGACGGAGGAGTGTCTTTCATGGTGGAACCGGATGGGGCTGGTTTAAGTGGTTCAGTGAAGCCGTCTGCAGGGGCAGCTGTGAATGTGACACTCGGATGGACTGTGTGTGTGTGTGTGTGTGTGTGTGTGTGTGGGGGGGGGGGGTCAATTCCTTGACACTTTTTTCATGCCAAGGACCCCATCTGAAAAAGTTTGCCAGGGTCTCCCATGTAGAGCATGTAATTTTCCATAGTGTTAAAAAAATAGCATTTTTTTGGGAATATCCAACATATAGGTGTACTGTTTTTTAATAACCAATATAAAACTATCAAGACAGTGTTTAAAATGATCACCCTCAAGGTCCCACTGGTGTCGAGGGCTCAATGGAAGGAAAGAAAGAAAGAAAGAAAGAAAGAAAGAAAGAAAGAAAGAAAGAAAGAAAGAAAGAAAGAAAGAAAGAAAGAAAGAAAGAAAGAAAGAAAGAAAGAAAGGACACTCTCACTATAGGGGGGCTTTGGCTATTTAGCGGTCCGTTGCATGGCGGAGCTCACACCCTGCTGTCTAAGTAGGAGGAGGGCTCTGCTAGCCCTCCTCTGTGGGGTCCTCTGCTCCAGACCCATCCCTCACGCCCTCGCCCTGGAGACCCAACCTGGCTGTCCGGCCATCTGTGCGCCTCGCCTGTTCCTCCTCGGAGGGAAACCAGGAAATATGGTCCGGACCGTACAGCCAGTCCCTGGCCCCAGACACTTAACACTGTGCTTATTATTGGGGCAGGTTCCTGTGGTGTATGAAGTGCTACTGATACTGCTCCTGGACTAATATCACTCTGCTGCAAGTCAAAGCTGCTCTGTGAAACCTATACATGTGAAGTAGAGTGATAGCTTTCTTTTTTACCAGCTGCTATGTTGGCTTTCACGCACACACACACAAATAAACACGCACGCACACATGCACGTATGCACACACACACACACACACACGCACGCACACATGCACGTACGCACACACACACACACACACCTGAACGTTTTCCTGAGGGAACTATTGTTGGCTATAAGGCTACACTAGCTCACAGTTACAGTGTCACCTACAGAGATCCTTGTTGATTCCATCCGTACATAAATACAGCACTGGCCGCTTGAGCTAAGCCTTCTTTTTATTATTAAGGACAAAGCTCAACATGCATGTAACCACTAACCAGCTAGCAGCTGGTTAGTATTTGGATTTATTTCAATTCTTGTTTAAAAAGAGTTCAAGAGTTCAGTTCTGTAATTTAGACTTTTGAATACACATGTATTTTTGCTAAAAGCATGTGTGTGTGCTTTTAAAAAGCCCAAATTACAAAAAAGATACATCTTTTGTCCTTGGAATGCAGTGGAGTGAAAGATACAGCTTTTGTCCTTGAATGCAGTGGAGTGAAAGATACAGCCTGAGATATAAATATTAAAACATATACTTGCTTACCATAGGAGTTACTGTATCACTCGGCCGTAGTGTCTCAGGCAGGTACAGTATAGAGAGTGGTGAGGATTTGCGGGTCGATCCCTGCAGGGCAGTGCCGTGTCAAAGTGTCCTTGAGCAAGACACTGCAGCCATAACTGCAACTGATGGAGGTGGTATACCAAATTGCATGATTGCCTGTGTGTGTGTGTGTGTGTGTGTGTGTGTGTGTGTGTGTGTGTGTGTGTGTGTGTGTGTGTGTGTGTGTGTGTGTGTGTGTGTGTGTGTGCGTGCGTGCGTGCGTGCGCGTGCGTGCGTGCATGCGTGTGTGTGAATTGGGTCATCTCTGGAGACGGACCGCAGGCTCCACACAATTTGCAAACGCTTCCAGCTAACAGTCTGTTTAGTCTGGAAAGCGCTGAAAGCCCAGCGCAAATAAAGTGGGTGCCCCCCCCCCACACACACACACACACACACACACACACACACCCGCTTGTGTTTTGTGCCTGTGCAGTCGTGTAAACAACTCCTACTGGAAACAAATCTAGCTGTTTAGCAGGGTTGGAAATTCCAAACGATATTTTGAAATGAATATTCTCGTCTCTTGCCATATGCCAGACAGCCAAAACCCAGAGAGTATGATGTGTGTCTGTTGCGAGGGACGGATTGTCACATATTTACACATACAACACATACAACAGCTCATACAACAGCTGCTCAGCTGAGCAGTAGATCGTCCAGTCAGTCCAACACTACTTAGCTCTGACGTCCTACCCCTGACCTCAAGCATAACAGGCAGTGCATGTCGTTCCCGGTTGAGTCTTACCAGACCATGTATATCAAACTGTTAGTATGATGAGCTAACATCTACCCCTTGATCCACAGATCAGGGGATTGAAAAATAGCACCTGCTATTTTGCTGGAAAATTGTGAGATTGCAGCACAAATCTTTCAATATGTTCTTTTAGAGCGAATGCTCTATAGAAACTATATTGTCAGGTCTATAGGTTAAGGGCCCCCCTTAATGGGGGTGGGTGGCACAGTGATTGCTTGTCTGAGGGCCCAAAATTTGGCGCTCCGCGCCTGCCTCCAAAGATGATACAGGCAGATGATTATGCATGTATTTAAGGTGAGACAAAAAGGGATTAGGGTGCAAAGTCGCAGCGTGTGTCGGACGCATTTAGTCCACATAAGCTACCTGACACCAGGAGATACGAGATATGAGTGGAGTTTTAAAATGGGCCAGGGGCAAAACAAACAGAGCGCCTTGTAAAATGGAGATACAAGGTTTCTGCCCAGCAACAGCGCCGCCGGTATATTATATTTGCGTGGCGCTCTGTCCCTCGGAGCACATTGGCACCGTGTGGATCCATCGGTATTGAGATTGATAGTGGGGTAATTCTCTGCTGAAAGGTGCCATCGACCCACCCGGATGATGTCATCCATCTATTAGCCACGCTCAATGGGAGCAAAATTACGAGTTGATGTGATTAAAAAGCAGCGGACACAGCGGTGGATGAGGTCCTGGCAGGAACTGCACCGCAGTGCCAGTACAGTACAATGAATGCTTTCCCATGTCCGACAATACAGCTTCCTTTTTTCCAGGTGTTACCACTGAGACTAATTGCCCTTGTGTTCCATCCATGTCGCCACTTTGTTCTTTCTTTCTTTTCTTTTGAAACTCCATTTTGGTTTTGCTCTTAGACAAACATATAACATATAGTTTCAGTTTCAATTTTGACTGAGTCTCTGGCACTTCACACAAAACATAGCAGGAGGAAACAGTAAAACATAGTGAAATGTACCCTGGGCCCAGAGTCTTCCCCGCGCCCCCTTACTGGCGTAATGGCGTGGGCGCGGGGAAGACTCTGGCTTCGCCGAATCAGGGGTGGATCTAGCTCGCCATGAACCCTGGTGAGCCAATCAGAGCGCGTTTCTGCATAAAAAACAAATGACGCAAATCAGCAGAGACCCAGTTTAAAGTTTTTCGAAGCTAGGCTAGCTAACAGGGCACTGGTGACTACAGACACTGCATACTACCGGCGCCTGTGTTCTACGTGGCAATCAGCGCTGCTCTTGGTTAGATTCTAACCAATAGGAGTTGAAATCCCATCCCTGGAAAGTCAAATCCCATCACTATAGCGAATCAGAACCCTGCCCGCAACTCCAAACTCATATACAAGCTTGTAATGCTTGTAATGAGGGTGGGGACTGGGGAAGCCAGGTTAAGTAAAATGTACACAGCTGTCATCAAGAAAACAAAGAAAAATGATAGCAGAATATATGACAGCCTATACAGTATAACAACTGTTTCAGTTGCAGGGAGAAAAAAGATGGATTTATAGCTTGCATTAAAACAAATACAGGTGCCTATATAGGCTCTCTGGAAAAACTCTGCTAGATGGAACTATAAGCCTTAATTAGTTAGTATCATTGGTAACACCTGTGGGAAGTAACATACTGTAAGACCTACAAAACTATGCCTGCCTAGCTATAGCCCAAATATTAATGTACAAATAGTGAGTACTGATGTGTACCCCACAACTTAACTATCTGGAAATATAGTTTCCAGGTTTCCAGGTGTGTCTGCCGTGGGGGACGGGGGCATGACATCC
>CM076965.1:37619884-37652384 GCA_039105355.1 Benthosema pterotum | reverse complement strand
TGCATCTATCTGCATGATATGCCTCCTCTCGGTTCTCTGATTTCTTAGAACTCACTTAAACCCTATACAAGCCCATTGTGGGCACAACGTTAGTCATTGAGAGTTTGTAGGTCTGCTATGTTTGGCTAACGCACATGAATGCTGGGGTACCATAGCTTTTTGTTCCTGATACGAATTAATGAAATTATACAAAGTGGATCTGTGAGTACAGTCCAAGATTGTATTCCTAAAATCTCAGTGCAGGTGTTACAGGTCCATTTGGTTCCATTTTGTACTGTATCAGTTATATGTGGATTCCTTTTAAAGTTAGAGACATGAAATGGAAGCACACACCTCAAAAGATCACTACAGGTGTTCAACAAAAATAATGCGCACAATGAAAGAGAAGGATTGTCTGCACACTGTATCTCATGCTTCCAGAAAACTTTACTTACAATGTTTCAACCCTTGTGAACAACACATGATAGGCTGACAATAAACAGGACACAGGAACCACTGGGAACAGGAACCACTGGGAACTGCACAATAAAAGTACACAGTTGATGACATTCTTTTTCATGGTCCTTGAAATGAATCAGCTTGAGAACCACTGTACGCTGAACCAATTGATTAGTATCATTGGTAACACCTATAGAAGTATAGGGAACTAGTGAGTTCTTCTGTTTTTCCCCTTGTGTTTGAGTACATCACGGCCTCCTTCCACTTCCACTTGGAAGTTATTTTCATGCATTCCGATTCTTGGAATCATTGATGTTGTTTTCATCATCCCGCTTTGCTTGTGACATTTTATAGACTGGCCTCAATAGATAACTCATAATGAGAGGTTAATGACGTCTTTTATAACAGCGACTCAGATCGATGGGGACGCTGCCACGTTAAGGGAAACCAATATTCGGGAAAGTTGACTCTCTGCGGGGGGAAGACATTCTGCTCTGACCTCCAAGGGAAGCCAAGCGAAACTATCAGATCTGTGAGGGAGACAGTTGGCATTTCATAACGCAAGTATCTCTGGGGAGCAGGGTGGAAAAACTCATTGGAGCAGAGGTTGACGTTTCACCTAAATATTCATATTTTGGGAGCGCTGCCTTCGTATGATAGCCTAATCAGACTCGCCCATGCCTCTCTCTCACTCTCGGGTCTGTCTGCCTGTCCCCCTCTCTCTTTTTTTGTCCCCAAGTATTCTGCAAAAAAAAAAAGTGTACATGCACTGTTATGATTTTGTGTCTGGAATGGCTAAGCTTGCAATCTGTATCACAAGATACTGCGCCTGCCTGCCACGGGAAGACGGAGAGTTGGTTCTTGCTACTAATGGAAAGTCATACTTTTATTCTTTGGTATATTTTGTGTGGTTTTATGGTTGCTTTTGGGATGGGTGTGTGCGTCCATGCGTGGATGCGTGGCCGTGGATGCGTGCATGCGTGTGTGTGTGTGTGCATAACTTTTTGAACATCTTTGAAATGGAGTTTTTTCAGATGTTTACAATTTTCCGCAGCCAGATGGTCAGTAAGACAACTTCAGTCAGGAATTAATGTGTTTATAGCATGAAATACTGTATCAAAATGCTCTCTCTGTCTGTCTCTCTCCAGCATTGTGGGTCACACCGAGCCTTATACCAAGTTGTGTTGTAAAGGCTTCTGCATAGACATCCTGAAGAAGCTGTCCCGCAACATCAAGTTCTCCTACGACCTCTACCTGGTCACCAACGGCAAGCATGGAAAGCTTGTCCGCGGCATCTGGAATGGCATGATTGGAGAGGTATGAGCACAGGTTTATTTAAAGATGGAGTGCCATGGTTTTTTCTACCCTAAAACATGATCATCAGGTGTTAATGTTATATGAAGAGTGCGATTTTTTTTTTTTTCGCAAAAAGTGTACAGTGTGTGTACAGTCATTTTTATGATTCCACCCAGCCAGTTCATTAAGTATGCCTGGTTTGCCTGGTGGGTGGTGATGGGTGGAGATCCACTTGAACTGAAGCCACACCCACAGCTGTAGTTGTATGATAAAGGGGGGGGGGGGGGGGGGGGGGGTTAGGGGAGGGGCTGAACACGTGATACCACTATATTGAAGTTTTTTTCATTGGCACGTTTGACTGGAAAGAAAGAAGAAACCCTAAATACAAAGGGAAGACATCATTGCACATAAAAAGACACCAAGGGGTCTATTTACATACTGTCACCTCTTAAACATGTACAAAATACAAAAATACAAAAATCACGGCAACCCCTCTTTAAGTAATGTTACGCAGTACACAAGTGCTTTTGATCCAAAGAAATTGTTGCATTGTTAGATTGTGAGAAAATGACTCACAATCTAACAATCTAACAATCTATGGTGTGGCAGAGGTTTCTGCCACACCATAATCTTAGAATGAGGCATGGGAATTAGCATATTTCCGTTTCAAGATGCATTTTCTGGTATATATTACCTCAACGAAAAAAACAAAATGTGTGTACTTAGCGGGTACAGTGGCACATTCGGTGCTGTGGCATCACAGCTACAATGTCCTGGGTTCGATTCCCACCAGTGACGCTGTGTTTATGAGTTTGTAGGGAGTATTCTCTCCTCCACATCGCCTAGTGCTAACACTCTAGGTGATGTTGGTGAAAGGGCCTTGGGCCTTGCAAGCTCACAAGGTATCATGCCTGGCCATCAGACAACACTGTGATCTTGTACATCTACTTTTTTGTCCTCTTTTTGTACGATAGGACTCATGGACGAGTATAAATCAGGCATTACGTAACATGGCATTATGTTATCCACTGCGATAGTAATGGATTATGGATTAGGATTGGTGGCAGATCAGGGCCCTGCGGCACTGTGGACCAACCAAAAACAGCAAGCATAACCTTGGCATAGGCTTCCGACTTGTGCCTGTCTTGCAAGTGAATGTTGAGGTCCTTTTACATTATTGGATTGCATATATAAAGGTATATAAATGATTCATAAAACTGTATCCAGCAAAATTCACAAAATAAATAGTAAATAAATAAATGAGGCTTCACTGTGTCGAGATGGTATTGATATGTTTGTAATAGAAACAAAGCTAGATACAAAGTTTTGGATAACAGCAGCTGAAATAACTAGTGCAGTGCAACGCTCCCAGTCAAACAGATCAGAAGGCTGTGGCAATGAGCTGGCATCAGTCGTGTTTCCAGACTCTGATATTGCAAAGAAAACAGCATGTGGTTGTACCAAAGCAGCATCCAGTTCCAAGAACTCCCAAATAACAAAACTGCCCTTGGCTTTGTTAGGAGGAGGATGCTTTGATAAAGTAAACATTTCATTATTGGTTCCTTGTTGGTTTTAATTTCTTTATTCACAATCAATTGTTATTATTATAATTATTATTACAGGCCTACAGTAACTCAATGTTTTTAAATTGTGATATTGTGAGTAAAAAAGTTATCACAGTACACCCTGGACCCAGTGGCGTTTCTAAGCAATTTGGAGCCCTAGGCAAGATTTTCCCTGGAGCCCCACTTACCAAATGGACCCTTACGGCTCCATTTGGTAAGGGGGGGCTCCAGGGAAAATCTCCTGTAAAATGGCGCCCCCAAGAGATAAAGAACTTATTATATGTGTGTTTAATGTTTAATTCTAGTTATATAGGACAAGTATAATGTATTTATCCATATTAGTCTTATTAGGCTGGTATCCTTTAAAGCATTTCTGGTGGTCGCCCCCTCCACTCACTCATGGTCCCCCCTACCCTCATGGCGCCCTAGGCAACTGCCTAGTCTGCCTAATGGCAAAAACCTGGACCCTTATCATAGAGATTAACAGTATTAGAAAGGTCACCTTCCCTTATCGTAGTTCATTTATGAGGCCGCATGGTATGCAATTCCAACAGTGTTGATTTTGACAACAATTTTGTCTAAGTTAGTCAAGATTTTGGACTAAAATGTAGTTTGCTGCGCCTTAAAGGAACATTCAGTGATATGGGTGATTTGGAAAACACTCCGGTCCTCCTAACAAAATGTGCACATACAAGGCCAACCCCCACTCAATCCTGATTGGAGGAAGGCCCCTCTCTTCCTGATTGGATGAGAGGCTTTTATCCCAAAGCCCAAACTTAAACTAGGGTTTTTGACCCCAGGGGCTCATTGGGGACGTGGAACTCTCTATAGAAGGGAGGATTAGCAAAATAAAGAGTAAAAGTAATTAAGTAAAATCACTTACTATACATTTAATGGTGTTGTATTGACCTGTGTGCAACCAAACAACTCTTTTAGTTCTACTGGATCTCTTCTAGTTTTTATTTGTTGATGAAATTGTCCATAGTTTTTGTCATAGTTTAGTTCTTATTTAGTCTTTCGTTTTCATCAGTGTCATTTGCCGCCATAGTTTTAGTCGACAAAATCAACCCACACACGTCCACCGTCCTTCTGCCTCTTCCTAGGTGTTCTATAAGAGGGCCGACATGGCTATCGGTTCGCTGACCATCAACGAGGAGCGCTCCGAGATCATCGACTTCTCTGTGCCCTTTGTGGAGACAGGGATAAGCGTGATGGTGGCCAGGAGCAACGGGACCGTCTCGCCCTCCGCCTTTCTAGGTGAGCAGCCCCCTCCTCCCAGTGCATGCAGGCCTGTCGTCTGAGTGAAGAGAACATTTTTATTCCCCCCCACCCCTAACCCCCCGCAGGATGTGTTTTAGGTCTCGCCTTTGAGAAACACAATCACGCACCGACGCGTCTGACAGAAGGAACATGGCAGATATGGAGGTGTCAGTGTGAACAGCGTTGTGGTCTCAGCATGAGCAAGCTGATGTTACACAGCACAATCCCTGGCACATTCTGGGACCATACAAAGGAATACGTTAACAGGATTACAAAAGAATAAGTTAATGTAGCCACGACAGATGCCTGTCACAATCACGAGAGTCATGACGCAACTTTACCCAGTTCCTCATCTACATAAACCCTGCGATTTCAAATATATAAAGTGCTCACTCCCAGGCCATTCTATTAAAAGCATCTTTAAGTGGTGCAAACAATTCCTTTGACAGCTTTGTGGGTATTCTGGCTGGCTGGCTATGAGCATTGAATTACTGTAAGTAGCATAATCTCACCAATGGGTGTCACTGTTGCAACATTTACTTTGCACTTTGTACAAATAACTGTTTTATCCACTGTTTGGGAAACAGCGGCCTATTGAATTCTGAATGTTAGATGTTGCACTTTCTGTGTGCGTTTGTTTCCCCAGAGCCATACAGCCCGGCTGTGTGGGTAATGATGTTCGTCATGTGCCTGACCGTGGTGGCCATCACCGTGTTTGTCTTCGAGTACTGCAGTCCCGTCGGGTACAACCGCAGCTTGGTCACCGCCAAAGGTGAGTCGTGTCATGGTATCGTGACACGTTGTGAGCCTTTGCATCAGCTATTTTCAAATAGCGTAGTAGTGAAGTTGCTAATATGCGTTCTGTAATAATGATCAAAATAAGCACGCACAAATAATAACAATAAAGTACAATAATTGGATCTGAAATATATTGGACTGGAAGTAAGAGTATTGGAAATTGGAAGTACAGTCCTGTACTTGAGTAAATGTATTTTAATGCTCCCTTCTCTCAGACCCCGGAGGTCCCACCTTCACCATTGGGAAGTCGGTGTGGCTGCTGTGGGGCATCGTCTTCAACAACTCGGTGCCCATCGAGAACCCCAAGGGGACCACCAGTAAGATCATGGTGCTGGTGTGGGCCTTCTTCGCTGTCATCTTCCTGGCCTCCTACACCGCCAACCTGGCTGCCTTCATGATCCAGGAGCAGTACATCGACACTGTGTCTGGACTGAGCGACAAGAAGGTTTGTACGAGCCAAAATGCTTGGACTGAGCAACAAGAAGGGAAAAATAATAACAGATGAGTCTTTTTTTCAAATTTTGTTTGAGTTTGTGCTCCCCCTAGTTGGTGATTGTTGGGTATGTATGGCTGGCATGCTGAAGTCCTGGAATCAAAGCAGCCAGACATTCTTCAAGGAATAGGAGTCAGGGCTACTAAGTGTATCCTATCAGTCACGGCAGATATCCTATCGGTTGCGGAAGGTATCCTATCGGTCGGGGTCAAGGTTAGGTTTCTGTTCATTTAATTGTTTGTCTCAACTTAGGGTTATGACTAGTTTAACTTCTGACGGACAAGGTCAACGTTTAGCTTTGTAAGCTTCAGTAAAAGCAAATTTAATTTGTAAAACCTATTCTATGTGCATGGAGCGTGGTGCTGTGCAAACAGAATACTTTCAGTATTGCACCAAGAGCTACCAGCAGCCCGGAATACAAATACACTGACTGGCAGACCCAGCATGTCCACGACTCTTGTCTGCTGCCAAATAATTTAAATTCACCCGGCCGGGAATACCTTATGTTTTGTTTATTTATTTTTAATTTTTATTCAATAATATTTTATTAACCACTTGAACCCCAGCATTCATAACCTGGCCAAACATGCACACACTTGGTTTCCAAATTAGGGACAACTCTGTATTTCAAGGGATGGTTTGTCATTGGGAACCCTAAGAGAAAGTGATGATGTAAAACAAGGGAGACAGAGAGTCATTTTTTACTTCAGTCAGGCACTCTGATCCAGGTGATGGTGTATTTGGCTGTCTGTGTGTTAGTCAGCTCCTGTGATGCCCCAGAACGGTGCTTCTCACAGCGGGGTCTGCATGGGGACCTCAGTTCCCATCTGTTTAACCACCACTTTTTGCTGTGTGAACATACAGTAGCTGACCGACTGTCACGATGCAGATCCACATGCCGATGCGAAGAGAGTTTGTAGAGAATCCTTATTGGTTCCTATATTTATTGTCTCTGAGACGTTTAATTCAGGCATAATCATAACAGCATGGGATTATGAATAATTTCAAAATAGAGTGATAGAAATAGAAAGTGAATGAATGAACGTAACGGCATTGTGAAATGCATGTCCTACAGCAGTGGTTTTCAACCTTTTTGATAGCAGGGCTCACTATTTATTCAGCATTTCAGCTGACACAAAACTAAAGATTGATTTTGCTTTTGTCCAGAATACTAGTCTGGATCTGGAAATAATCATTATTTTACATTCTTTACTTCTGTAGACGGGCTAATTCACACAATGAATATTTTAACTCTTGAGAGTGTCACCATGAAACTGACTTTCCATCATTTAGCCTGCATAGGGACCACCTGGAACCCTCTCAAGGACCACTGGTAGGTCCCCGGACCACTGTTTGAAAACGACTGTCCTACAGGACATGCTTGGGCAGGAGGATGCTGCAGAGACAGAGGGCGTTTGATCACTGGACAAGCTGGTCAGAGATGTGCTGAGCGTGTAAGAATGACTGATGGTCTGATTAAACAGACTGCGGAGATGAACCATTAGGACTGCGGCCATAATGTGGCTGGAGGGCAGGATGAGGAACGCAGAGCTGTAGCCTGATGCTCCTTTCCTTTCTGACTAATGACTAATATAGTCTCTGACTGCCGTGTGGAAACCTCATACCGTATGTCCAATGCTCTCCAGGATTCAAATTCATAGCAAACGGTAAAAGCAGCAGATCGGAGCTCGTGGATCTACCTCACGGCTTTTGGTGTTTTTGTCGCTCTGGTATGATCGCGTATAAGGGTGTTAATTAATCCTAGGGTCGTCATGCAGGCCGTGCGGGCTTGTCTGTCCAAAACATAAATCAACGATGAATCAATGTGGTAATTGATTTGCTAAAGCCAACGGTTTGAAAGAGCAGAGGTGCGAGCTTTCTGCCAGACAACAATGGTATTTGAACAGCAGCATTCAGCCAGACTTGGTCAGGGGACAGGCAGGACGGTGTATTGTTTGCCCAGCTGTGCGGGGACATCTCAGCTTGAGATAATTAAAATGGGACACGTGGACCGGTCGGTGGTGACTGGGAAAGTGACCTTGCGTCAAAGTGTTTCAGAGGACGGCGTGAAGCAGAAGACATCGGTGAGAGGACACTCGCGGTGCGTCGATCCCCCGTCTAATGGACACGTCCGCCGTGAGCGACGACGTCCTCATACATGGAGAGTGAGGACAAGTCCTTGTGGTATACATGCTACTACGTCATGTTGGTGCCATGTTAATGCACTCCTTGTCACTATTTTATACACACAGCAGACCCCCCCCCCCTCTGCAATCTTCTTTTTTTTGGGGGGTGGGGGTAACCCGCGCATAGGGAATGTTGGTATCAATAGAGTAGCAGCATATTATTATGAAGAGTGCAGGACGGTATTACGAAAAGGAACCTTGGCCCTTGCCAACCTCCCTGTGTGATTGCATTCCATTGCAATTTCGCATGACGAACGAACGGAGCGAGACTCCCTCCCCCATCACCTCTGGAAAGTAATCTAGCCCCGATATGCGGGTGCCACGGAGGTCTGTGTTTGGATGCAAGATGGAGGATGATCCCTCCGTTCACAAAGACAAGGTTTATTGCAAAGGCAATCACCATGATGGGTTTAATGGTATACTCTGGTCGAGTGGTTATCAAAATAGTTGTGTTGACTGGTACACCAAAGGGCAAGTCAAACATCTCGAGGCACGTAGTCATAGTGAAAACTGCATACAGGCTCATAACTATTTTTGAATGCACAGTTGTTTTACAACACAAAATGAATTACACGCCTGCCGACAATATAGGCCTACTATATTCACATAGCAGCCATTTTGCTCTCACGTCACTTTACTGCACAACTCTGTCAAAGACTAAAAACACTTTAATCCAAGTGGACAAGGTTACGTTCATGAACACCACATCCTCCAAATCACGAAATTAGAAGTGCAAATTAACACAGGAAAAAGCTAACGAGATAATTGACTAAACAGCACCTGAGGGCATGGTGGGAATCAGAGGTTAGATACAGTCTCTACTGTGTGTAAGGTACTTGAGTACAATTATAGAGTGCTTTTACTTGAGGAATATTACACGTTTTTTACTCCACTACAAATACCTAACCTGCTTTTAGTCAATTTAGAGATTTAGATTATTATTACAAAACATACATTAATCACTTAAAGAGCTGGTGAATTGAAAAAAAAAAATCCTCACTTTCAGAGCACATCCGTGGTCATTACTCATTATATAGCCATACCCCAAAAAATGGGAAAGTTTACACTTTTGTGTATTTTTAAATAAAAAGTCCATACAAGTTGATTTTTAATTACTTCCTGAAAACAAAAATGTGCTGCGTATCCATTATCACATCAATAAAGGCTAATAGAAGTTAAGCTGACCTGTTTTTATCCCATTCCTGAATCCCCCACAAACACAGGTCTTAATTACCGTCAGAAATAGTCCGTTTTTAATCCCATTCTGGCACCCAGACAGTGTCTTACTCAGTTACTCATCATGTTAGAAATTAGAATATACAGTACATCTGAACACATAATGGTAGAAATAGGCAACATAGCAGTGCATCGGCAGAGCTCTGGGACGTTTGCAAACATCCATGCATCGTATGTAGATAGCTCATCGTACAGCTGTCCCTCGCTTTGGGCCCCATAGCCTGAAGGGATGCAAGCTCTGATTGGTTCAGAAACTTCAGATCAGTGTTTCATGCTGAAACTTCAAAGTAAAATGCCCTCCATTTCCGGTTCACTGCACCTTTAAGAACTATTTCATATTTCAACTTATCTACAAGTAAGATAGCTAATCTTTAAGTCTCACAAAGCTTTTATATTTGATCATTTCAAATGTAGATATCAACAATTTGGTACTTCTCTAAACTTGCCCTGAGTACAAACGTATGAAACTAAGCCAGGTAGAACATATCTGTGTGTCTGTGTCATGTGGTGCTGACACCACCTGCCACCAGACGGCGCAGTTACATCAAATCAAATATACAGAATCATTTTGACGGACTTCAAATACAGCGTTCGCTTCGACGCTTCCTTCCTTACTTGTTTTACTACTATGTCTGCAGGGTGGTATTGCTACTTTAAGTAATGAATAAAAGAGAAGACTTCCACTGCCTGTCTGTCGTGTCGTGATGCCAGCCAGGTTGATGGACGTCGCCGCAGCATCAGTTTGTCACTGTTCCTCAACCTGCAGGCCTCGGGGCCATTCTGCCATTTGGAAATGACAAAAAAAGAAGAGAGGAGAGAGGGATCACATGGAGCACATTAAGCACCGTGGGGGGGAGGGTAGGAGGGGTGGGGGGGCAGAAATGACACGCTCACACATGCCACTGTGCTGTGTGCCTGTCACCATGCATGCAACACCTATAAAGGCCTCTGTCACGTGAGAGTCATGCTGAAAGACGCAGTGGGGCTGCTCAATAATCCCATCAAACTGACTTATACTTTCACATGACATGAACGGCGCGAGAGGGAGAGCAACGTGATAAATCTATCATTTATACGTGTTCCATCTGCGGCCCTCTCTCCCTCTCTCTCTCTCTCTCCTCACCCCACCTCTCTCTCTCTCTCCCCCTACAGTTTCAGAAGCCTCAGGAACAGTACCCGCCGTTCCGTTTTGGTACGGTCCCAAATGGCAGCACCGAGCGCAACATACGGAGCAACTACCCGGAGATGCACGCCCACATGGTCAAATACAACCAGAAGGGCGTGGAGGATGCCCTGAACAGCCTCAAGACGGGGTAGGCCTCTGTCACGTGACAGCAAGAAATAACATAGGACTGTTGAATGATTCAAGAATGTGATCAAATTAATCACAGCTTCAAAATTAATTCAATCATTAATTAGTATTTGAACTATGTCCAAGCCATGTTTTCATGTACGGGATTTGAACATTTGAACACTGGGTAAAAAAAAGATCTGTTTTTTCTTAAATATTTATACAACGTCATAATATTTATAATAATAGGTGATCTGCAAGGACCCAATGCTTGTAGATCCCTCAATACTCTATGGCTTTGGTTACAAGGAGACACAGCTATGTCTCTGTAAAACCGTACTCTACTGTTTGTTTGTTTTTTCAAAAAAAAAAAAAATGCTTAGTGGTTTGGTCAGTGTGTACATGACTTAATTGAGTTAAAAACTTTAATTGGATTAATAAACAAAATGTATTAATGCCATTAACTTGTTTAAAAAAACAGATATATCTTTGCGATTGTCTAAACGTTAGTAATATGCAATGGTCAAATGGTCAATGGTCAAATGATTTCCATTGTAATTAAGCTATACCAATATCCAGCTGGTAAGTCTCACATCAATCAGTTAATTGTGTAACCCGTAATAATTCATTTGGTGAAGTGAGTGGTCTTTAGTGGTATACATTTGCTTGAGTACTGTACTTAAATTAACACGTATTGATTGATTGATCTGATTACTTACAGTATATTGTACTTTTGACTCCACCAAATCTCTAGGAAGCGACATACAGGATGCAGATTCAAAATTATTAAACACTAGATCAGCATTCAGTAGAGTGCAAACTTGATTGGCTATTTTCACCCACAAGTACAGGTAGGTGCCATGGCCTACTTGTGTGTGAGCAGAGAGGGCCACCAGGGAGCAAGTCCCCCGGCACCTTCAGCAGATAATCCTCATGACAATACTTGAAAACATCTCTTAATTTGCACTCACTCTGCTCACGCAAGTAATTAGTTCAAAAGGTGTGTGTGTGTGTGTGTGTGTGTGTGTGTGTGTGTGTGCGTGTGTGTGCGTGTGTGCGTGTGTGCGGACGTCAAATCATGGTTTAACAAATGTTTTAGCTCAAGACACAAACACAAAATAGCAATATGATGTGCCTCCGGGACACAAATCTATCTACATGCAACAACATACTGTAAATAAAAACATGTTTGAGATACTGTTTGAGAAACAGAGTTCTAGTCAGTAATTCTAACTCTCTCTCTCTCGTAGGAAACTGGACGCGTTCATCTACGACGCGGCGGTGCTGAACTACATGGCGGGCAAAGACGAGGGCTGCAAGCTGGTGACCATCGGTAGTGGGAAGGTGTTTGCCACCACTGGCTATGGCATCGCCCTGCAGAAAGAATCTCGTTGGAAACGGCCCATAGATCTGGCTCTGCTCCAGTTTCTGGCTGATGGTATACACAGAAAATGTCCAAAACTTTTTGAAAATAGCCGATCTACAATTGGTAGTTTGTAGATCGGCTATTTTCAAAAGGCAGATATACAGTATATGACTGAAGTGGTTCATTTATGTGTGGTAATAATAATAATAATGGATTGCATTTTTATAGCGCTTTTCCATTCATTCATACATTGGGAAGTAGAGTAATAACAATCCAAATCTACAACGTAAGTGCTGGTAACTAAAGTTAGACTAAAGTAAAAGCACAATAATTGTAAAGTACAGCACTTAAGTAAATGTATTTAGCTACTTTCCGCCTCTGGACCTGATATGCACCAGGCCATGCCGACATTAGTAGCGCAGGAGATTATTGAGATAAATATAGATCCATGAAGATAAATAGTTATGGCCGTTCAGCCCATCAACGTGATAACCTTGGCCTAGGATGAATTCCCAGAGTAATGAGTTCACCACATAAAGCAGTACAAACTAAGACACAAGATAATATCTTAGCATTTCTCCAATTCCATTGTTCAGTACATTATTCTCAACTACATCTTGCCTTTATTTATTTATTTTAAACCCACTACTCTATTAACTCTCCTAAGCTAAAGCTGTCAAATATTTCTTTGACAGCTCTTGCTTGTTTACAAATAATTGAAGTGGAGTAAGAGTAGCGGAGTAGATCAAATAATTGACAAACTGCAAAGCAAGCTAGTAATGTAAAAAAATATAAAATAAATAAAAAAATAAATAAAAATAATACATTTAGGTTTATTACCTTCATGTCAAGGTCAAGGACCCACAAATTGACACTCAGTAGGCCGCAGATCCCCATTAGACATTATATGCCAGAGATTACCGTAACACAAGATTTGTATGGCTCTGGTAGTGATTTCCACTGATTTTAATTTCAAGGGCCCCCAGGTATGACCTGAATTAGGCTATAGTAATGGCATTTTGTATGTTGTAAAATCACTGTTTTAATTTAATCCTGAAAGTGTACAAATGGAACCAAATGGGCCTGTTTGGATTCCATTTGTACATTCTCTGAGTTACGGACCAAAGTACCCCATAGACCTGTTATCCCCCTGTGTGAACTGTACTACGTGGTGCCGCCGCCGCGTGCATTGCCGCCCCCTGCAGGTGACACACAGAAGCTGCAGACGGTGTGGCTGACGGGCATCTGCCGCAACGAGAAGAAGGAGGTGATGAGCAGCAAGCTGGACATCGACAACATGGCGGGAGTGTTCTACATGCTGCTGGTGGCCATGGGCCTCAGCCTGCTGGTGTTCGCCTGGGAGCACCTGCTCTACTGGAAGCTCCGCCACTCCGTCCAGAAGTCTGAGCGCCTGGACTTCCTGCTGGCCATCAGTAGAGTAAGTGGTGGCCATTCAACACGCTCCTGTTGGGTGTTCTGTTCTTACACCACAGCACTGTGTCCTCAGTGGGTCCAACAGCATTAGCGTGACTGCATATTGCAGTCACCCTAATGTGAATGTGGCCCTGTGGAGTGAGTGTGTACAGTATAGTGGCACCAGGGGAATACTCAGGCTATTTTAAAAACACATTTATAGCAGGAAAGGAGAAAACAGAAAGCCAACTATTAGGGCATTTGAACACTGATGCCTGTCAGTCACAATGTGGGACAGACAGGGGTTCAATTTGTAGGACTCCTGAAACGTCTTAGAAATGAGGGGCTGTCCCACACAAAGAGGGGACGTCTGGTCACCCTAAACATCCTTCACACACAGCTTCCAAATCCAGCTTGTAGGTAAAATAAATGTATGATCAAAAAATATATGATAAATAGAACAAATACATACTGTACTAACAATGTGACATGCACACACATTTCCCTCCTCAAATATACCACAATGATGATCTAAGGACAGTAACGGCTGAGCACTGAATAGAAGACAGGAGAGACTAATATAGTAACCACATGATCGTCAGATCATCTGTTTACACATTAGAGCTTTTTTAGGCTTAGGCTCTCTAGAGAGAAGGGGGGGTCTGTGAGAACTATCTGAATTGCCGCTTGAAAAAGACTACAGTAATTTCCATATATAATAGAATTTCCATGATATTCATTGTATTTCCAACATAGGACTATATATATTTTTTACATACAAGATTTCTAACTGGACATCGAGGACATGCCCTATGTTTAACTATCATTTATTATCATAGTTGAACCACCTCAATTATTACTAAACTGCTGCCTCGCCCCATCCAAATTACCTTAAATCTTTTTAATTTGATTTCATTACACCTTTATTTTTTTTTACCAGTAATATTACCATTTCTAATAATGTGCTTTACAAGGTTTGAGTCCTGGCCAAGAGACAGGCATAAAAATGTTCACATAAAAGTAATGGCAACATAAAACAGCAACGATTTAAAAAGTACATATCAAAGGAACAGGCTCGAAACAATCTGCACATTTCATCAAAGACTCGTTTAGCAGTGGGTATTGGAAATGGGCCCCCAATAATTGGAAAATAAATACACTACTAATTATAATATACCATTAATGTATAATAACAACAATAACGTGCCATGTTTTTTGTTCTTCAAAAACTTCTTTTACATCACATGAATAAAGGGGATTGCAGTATGCTACGTTAGTTGAATTCCATTGGAACGTAATTGATTGGCTGGTCATTAAAACAAACAAACAAACGGGTTCTGAGAGTGCATGCTGATCAGAGAGTGGGCTGTGGTGGGCTGTGGTGGGCTGTGGTGGGCTGTGGTGGGTGGTGGGCTGTAGTGGGCTGTGTGGTTGGCTGTGGTGGGCTGTGGTGGGCTGTGGTGGGCTGTGGTGGGCTGTGGATGCTTTGGACATCCTCAAGTGGGTCCTGATGCAGACAAGGTTGAGCATCAGTGATATTTAGTGTTCAGTACCAGGGCTAGGGGATTTCAGTGGTCAAGGAAGAACTAATCCTGTTTGTATAATCTTCCCATGCTTATGAAATAATTGCTTTTAATCCTGCTTTTATAAGCTTGCATGCATGCTTGAAATAATTTAGTTTAAGATTACTCTAGAGCCCACACCAAGATGAGCAAAAAAAAAAATCACATTAGGAGCACTTAGCGGTCCAGGCACATGGGCTCAGTAGCCTGACAGTGCATTGTGGGTTTGAGTCCCTCACCCACGGCCTCCGCTGTGTGTCATACTCTCTACCCTTTCCTGTTGTTAGGATAATGAAATGTACATACACAATGCTAGTTGTGGAAACGTTTACATTTGTGTAGATCAGTGGTTGGTTACCAACCATTTAGTGATTAGAGGTCAGATGGGTCGACCATGTGACTATATCAATGATCAAATGGGCACTAATTTCCTGCCCTGTAGGGAAATGAAAAATCTGCTGGTGTATGCCGTCTATGGGAAGACAGCTTTTAGAATCCTAGTATCGGATTCTTCTTTTTGGGTGAAAACAGCTTGATTTGCTCATTTATCCAAACTATGCTTTGGGTGAGTTTGTGGGACCTGTTGCATTCTCAATCACATTCACTTCCAAGTTGCTGACTCTCAGTTCCCAAACGACGCGGCTTTCAGAATAAGATGGTTCGCCTTGGAAAATGATCAACTGGCGGTCCTGGAGTACACAATTCAGACCCCAAGATGTTGGCGTTGGTGGTATAAAGTGTAAAATATTTGAGTATTTTTTCCAGCACTGGTGTAGAGCAGACACACCCAGGGTTGCCCTCTCCTTCAGTCGTCTCATTGTGCAGCTCATGAGCAGCCAGTGAATTTATCAAGATAAGTACAAGGCAACACGCGCACCACCTGTCTCCTCTGTGGTACAGGCAATCAAATCCCCCCAAAGATCCAATTTCTAAAGGGAGAGTGGAAAAAAAGGGAATTTCCGCACACACTAATCACCTCAGCATTGATTTATTGAAAAAGGTCGACGTTTCGGTGGCAAGGACCTTTCTGGAGACAGTGGATTTATCAAACCAGGGCTTCAGAGAGTAATACATATCTGTCGACGAAAAGTGTCGAGAGATGAAACCGTTACGAGTCCGTTTTGGAGAATACGAAAAAGATCTGCTGTTTACCACTGAGCCTGTTGGCTCCATGTGTCACACGGATCACCACAGAACTTTAGAGCTGTATGTTATCCCAAGTTTAAAGCTCTTGACTAGGGTGTGGTTCCCTTAGGATTTTAACCATTCTGGTTCTAGCCATGCCTGAGGAAAAAAGGGACAGAAGTAGCCTTCTGTGGTCAAATTCATATTTAGAAAATGTTTCAGGTGTCAACATTTTCTGAGGTGATTGAATGATGATGGATGATGATGGCCATGGAAGGGGAACCTTCTATAAGCTTGATGGATGAAGATAATCACCTTTAAAATATATATATTAAAAAAACATGGTCAGAATGACCTCTCAGGCATAGCGTTAAGAACTCCTTCTTGACCGGCTGATTCCTTAATGATTCCCTTTTGATTCCTGTATTTTAAAAAAGTGTTCCGTTATAGAAGGTCTCTTTAATCTTTCCTCTACATTACACCACAACGTGTTGCGAGCCTGTGGATAAATGCTATTATTGCCGAATTTGCATCTTGCGATCCACCTGTTGCCTCAGTCCCAAGCCTTGGCTTACTCATCTGCAAAAAAAAAAAGCCTGGGCACAATCTAAAGCAGAGAGCGGACACAGCAGTGTCCGTCGGAACATCCGCCAAATGTCACGGTACCTCTGGCAATCCCGCAACTAAGAAAAACGAGTTAAGCAACTTAAAATGGCACTGACATTTAAAGTAAACACCACTACACCTTCTATGCCCTCTATACCCGCATACCTGACAAACTACCTCAAAAAAGTTAGTGACTCCCACAGCCACAACACACAAGGAAACAAGAACAACAATCTGGTACCACCCACATTCAAATTCTCCTTCTACTGTACAGCACTGCCACTCAAGTGTGGAATGCTTTGACTCCTTGCGTCAAAAAGAGTAAATTCCTAGCACGCCTGAAAATCCACCTTTCAGCATGCCAAGGGGAAGGGAAATGATTCCCCTGTGACCATGTTATTCTAGCTCTGATGATGATTTGAACTGTTGTATTTTACCACTTTTGATGATTTGAACTAGTGTTAGCACAGGACCTGAATGGAAACAATACACCAAGGACTTTCTTTCGGTGATCCCATTGGCTGTGTTTGACTGTAGCCTGGACCGATGGCCGAATAAATGAAGGCTCGGCCCAAATGATACTTGGACCAGCGACATTGTTGCGACATTGATGGGTCCAAAACTGAGATTTCGGGAGGGCTGTCTGGGGGCAAGAGGGACAAAAGAAAGAGAGAGGGACAAAAGAAGGACATTTCCAACTTTTTTTTTTTTTTTGAAAGTTTGAAAATGTGAATCAAATGGACCCGCTAGGGTCCATTTGGTTCACATTTGTACACAGGAAAAATCATTAACATGGTGAAACAAGGCTTCATGATAGAGCCGCCATTGGACTGATCTCGTTTGCAACGACATAACTCTGTCTACTGTATAGTACTGTCTATAGTATCATGTGAGCCGAGTCTTCCTGTTACCACAATGGTCCTGTCACTGTGCTCCATGTGGTTAACTCTGACGTCTTGTCTCCTACAGGGCATCTACAGCTGCTTCAACGGGGTGGAGGAGACGGACCGCGGCAGCAGCCTGCAGGACCCCGACGTCACCACCAACTACACCCAGGCCAACATGCTGAAGATGCTGAAGACCGCCAAGGACATCGTGTCCTCGGCCCGCGTGGAGAACTCGCTGGACAACGCCACCAAGACCATCGAGAACTGGAGCCGCGGGGGCCGCGGTGGAGGGCCGTGCGACAACATGCACGTGGCGGCGGTGGCGGGGCGGCCGGGCCACGCGGTGGCCCACGGCCGCGTGCCCTACATCTCCAGCATCACGGACAACCACTCCCCGTACCCACAGCGGGCGCTCACGCCCACCTTCCCCGTCCACTACGACACCTGCACCCAGCCGCTGCTGGACAAGTCCCGCGGGGGGGCGGCGGCGAGCCGGCCCCTGGCCGCACCGCTCCGCTACACCCTGCCGGTCCGCAGCAACCAGCACGTGTTCGAGAGGACCCTGCCCATCTCCAGCCTCAGCAGCCCCCACCTGGCCATGCGGGACCCGGCCACGCCGGGCGGCTCCTCCTCCAACCCTCACCACGGCGGCCGGCTGTACGTGGACGGCCACGTGGGCAGCGGGCGGCACGCCGCCTCCTCCTTCGTGCCCTACCGGGAGTTCCAGGTGCCGGACGTGTACGTGGAGCACCCGCCGCCCCGGGGGGCCCTGCGCAGGAAGTTCAGCTACCCGCCCGACTGCGTGAGCCGCAAGAAGAGGTCCCACAGCTACGTGTTCGACCCGCTGGACGCCCGGACTGTGCGGACGATGGAGTACGACGAGCCCACGGCCTGCCTGGCCGAGCTGCGGGCCAACCACCTCCTGGCCAACCACGCTCCCACCGCCGCCGCCTGCTCGGCCGCGGGACACTACCCCAGCGCCGGCGCCAGCTGCAACTCCTGCATGAAGCCGTACCTGGAGCCCGAGATGGACGACGTGCCGCTGCTGGGGAAGGACAAGCTCAACCGCCGGCCGTCCTTCCTCAAGGCCACGTGGGGCGGCGACCGCATCCGGCAGGTGGACGAGACCAAGCCGCAGGCCTCGGCCGCCTCGCCGTCGGCCCGCACCGTGGACATGCCCGACCTGTTCCCCCGCGTGGTGGCGGCCGGCGGCGGCCCGGGCCCCGCACGCCACCACCACCACCACCACCTCCCGCACAAGCACTACGGCAGCCTGGGCAACGACCTGTCGTGCTACCCGATAGCGGCCGCCGAGCCGGCCTACCTGGACCCCGCACACATGGGCTCCTACCCCTACAAGCAGAAGCTCAAGTACTCCGAGTCCACGCGGCTGCCCTCGTACCGCGAGGCCATCCTGCAGAACGCGGCGGCGCTGCGCCGCTCCTCCTCCACCGTGGTGCACAGACACTACTCCGCCTACCTGAACTCCTACACGGACCTGCCCGTGTACGTGGGGCCCCTGGCGGCCCACCAGGGGCCCCACGGACAGTACTACGACGGCTCCAAGGACGTGTGCCACCTGCTGCACCCCTGCACCAGCCACTGTCCGGGCAGCGCCATGGTGGTGCCCCGCATGGGCGACAGCCCGGTGGCGTACCAGAACAGAATGTTTGGGGCGTACGAGGGGCCGGGTGGCGGCGGTGGGGGTGGGGGTGGTGCCAGCGGCGGTGGCGGCGTGAGGGACGACCCGGGGGGCTCCGGGGGCCGGGAGCGGAGGCAGGTGTTGGTGGCACGCAGAGTCAACAGTCCCTATGTGCCAAAGCCCTGGGGCAGGGTATCCAGCCTGGAGTCGGAGGTTTGAGATCCGCCCACACACAACCTCACCAAACCTCTGGCAGCCGTGTTCAGACTGAAGGCCGCAGCATACTCCAAATAAAGCTCGGGCTTGGGTTTTGTTTTGTTGTTTTTCGGCTTTGGCAGAGCTCGTACCTTCGGAGAGAGGTCGGTTTGTAGACAAAACTGTTTTATACTCAATGCGTCTCGGCTCGCACTAAAGTAGTGTGCTTTACCAACAGATGCAGTGGCCACTGTTGCTGCCGCGTCAACAGAGCTGTGGCAGTGCTTTTACCACCTCTATGTTTTTCTGCATCAGCCTCTAGCCTGCTTTGGCAAGTTTGTCAGAGATTTAAAACAAAAACAAACACAATGCCCATCTTGAAACCACTCATGACCGATCGCACAAATGTTGTTCAGCTAGCGGAGGTGTCCGGCTAGTTCTACATGATGTCATTTTGCTCTGGCCTGCCGAAGCTTGAGCAGAGGTTTGTGTTGCGTTGTTGGAGTATGCTGCAGCCTTGAGCTACTATGAGGCAGGCGATGATGCGGAGAGGACCCCTCGCGACACAATGCAAAAAAATAATATATATATATAAATATATATAAAAAAGTAAACTCAACACCAACGGTGGACTTGAGAGTAATGAGTGCAATAATGTCTTTGGCAGCAGCATGGTGTGATGTGAGGGAACAGGACACTGAATATGCTAAGAAAAGAGAACAAGCCTACATTGAATAGTATTTAATACCTTCAAATTAACCTATCAATTGTTATTTAAAGGAATTTTTAAAGACTGTCTTGCTGTAATGTGAGACAGTATGACTTCTGGGAGACAATATACTGTAGCCTGTCATTGAATTTACAGAACTTCATTTTTTATTTGTATGTTTGTTTGTTTTTTGTCGTTTTTTGTTTAAAAGAAAAAAAACATGAAACATTTCTGTACCTTCCATTTCAATTTAGAGATTAAATTACCTGAGGGATTATGAGAATAAAGGTTCCGTACACACCAGGAGCGTTTATTCTTGTGCGATTTCCATTAATTTCAACTGTTGTTCAACTGGTTGTGATTCTAAAACTTAGCTGTGTGATCCGCTGTAGAACAATGTGGGGAAAAATATTTTTTTCGGTTCCACTTGGCATTGTTTTTGTTCTCCGCGCATAATATGAATGAATTAGTCTTGTTAGTCACTATACAAGTTAGAGTAAAATATTATACTAAACGAAACAATGGTATAAAAACATTTATAAATAAGGGGAATGATTTTGGAGGTCCAGCGGTGCTGTGGCTTCCTCCATGGATCCCACAGTGGGTTCTGCCGTGAAACCAGATCAGAAACCACCAAAAACAGTTGATCCCAGCTAGGCTCCATTCACTAAAAAAGTCAATATAACATGGTCAATAGGTTTCATAATGTTATTTCTGAAACTACGTTGATTGCCTGGATTTGGCCAGACCATGCCCCCCTAAATGCCCCGCCTGCCCCACCAAACATGATGCCATGCAAACAACCCAAATTTCAAGTATATTTCAAATTAAGGTGCTTATAGTTATTTAAAATGATTTGAAACACTACTACTGCTACTAGAGTTAGTAACTAACTAGAGTTGTGGCACCACTAAACCAACAGCATTTCATCATTGAAAACAGAAAACTGAGCCAGACCTTCAGCTTTATGTATGCTGTGTGTCTGTTGCAACTTCAACAACAACTATTATTGATGCTTTACTTGACTAATAAAAGTCCTGTAACTGAAAATGGTATGGATGCGGCTTCATCGCCCGTGGCACGAAGCGACACAGACGATGCCCCCCAATTAGGAAATGTTACATCCGCCCATGGGCCAGACTGATAACATGGAATCCCACCCCTTTGTCCCAGTATCCCGTTGAAAAGGCAGATTTAAAAGCGGCATAGGCGTGAAAAGTTGCCTTGACAAACAGAGAGATTCATATAGCCAGTCAGTGTAGCAAAAATACTGCTGTCATCTCAGCCTGCGTTCTCATAGCGTACAGTGATGGGTACCGTAGCGGGCAGCAGTGACCCGTCTTAGGGCAGGACGATAAACACTATCTAGATGCTTTAAAGCGGATGGGGCAGCAATCCTGTAAATAACGTCCCCAAAGTCCAAACCAGAGAGAAAAATGTGACTCCTATGATTATTTTTGATAGGATGCTGGAAAACAAGCTTTGTTCCTATAAAGAAAACTCATTTTTTTGTCTCTGTTTGGCGACCGGATTATCAATGTGGTACTTGAATGACAATATATCATCCAGCTAGTTGCCCTGGTACTTATATTCTGAGACACTTTCAATTGATCGCTGGCAGATAGTAATGTTGTTTTCAGGTCTGGTGGTACTAGGGCATGGGAAACGAAACGATGATCGTTATTATCAGGAAACTGTCCATCATAGACGAGACCTGAGTTGCTTACACCCGTTTCCTCTAGCCCAGATCTCTTTGCCAAAAAAAAAAAGTTGATCTACAACTTACATGCACACAACAGCTACTTTTGGCTTTTCCCCTTATGTAATATGTATATGCTGGGGTGCATCTTGTTAACAAGAGGGGAATTATTTCTTATATTTTATCTATTAATCACATGATTTATTGAGAGGTGAGATTTACGTAAACACATTTAGATGGCGGTATTGACCAATTAATAGTTTTCACTCAAGATTTTGTTTTTTCATCATGACGCTCCAGGTGTGTAAGGAACTCGATTTTGCGATTAAAACAAAAACAACAACAGCGGAAATGTCTTCCAGGACCTTTTTGTAAGGACCAGGGGGCCAACGCGGCTCTCTGCTTTCCGTCGCCGCTGAGGTCATTTGACATGGAGTTTAAAAAAAAGGGAAAAGGAAAATGCTAATAATAAAGTTGTCATGTGTATTTCCATTGTTAATACTCTACTCTTTAATAAAGAATAAGGCCGCCTCCAGGGCCGCTTGGACTCGCATTTGTCATCTATTCTGGCGATGTGCACTGGAAAATCTGGAGTGTTCATGTGACCCAGGCCAATTTACAAATCACTTAGTTCTCATGCTCTCATGATGTGCCACTGGAGAGATTTATGGAAAATAGTTAAGAACATAATAAATGTCAAGATTTTTTCAAAACCTCACGATACAAAGACAAATACAGATACACCAGCTTGCCTGGCGTCACAGAGTGAGGCGGTGCATCTGCTATTCCTGAAGACCCAACGCTAGCAATCCAAAAAAAGGACACAATTCCTTATTTTAATGATTTAACTTCTGACTTCTGAGTGTAAATGTGGGTTTGACACTGAGAGCGTTAAATCAGCACACAGCATTTCACTGAGAACGCAAAACCAATATCGTCTGACTGAATGTCAATGTATTCCATAAAGTGTCGTATACAGTAATTCAGTTGTATGCATTCAATCAATCAATTCTTCAGGGGTTTGTTTTATTCGCTGGCAACAATGTTGGCGCTATTCTGTTCGCTCTTCCTTCTTTTAAAACCCGTGACGAGAAGAATGGCTGATGAAACGCATGCATCTTTCTGTCATTGTTTCCATAAGAAAACATATTATGCCCATTCCCTGGTGAGCCAGCGTAGCAAAGCTCATTTCTTACGCTTTGACAGTCACAAGGTAGCTGGGCTCACACACGTACGCCCCCCCCCCCCCCCCCCCCCCACACACACACACACTACCTTGGTAAAATAAACAATATTGATGGACTCGAGTCTTGAACACCAGTGTCTGGGTGAGTTAAACCAGCTACCACAGGGCCTGTATGTGGTATGTATGTAGGATATGTGGCTGTCAATTATCAGAGGTCTTCAACATGTTTCAGTCCAAGAACCCAATTAATTGAGAGGTGAGGCAGGGATCCAAATTGTATACAATTGTGTTGTAGATCAAACGCTTTAACACAAACCTTCAAACCCTTGATAGCAGTAAACATACTTAGTTTGGTGTTTTTACCTCATTGTCTACAACAAAACTGTTTTAAATTGATGATCTGCAAGCTCACAACACCTCACAGTTAAAGTCATTGTGAGCTTTACCAATAATAACCACTTGAACCCCTGCATTCCTGAGGAGAGATCCTCAGGAATGCAGGGGTTCAAGTGGTCATTATTGGTAAACTAATAGTAAGATTAAAAATTAAGAAATTAACACAGACATTTGGTATCCCTGGTAGGACCCCCTAGGTGTCCCAAACCCCCATGTTGAATACCCCTGGCTTACATAACAAATGAGTGACAACAACCACAGCCTTCTATGAATAGTGCGCTTTGAAATGTATCATCTGTCCATGTCTGGAATAAATTTCAAATTGTCCTTTTGGAGCAGCCTTTTTAGCTATAACTCAAAGGGCTGAATTTCCTGGCCATGCATTTATTCATCAACCTGAACGTCTGAAATCATTAAGCTTAAGTTGCATCGTGTATTCATTTTTGTTTTTTTTTTATTTCCCACGTCTCCCGTCTAATATGACCTGTACAAAATAAATGGCATCTATAATTGAAGTAGTTTTTCCATAACTCGAAAAAAGAAAAACTGAATTTCACTGCTCCGAATATGGACAAATATTCATTATCGCTAGACACAGGGAAACATGAGAAACATTACATTTCCAAATACACAAATAGTCATATAAGACTATGATCATTGTCATCCATATGTTATGCAAGCACATTGGGAGCTGCACTGTACTGATATGTGCGCTAGCATAACTTGACAACAAGCTGACTTGCAGTTCTGTTTTATTGATCAAAATGCCCGCCGTGTGTTGTTGTCCGCAAGAGCAGGAACGTGCGCTTCAAAGTGCCCTTTCCTTTTTTTGTTTTTCTCAGTTCACATAAGGCCATGTGAGGGGCCAATGTGTGGTCAGCAAGTGCTTATGTGGGAGGGCAATAAGAGCACATACCTGTACAAACTGACATAAAATGGACAGACCCCACAAAAAATTGTGCAGGCTGTGTGCACACATATGTACGGGCACAATTTTGCATCCACAAAAATAAACTGTTACATTGAGGAGAGCAATTGTTCTACAGCAGCGGTTTTCAACAGGTGGTCCGGGAACCACCAGTGATCCTTGAGAGAGTCCCAGGTGGTCCCCAGCTAAATGATGGAAAGCTGGTTAACCAGATGCAACTCCTTGAGAGCGTAAAAATTAAACATGTTTACACTCTCAAGAGTTTAAAATATTCATCTAAATTAGCACAAGTCTACACAACTAGATAAATGTAATTTTCATCTGTATGTTTGACAGTTTGCTAAAATGTCATCAAATGGTGGTCCGTGGCTCAAATTTTGAATAGATAGTGGGCCCTGGTATGAAAAAGGTTGAAAACCGCCGTTCTTCAGAGTTCCTGAGAGTGCAGGTCCAAATGAACTGCTTCGGTTTGTTAAGTTAAAAGTGTGATAAGCACTAGTTTTAAGGATACAATGGTGAGTAAAAGCAGTTCTGTGGAAAGTATCAATACTGCAAGATATAAATATTCTGTTACAAGTGGATGACCACATTCATTTACAGTACAAGTACAAAAGTATCATGTGTACACACTGCTCTACACACACACACTGACCTAATCCTGAATATGACCATTTCTTCTTCAGACACACAGAATCCATGGTGTCTCAACTAGGGATGGGCAGATATATCAGCCATACAGATATTATCGGTGGATAAAGGCTTTGAATATTGGTATCAGGAAAATGATAAAATATGACTCCTTTTTTTAAGCTTGCATACGTCTGCATCGGTTGATATCGGTATCAGAAATAAAGAGTTGGACAATATCGGGATATCGCATATCGGTAAAAAAGTTAATATCGGACTGTAGCGGACCCAGCTGGCCATGAAAGGTTTAAGTCTGAACTGATGATTTGAAGTTCCTTTATTCATAGATCACCGTATAACTGACAAAAACAGGCATAAGATACATCATAATCACATACAACATCAACTATACAACATCTCAATATCAGCACAACAAAGTTCTAACAAACCATAATTGCATATCTCATATTACATAAGTTAGGTAAACAATAAAATACAGCTACAACAGTAAACAATAAGACTTCAGACCAACAAACATTTAAGATAATCACCTCGTCCCCTTTCCAGCTGGGTGCTAAAGTGTCATGTGCTTCGCTGCTTGGTGTCCATGTTTCATAAAGTTTCTTTTCACAGTCTTTCCTTCTTTCCGGCCTTCCTTTCCATAACAAACATTCCATTAAACACACATCATAGTGATGCTTCTTCCTCCTCTACTTGTATTTCTGCTATCTGCAGCACCATGCTGGGTGTTGGCAGCAGGACAGGTGAAGTTGATCAATCCAATCAGTGTCCATTGATGTTCTCCTTGACTTTGGACAGGAAACTATTCAGAATAAAGGTCTGTGAGACCCAACATGGCAGGAAGCCCCCTTCATAATAAAAGGAAAAACACGGACATCTCTCTCTACCATAAACAAACTCGCTACTCCTAAAAATATTGTGCCACTGGATGTTGTGTCAGCTTAACAGTGTCTGTTTTTCACTGTATGGATTATATGGCAGCTGCCATTATAACAACAGGTATTTGCCTTCATAGGAGGAGCTGTGTTCTGACTATAGGACACTGGACGTTACACTGCTGTCTAAAGTGTGTGAGAGTGCACATGCAAGCACATAGACACTTTTGTGCTTAAGTATTAAATTAATTAAGTATTAGGATAGTGATGCAAGCAGGCTACAACACCAATCCGATGCCTTTAGTTGTTACTACAGTGAAAACTTGTGTCCGTCTGTCGGTCTGTCCATGCATCCACTTACTGTAGTAGCAGCTTTTCATCTTATTGGTTCTGGCGGCCATTTTCTCACAATATTTATTGTTTCTCTGCAGGTCTAAAATACACCCTTTTTTTAATTTAATAATTCTGCGAAGTATATGTTATCATGAATAGTAAAAATCACAAAAGCTGAACATATTGCCCCTCTTTACTCCTCTGTGTGTGTGTGTGTGTGTGTGTGTGTGTGTGTGTGTGTGTGTGTGTGTGTGTGTGTGTGTGTGTGTGTGTGTGTGTGTGTGTGTGTGTGCTAATTACGTGAAGAAAACATGATGTTAGCTTGTCAGGATGGCCACGTGGGACACAGACACACCTCCATAATATCATGGTATTATAATTTCACCCCCTCCCCCACACCCCCTAGTTGAAGAGAAATGATGGCTGGCTGATTGCTGTGTAGATGATAAATGATTCAACACATACAGATAATATCATTGGCAATGAAGCCCTCACCCATCCACACAAATACATGCACGCATGTGCGCACTCGTGTGCATGTGCACACACACACACGCACGCACGCACACACACACACACACACACACACACACACACACACACACACACGCACGCACGCACACACACACATTTTACAATATCATACTGGTTGAAGGTATCGTCATAACTCATAACTCGTTTTAAACGCTAAGTAAAGGCAAAATTGCCAATCTTCAAGATCACGTCATGTAGTCATGTAGTGCATTTAGGAGTGAGGTTTAGAATTCTGATTTATATAACGCACACAGTAAGAATAAATCAGGCACAAGTCCAACACTATAAAACTCAGCACTAAATGTCTACTCCTAACCATAACACTGCATGAAGATAGTATGTATGTATCCGTATAACTAATTTTCAGAAACACACATGCACACACATACTGTATCATAGTAGACATGGGGCAACTCTAACACAGACATAGTCAACTGTTCCCTATCAAGGTCCGCCAAATTAATATAATTGGCCACAGACCCATAGGTGAAAATGATCCCAGAGAAAATTAGGGTGTACTGTTGCTATGATAATACGTTGCAATACACTTTATTTGTTGTAGGACACATAGCCTGGTCTAGCCCTCAATGATTTTGGCCTTGGGGGGCGGGGGTGTCGTGGGATCCACACGGCGGAAGTGCTGCGCTCTGATTTGATCTCACTAACGTGTCGTCATCTCCGGCCCCTCCCCCTCCCGTCCACTGCTGTTCTACGTCACATCATTTAGAGCAACGCCCACCCCGGAAGGTTGACACCCCCCCCAAGGCCACTTTCCAACGCGCGTTAGTCCAGGCTTTCCGTTTTCGCGCAAGGCGGACGAAAATGAAAGCCTGGGTGTCGAGGCTACAGGACACAAAACGCAGCTAAAAGTGCTTTTCAGAGCAATAAATACGCAATGGCCATATTACCGTATATACTGTATATAATGATAAGAGAAAAACAACTGTGTCACTCCTGTCATGTGATGTCATGGGTATGCACTGCAGCATTAGATGTGTGTGAAGAGCCAGGCCGCCCTGTTGCGGACATATTAGAGAAATACTATATGATTTCAGAAGCATTCTGTTTGTAAACAGGGATGGGGGAAGGGGGGGTATAAACTGATAAACTGCAACTGATTATGTATGGTAAGATAAAAAATGGGCAAAAAATTGGTTTAAATAAATGAATAAAAGCATTTTTGTAAACAGGGATGGGGGAAGGGGGGTTATAAAATTAACTGATAAACTGCAACTGATTATGTATGATAAAAAAATGGGCAAAAAATTGGTTTAAATAAATGAATAAAAGCATTGTATATTCGTGTAGAAATAGGCTTTAGTCTATAGCCGCCTGCCGATCCCGGACGCCATAAGGTTCTTTTGATTCATGTTTTGACACTGGAGTGCGCCATCTTAAGTCGTGTGCACATCCATGTGCGTTCTCTGTTCTGGTTGTAAATCGGCATTTATCTCCAAATCTATGCAATGATTGTTGTTTCTGATCAAAACAAGCTTTTTGATGGCTGACAGCCGGCGCTGTGATACTCTTAGTCAGGTTATTTCTGCACACAGCGAGAACAACCAAGACACCACACACACGGATAGGTCATATACATCGAGTTACGGGGGAAAAAGGGGGGAAATCTTGGCAATGCTCGATAAATGAATATGTTAATCCTGACAGGGATTGTCTTAAATCTCAATACCCAAAATATTGGGCTCACGCTTATTCACATTTGGTCACATGAAATGACAGTGACCATGTTGTGGACTGTTGTGAACATACAGTACGTAACTTTCAAGCACGCCTTTAAATGTTTCCTTGTATTTCTACATGGACAGAAATTACAATTAATGTTTTTTGTTTGTTTTTTTTCGTTTTTTGTTTTTTGTTTACTGTACATTTTAAAAAGATTGAGGTTGTTTTTGTTTTCTTTTTGGGGTTGGTTGTTTCTTTTTTTTTTTCTTTGGTAGGTTCTACAGAAACTCGGTAAAACAGTATTAAATATAAAAATCCTACTTAGATGTTCCATTGTCACATGACATTGTCATGACTAATGAGACAATTTAAACCTATTTGAAGATTGGTTAAAAAAAGAAATGTGATAATCGAGTTGACCTGTCCTCTACAAACTCCGTTGCATTGCTTTAAGCCTTTTGGAAATATATTATAAAGAGAAGGAGGCTCTGGTCGGGACGAATGCTTATCCAAATACACAGATTTGTCAACTTCAAGTGGGAGATCCACTCTGTGTGTTGCTTTAGCGTTGCATTAGAATGTTGGCACATATCTGAGCTGTCTCTATTCTGAGACAAAGTGAGTAGACAGAAATGGCCTCATCTTATAACTTGCCATTAGTGATGACCAATTATAGGTCTCTATCCATAACAAAAACAGAAAGAAACGTCATCTCGATTTCCTTTATCTCAGTAGAGTAGTTTGAGTGAAAAGAGAAACACTGCTTCTGAAACATTTACTCCGCTGGACTAAATATTGGGCTCAATCATCTCAACCCACTCTTCAAAAACATTTTTATAAGAGAAAATGTACTCATGAACTTTTCTCTGTCATTAACTACCCCAACATCCATTCGGGGCCTCGGGGGTCATTCAAAGTATGGCAGGTCCAAGTACACTACAGAGCCACCCAGGTCTTGTTTAACACGTCTGGAGCGTTTTGGTGTTTGTGGGAGCCGTGTCCATTGGAGCATTGTTGGGGTCCAAGCCGGCAAAAAAGCGAACATCACAGTCCTTGTCAGCTTGCAGAGTCATCAGAGTCTTCTCCAGCTCATCTGAATGGACACAGTCCGGCTGCTTGAAGTATGCTTTCCCCACAATGCTCTGTCGTAGTGCTTTAGCCACCAGCACACGGACGTTGGCCACGGGGTCTGAGGAGAGGCTGAGCAAGCTGGGCAGGAGGTGCTGGACAAACTGGTCCATAGGCATGCAGTCCTCCTCCACTATAGCCTGACAGATGAAGGCGAAGGCCTGCCTCCCCACCCACTTGGGACAGTGGCAGAACCTTACAATGAGCTCGTTGGTGAACGTAAAACCGAGGTCACGAGCTCCGCTTGCATGCAGCTTTCGGACGATTGCCACCACTAGTTTGTAGGAGATCTTCCTGACTTCTGAGACACTGTCTGAGCAGAGATTGAGTGCTACCTGCCTGAGGTAGTCATAGACATCATTGTGACCATATAGTTCTACAATCAGGATCAGCTGCTCTGTAAGCTCGTACCTGAACCTCCAGTTGAGGCTGTTGTTGGTCACCATGAACTCTTGGAGCTGGTGTAGATACTCCCTCCGCTTGTCTGCGTGGAGCACCTTGAGGAAGTCGTAGAGGTGTTTGAGAACACCGTTGCGTACCTCGTCCAGGTCCTTGAGGAAGAGATTGAAGACGGGCACCAGGTCATCCGCCGTCAGCTGGTCGCCCAAGAATACCGCCAGCTCATGGATGGAGAAGGCCAGTGCGCGGCGAACCTCCCATTGCGCATCGGTAGCCAGCGTCTCATACATGCCCTTGAGGCAGTGCCAGTTGTCCCGTCCCAAGGCGAGGACCACGCCAGGAAAGCTGAAAACACAGTGATTGGCTATCTCTACGTCTATTGTCTGGGCATGTGCTGGGTTCGCCATAGACAGGTAGTGATCCAACAGCTCCTGGGAGACTACATTCTGGACCCTGGTAGTCTTGGAAGCTCGACTGGGGATAGAATCGTCCGTCCCCTCTTCCTCCACGCTCTCAATCAGTTCAGACGCCACGCTGCTGTGGTCCAGGTCGTCTTGTATTAGGACATTCCTAATACAAGATTCCTCCTGACCGTCTCGGATTTCTGTGTGGGTCTCAGGGGTTATAGGGAACTCCGATGCCGGGGAAGGCTCTGCTGTAGATGATACTTCTATGGGACTGACTCGCTGTGATTGGACCTCAGAGGATTTGCTCTCAGCCAATTGGCTATTGACGTGTATCTGGCGTTGGCTGGGTGTCTGGGGTTCAGGGGGGCTGGCATTAGTCGGTTTAACTAGGCGGTCATTGGCTTCACCAGACATGGAGCTTGAAATAGGGCAGTTCTCTTTCACCGCGTCTTCATCTTTCTCGTTCTCCTTTTCTGGCATTTTCTCATTTATTTGACCACTTAACATGGTCTGCTCCTCAATATAGTGGAAAGAGTTCAAATTCTCATCCACCTCCATTTCGTTACAGTTTCTATTGTAATGCAAGACAATGGGGATGTTGCTGCTGCTGGGTGAAGTATTAAGTTGGCCTTCATGCTCTGTTGTGGGAGTTTTTGCAAGAGTGTTGTCAAAGCAGTTTTCAGACCTGTATGTATAATAACTCGATAAGTTGTTATCCCAGATAGTGTTGACAATGCAAGACTTTTTAATCTCAATGCAGGGTCTGTCCACATTGTCAAACATTGACACGTGCTTTGGGGAAGGTGTGGCACAACTATCCTGACTGGGGGCTTTGCCTGTGATGGTTGCCTCTGTGTGGCACCCATTGGTTTCAGAGCAGTTTAGAGAATTGAGGGAGGAGTCGCTTTCTGAGGTAGACTTAGGGACGTCTTCCCTGAAGACAAGGCCTGTGCTGGAGGTGTTGGCAAAGGTGGAGATGAAACTTCCCAGAGACAGGAAGGCAGCATGGCGCACGCAGCGGGACTGATCACTGACCAACCTGAGGAGAAGCGGGGACAATGTAGTGTGTCGCACCTCTGGGGAGGTTGAATTAGACACTGCTGTGAAGCACTCTGCACAGGCTTTCCTGATGCCCCACAGGCTGTCAGAGCATAAATCGACAAACTTTTGCACCAGCAGTTTTTCTGTGGCATCCTGGCCAACAATGGAACATAACGCGCCAAAGTTAGCTGCACAGGCCTTGCGAACTTGGATGAGTCTGGCATCACTGCATAGCTCACAGAAGCGTGGAAGCAGCAGGCGCTCCACGGCGTCTTTGTCCAGGATGGTCATGAGCTTACACATGATTGCTACAGCTTCTATTTTGTAGTCAATGGCACTATTGAGTTCGGTGAGGTCCAGTAGAACGGGACAGACTTTAGTCTCTGTGTCGGCCTTGGGGATCAGGCCCTCCTCCAGCAGAGCAAACAGGGCTGCCTGGCTGGTCTTCCGCACCTGATTAATTGGGTCCTTGAGATACCGCACTACGATCGGAAGGAGGTATCTCGAGAAATCAGCTGGGAAGTTTGTCTGCCTTTCACGTAAGAACCTGGCAACGTTGGGGACCTGCTCCACAAGTTCAGCTCGCACCTTGGGCTCTCCGTCTTCTGACATCCTGGCAGCGGTCTCCAACACACCAATAGCATCGTTTCCATTGTTAATGAACTCCTGAAGCACATTGAGCAGAGAATGTGCCACCAGTTGCCTACTATAACCGTTGTCACTGAAGGCACACTTCTCTAGTCTTTCTAGAGGAGTGAGGTTATCCTGGCCAGCGTCCAGGACATCTCCGACGCAGGTTTCCACGCACTCTGTTTCAAAGTCACCCTCTGATTCAATGTTCTCAAAATCAATGTCGTCAAAATCAAAGTCTTCCAAAGCACCATGGCCATTTAAGAATAAAGACAGATCTGCCGTCATTTCCATACAGTGCAATTCTGTGAGATGTGTCAGAACTCTTCTTTAGGTGCTGTGAAGCTGTAACGCAGTCGGTGGCGGTCGGTCTACAGGCCGGTCACACTGAACACTACAACTATGGCTATACAAAATATTGCAAAGAGTTCTAAGTCCACACCACAGCTATAACAAAGACAGTTGAATGACAGATACGGCTATAGTCAATGTTATAGTGCTCAGCGTGAAAGGTACTCATGGCAACAGTTATTTATGCAAAGTGGGAG
>CM076965.1:37452384-37614884 GCA_039105355.1 Benthosema pterotum | reverse complement strand
TCCTAGGCTGGAAACCAAATTTGTCTACACACAGAAATGGAAAAGATGTATTATATACACATTTTCTTTGTGACATCACCACATGAAAGAATGCCAAGGTATCTTTCCTGGCCATGGGGGTATTGAAAAACACATACATGTTGATAACAAAGAGAATATTTAACATGAACCTTAACGTATTATACTGTAGGTGTACAGAAGATTTGTGCTGTTTCATTTTGATGACAACTTAATTCCGTTCATTCTCTGTTAAGTGGTAAAGAAGTTTCAGGAGGTGAGGTACAGCAGCTATAAAAGTTCCAAGGAAAAGACAAGGGCAGGGACAGGGTTAGTAATGGGGCTATTCGGACCAACATGCCTTACATTCTCCACCTCTATGAAATTACGCAATGGGCAGAAAACGAATGTCTTTCTCTGCAGCTGGGTATTTTATAAAGGTCTCAAACACTCAGAAAAAGTGTTTGATATATTATTTAATGAATAATGAATACCCTTTGATGTGCAAGTGACACACACGTGCGCGCACGCACACACACGCACACACACACACACACACGCGCGCGCACACACACACACACACGCACGCACGCACGCACGCACGCACGCACGCACGCACGCACACACACACACACACACACACACGCACGCACATACACACACACACACACTATAAACTCCCACTGATTTGACCTATAGGCAGAAAAATCTACAGCTAACATGCAGAGTTGAGAACCGACATGGACTGACCTTGCTGTCCCACGCTTGGACTGGCAGGACATAAATATACAACATGCAATACATCCCAGTAAAATGTCGTACAATAATTATGTTTGACAACAACATTCACCTTTTACATGATGCATGGCTGACAACTCAGGACCATCTGAGACCGCAAGTCTTTTACTATCAATTCATTTAACCAGTTAGGTTTGATATAGTGCTGCGTCTTCTGTTGGTTTTCTGCCTCCCGGCCTGCAAGGTTGATCCTGACAGGTGTTTTTTATTGTGTTGATTGGCACTGGCAGCAGGCTATATCCACAGTCAGAAGGGCAGCCTGCATTACAGCCTGGTACCAAGGCTGAGGGGCGTAAAAAGGCTTTAGGGGGCATGGGATCTGAAACGCAGCCAACAGGTTTTGTCTATCCGCCATGGGGAAAGCTGGAACAAGGTAGCCATACAAATAAGAACCTATACAGTTCACCCCATGGCTTGAAGTTGAATTCAATTAACCTGCGTGAACTAATTTTATAGAACATTTATAGATACAGTAATGTTTCTTTTGTGGATGTCATTGCAGAAAGGACATGCAGATGAATAATATTCATGACAAAAATGACAAACTGTGACAAATGTGACAATCTGTGACAAACTGCGACAAACGTGACAAATGACAAGTGACTTTACTTGGAAATAGTGACACATTGTGAGCTCTGCTATTTTCAAAGGATGTACACATTTAAGTTGTACTTTTTTTCACAAGTATATTTTGATGCCACTGTTGTGGCACTGTTGTGGGAGGGGGGGGGGGTTACAAAAATGTGTTACAAAAAATGGGTCCTGATTGGACATGGCGCGTAGAAGGAAGTAACACGTTATTCCAACCAGTTCCTTTCTAGATTTGGTGTGCAGATGTCCTGACATCTGGACTGGACTGGACTGGGTTTTTAGGCAGGTCCCTGCTGGCACTACAGCTCCCTGTGTGCCATTTGTGCATTCATGGGTTAGGAACACATGTTGATGTCTTTTGTTTCCTAAATGTTGTATTAAATTATTACCTTCTGAAAACATATCAGATGATATCTCCAGTGGGCTAATATAGATTGATTTCATACAAATTGGTTATCGCTAGCTAATGTTCCCTCCTGAATTGGACGCTGGTGGTTAAAGTGCTTTATTTTAAGTTTCATCAATTACGTGTGAATAGCTGCTATTGGCTGCGTTCAGCACACAACACCGCTGTTCAATCAAGTATAAATGAACTCTTAAGTGGTTAATGACATTCAACTCGTTGAAGCAGTCAAGTCACATGGAAACCGATGTTTTTTTTTTCTTTCCGTTTTTATCGTTTTTTCTTGTTTTCAACATTGCGGTGTCGGCTCATTGACCTTGTCACATGAAACCCATTCATGTATTTCCTCTTTGAAGTGCCACGGCCGTTAATTACAGCTCAGGTTGATCAATTAGTCCGGCGTGCAACGTTTGGAAACACGATTGATTTTGTGACCTCCTTTAAGTCCTCACTCAGTCTCACTCAACGTGTCTTCGATGTCCCTCTGCTCTGTGACGTGGAACACTAAACACACTGTGTACACTCAACACGACATGTGTATGTGTCACTGGCTCTACATTAAACACGACATGTGTATGTGTCACTGGCTCTACATTCAACACGACATGTGTATGTGTCACTGGCTCTACATTAAACACGACATGTGTATGTGTCACTGGCTCTACATTAAACACGACATGTGTATGTGTCACTGGCTCTACATTCAACACGACATGTGTATGTGTCACTGGATACACTCCACATTCAACACGACATGTGTATGTGTCACTGGCTATACACTACACATTAAACACGACATGTGTATGTGTCACTGGCTATACATTAAACACGACATGTGTATGTGTCACTGGCTATACATTCAACACGACATGTGTATGTGTCACTGGATAAACACTACATTCAACACGACATGTGTATGTGTCACTGCCGTCCAGCAAAGAAAACCACCATTGCATGTTCATTACATTTATGGCATGATGAGGCAGTATATATATATAAAAAAGTGAAATCCACTGTGCTCATTTAATTCGGATGGTGAAAACCAACCCCTGAAGGGACTGAATTTGACTTCACACGTGCGATTTACAAGCATATGCACACTCCAATCGGCTACTTGTATTTGTGTGTGTGTGTGTGTGTGTGTGTGTGTGTGTGTGTGTGTGTGTGTGTGTGTGTGTGTGTGTGTGTGTGTGTGTGTGTGTGTGTGCGTGCGTGAGCACCTCATGACGCTCATTGAACGGCCCCATAACAACATTCTGGGAACGTCCACCCCTTGAATAAATCACCTCACACTCCATAAATTTTCCCAGATGCTCCGAGTCACCTTGAGAAGCATACGGACAGCGGTCTGGCTTCCCTATCAGCTGACTGTGTGGTTGTGGGTGTGAGAGCTCCACAGAAAAGGGAAGATCACACAGATACACAATGCACCGTTTATCTATTGAAATGACCAGCTGCAAAAACTTACAGAGATAAAAACAACAACAACAACAACACGTTCGTTTCAAACATATGAGAGAAATTAATCAAAGGTAAATGTATGGGTCCAAAACAAGAAGATCTAGAAAAGTTCAATAGTACCTGGGATAGTAAAAAATAATGTTGTAAGACGGTGAGCCGGTGGTGAACTTTTGAAGAAGATAGTCCAAGGCAACTCTGTGCAGTAGAAGTATATTTATTTATTTTAGTTCATTGGAGCAGCAGGAATTAAAAAAGACCAACGCGTTTCAGCCCTCTAGGGCCTTCGTCAGGGTCAAGTGACTTGACCCTGACGAAGGCCCTAGAGGGCTGAAACGCGTTGGTCTTTTTTAATTCCTGCTGCTCCAATGAACTAAAATAAATAAATATACTTCTACTGCACAGAGTTGCCTTGGACTATCTTCTTCAAAAGTTCACCACCGGTTCACCGTCTTACAACATTATTTTTTACTATCCCAGGTACTATTGAACTTTTTTAGATCTTCTTGTTTTGCATCATAGATACCCTCTCCAAAGAGCACCTGTTAGCAGTTTTTTACCACTCTTACAAGGGACCCACGAAGCGCTTCTTTGTCCTCTTTTTTCTTTAATGTATGGGTCCCTCAGGGGTCTACTTTTTTTTCTAACACATTTTGTTTCATACAAGCCTGTATGTGTCATTGGTAAAAAAGCAGCTATAGCCTATATATTTATACATTTTCTTCTTGGTGAAATGTCCTCCTCCCACACACATACACACACACAAACACACACTCGCACATGCACACGCACACGCATGCACGCACACACACACACACACACCGTTACATACATAGTGTAGGTTACATACGTTGTAGCCTACATATTATGTATCATACCCATGCTGCACATACTCTCATGACATATATCCTAAGCAAAGACGAAGACATATTTTCACATTAAATTCACCCATTGATGGTTAATTATCCAGCACTAAATGGCTTTTATCAGACTGCTTGAGCAGCAGTTCATTGATGATAATGAATGACCATCCTAGTAGTATTCTGGGATACTAAGCATGTGGTAAGGTTTGTATTTATTATTATATTTTATCATTCTCCTGTCTTTTTTTAGCTGACATTTGGAAGCTATTGCATGTGATGTTAGAAACTATGTGAGTTGAATTGCAGTTTTATTGTCTGTGATTATAGGGAACATGGCGTTCCTTAAACAAAGCCATCATCCTTAACTGTAGCCATTGCTTGTCTACACAGTAATTACTATCATCACTCAAACAAATAAACTGCATTCATTACGTTTAGACATCCTACCTCTTTGTCTTGTCCTCCAGATCCTATTTGCCTTTTTCATTCTTTTTGGGCCAATGTATTTTTTCATTTTTCTTTACTCTCCCAATTTAGTTATGCATTGCCATTCCATTATTCCCAATGGATTCTATAGTCGATTATAGGATGTCGTAGGTTTTGGTAAATGTTACTATTGATGGCCTCTACTAAGGTTATTACTAGTCATGATAACTCTATCCATTCGTAGAAAAAAAATAAAACAAAACAAAGACGTCATTGTAAGGTCTGTTGCCACTGGTCTCATACTACTGTAACATGCACAGGTCACCACAAGGCCTCCATTATGTCTTCACAGCTCCAATAGTCCATGATGTATGCACACAGGTCACCCAAGAGCTCTCCATTCTCCAGGGTATCAAATAATTCAAGACCTGTGATCGATTCTCAGTAGAATCCATTAAACTCTAATGTGTGGACCCATGAAACTCATGAGAGAAGAAACCATTACAGTATTGATGTTTTTCTTTTTCTTTTTTACTATTACAGCATGGCTTCATTGGCTCAAGCTTCTTAAAGTCGTATAGGTCTGTATCACTTCAACAGTGTACTGTACAGATGTACGCTCTAATGCATGGCAAATTGTGCGTCTTTGAAAAGGCAGCAGTCTGTATCATGGCAGATCTGGCAGAGCCATGAAGCGCCAGCGCAGAGATGATGAATGGACTTGTACACACAGCATATCATTATGTTCAATATGTGTCAAGTTAACCTGAGGAATAAACATTCTCTCAAGTCCATGAGAGCAGAAACCGCATGTTTCTGGTTTGATGTGCTTGAGATGATATCATCATCCAATATCTGTCTTTCTGTCTGTCTGTCTGTCTGTCTGTCCATCCGTCCGTGTCCAGGGCCAATTCTCACAACCGCTGAACCAATCAGTAGGCCAAGGATGTGATTCTCTGAATACTTATCACAACATAACCAGTAACCACCATGTGGCATGCATCCATAATGTTGGGGCAATATTAGCCAAAAACAGCAGATCTAAAAGCTCACAATGTGTTCACAATGTGTTCACATAGTTCACAACGTAATACAACGTCTCACGGTGTGAACTTATTAATCTTTTATTGACTGGACTAGAGGGTTTACATGTTTGAATCTGATTACTTGCAGGCCAGGAGCCGGTGCAAGTAAGGTGATCGGTGCGTGGTGTACGGTGTTCGGCGGTTGGTCCCTATGGGTACTCCAAATGGCCAGTTTAGGTGATGTAAGTAAATGACCTTTAGCGCTAATGTCATTAGTATTAGTCCGCTCCACTTCCGCACAAGTGGGCCATGGCCGAGTTGTTTGTTGATCCCCATTAGAAGCAGATGGTTGGTTAGTTCTCAACCTGTGGTCAGGACCCACAGACACTGGTGGATTCAATGTTTAATACCTCAACAAAACATAGCTAACATAAAATGTAATGTAAAAAATGTCGAGCATTGGTCAAATTGACAAATAATATATTAGATGCAAAATCTGTGAAAATATCTACAATGTGCACTATTTTCACATGTGGAACCAAGTCAAACCAAAAGTAATGCCTCAACTATGTCTGCTTGCCAGGGTGGGGGTTCCCCAGTTCAAATATAATTATTTTGGGTGGGGGTCACGGGCTTAAAAGGTTGAGAACCACTGGGTTAGTCTTCCCTGGGGGACTGAACTCAGGTCCCAAGAGGTCCCTGGGTCCTCCTGGGTCCCCTGGATCCTCTGGAGACCTTTATAAAAGCTCCTGTAAGCCTGACGTGCATGGAGATGCACCCCCGGTCTGACCTCTGCAGCGGCCATGCCTTCCTCCTTCCTCCCCCCCTATGGGCTCCGATCCCCTTGAGTTGTACGTCTTTGCCTGTGGCCGGCGCAAGGGCAATGGAGGAGCACTAATGAGGTCCTCCCTCCCCCCTCCATTTTAATTCCAACACGTCCACAGAGGAGAGAGATGGAGAGAGAGAGAGAGAGAGAGAGAGAGAGAGAGAGAGAGAGAGAGAGAGACAGACAGACACAGAGAGAGAGAGAGAGAGAGAGAGAGAGAGAGAGAGAGAGAGAGAGAGAGAGAGAGAGAGAGAGAGAGATGGGGAGAGAGATGGGGAGAGAGGGGGGAGGAGGTGGAGAGGGTGGATGGGTTGGATAATTAAGGACAGTCATTCCTTTTTCTAATAATGTGAGTGTGCCTTAGCCAAGGTTAAGTGAAACAAGAGAGCAAGTGTCCCTGCATCACTTTGTCCCATGGAGAGTAACATTTATTCAAGTGCTGTGATTAAGTGCAATATTTAAGGTACACTTGAGTATTTGCCCTTTTATACCTCTGCGCCACTAATACAGGGGCGATATCAATGTATTATTTATTTATTTATTTTATTTTACTTTTTGTTGTTTGTTTCAGCCACTACAGTTTTGTAGCACTATATTGGATCACTCCAATATATGATAGTTCTTCTGCTGGGCGGAGCCACTAATATATTGGAGTGATCCAATCGCTCACCATACAGGGACAGGTCCAGGGGGGGCAAGGGGGGGCTTTAGCCCCCTCTGGTAGAGGCTTAGTCCCCCCTATCCAAACAAGCCCAATTGACTGATTGTTTATGTATAACAAAGAGGCATTAGCCCCCCCTTGAAATCATCAGTCCCCCCATAACACCCCATAGTCCCAATTTTATGTAGCCGTCCCTGTCGCTCACATAATCTGTTTACCTATGTAACCTTCGTTATGTGAAAGCTTTAGTGCAGGTATAAGTTACTGTAGATTTTGATCAAATTGGACATGTTTTTTTTTTTTTTTAATCTTGATGCCAAATCACTGAACACGAAGCACACTGCCACTATACATGCTCTCTGTCCCTCTCTGTTGCTCACTTGAACCATTTGTCTCTACACCTTAGTTCATTTATGTGAGTTGTTGGGGGGTTGCATGGGGGCGTGAATGTATTCGCGGCAGGGAAGTGTGCTGGTAATGAAGGCAGAATCGATGGTTTCCTTAATGCCCCCTGCCCCGCCCCCAAGAGAAACTCCAATGTCAACATGCTGGTCCACCTTGTCAGTGCTTTGCCTATCTGCTGATCTGATCAGACACTATCTGAGCAATCAATCAAAACCTTATTTTTATAGTGTCTTTCAGGCAAATAGAAAGAAAGAAAGAAAGAAAGAAAGAAAGAAAGAAAGAAAGAAAGAAAGAAAGAAAGAAAGAAAGAAAGAAAGAAAGAAAGAAAGAAAGAAAGAAAGAAAGAAAGAAAGAAAGAAAGAAAGAAAGAAAGAAAGAATTCAGTTCAAAACTAAAAAAAACAACAACGAACAAAACAAATTTTTTGCATTAACGTCTGAATAAATGAATAGATTAGCAGCACATTTCTGGTGCTTACGTCGTTTTGACGTGAGTTGAGGTGCCAAAATAAAAATATCTTTTTAATTCAAAACATTCCACAGAAGGCTGTGACTTAAAAAAAAAAAAAAAGATGAGCGTAACCACGTGAAGCCTATCATGCCTATTGTGGGGAGAATGCTTAGAATAGCTCAGAATGAGTTTTATTTATAACATCACAGGTTTACAGGCGTTTCATGTGTTATTCTGTGAGAATAGATGTAGAGCCAGGGGCGGATTTAGCAATTTGGGGGCCCCAGGCGGATTTAGCTAAGGGGGCCCTAAAAGTTTTAACTACAATCTTTTAAAATGCAAGAAATACGTATCATGTACACCATTGTATTCCAAAAAGCAAAATATAAATGACTGAAAAGATTTGTTTTATCTAAAATTGTACCTGAACAATAAAGAATATGAGAGAGAGAGAGAGAGAGAGAGAGAGAGAGAGAGAGAGAGAGAGAGAGAGAGAGAGAGAGAGAGAGAGAGAGAGAGAGAGAGAGAGAGAGAGAGAGAGAATGTGAGAGAGATCTGAGGGTAGATATGCTACTGTATGTGTGCCTGTGTATGAGTGTGTGTGGGTGAAAGATAGAGAATGTATGTGCATAAGATGGTGTGTTCTACTGTATGTTGTACTACACAAAATACATGTTTGTTTTTTGTTGTTGCAAATGTTAATGTTAAAGGGGAACTCCACCCATTCTTAACATTTTAATATTTAATTAATATACCTTAACCTTAGAGATGTTGTTTGGACATGATAAAAAAGTTCCCCCAATTCGGTATTTCCTAAAAGGAGGTCTGAAAAAATCATTACCATGGTGAAATACATCTGATGACATCATCAAGATGTATTTCACCATGTTAATGATTTTTCTTTAACACCCCTTTTTCCTGAGAGGGTACAAATGGAAACAAATTTGGTTCACATTTGTTCACAACATTTCTCTCAGGAAATTTTTGATTTTTGGGTGGAATTCCCCTTTAAGAAAATATCTGGTATGTGAATGTGATTCTGTCTCCAGGCAGCGCACTGCCCTGCTGCTCTGTGTGTCTCTCAGCTGCAGCTGAATTGTGCTGATGGACGGTAATAATATTGCGGGGGTTTAATTCTAGACTACATTATATCACGGACCCCTAAAACAGTACCGTTGGCCTAAACGAGGTGAAAAGCTCAATGCAAGTTAATATGAGAAAGTTGCGTGCGTAAAAGTTAAACCATCCCCTCCTCCTCCCTGCTCCTTCGCTCACGTGGAGAGTGCAGCCTGCAGCGGTACAGCCTCTCTTTCTGTCTGTCTCTCTCCTCTCTCAGAGTGTAAAATGTATATGGTCAATACGTCAGCTATATTAGTTCATAAAGTCGGGTCTCTTGGAATGCCCGTGCGTGTCGCATTTCGGACGGGTTCGGCGCCGCCATTTAAAAGAAATCTCGGAACAGTTCGGAATCGGGAAAAATGTCACGGATCGACTCGGTTCTGGTTTATTTATTTGTTAATAATTTGCCGAACAGTTCGGCGATATTGCATGGATTTATTTCGGTTTTCGGATGGATTTTTTGAGACCCGTGAAGACCTCTACTTCACTTATGTCTTTCTGAAGTAGTAGGCTAGGTAGAATGTCTCTGATAGGTTGCTGTAACGTGATGGGTTTTGGAATAGTCCTCTCACCGTCTCGCGCACATGGCATGGATCATGGAATATTCCACTTTAACGCAAATGGGAGGGGATGTACACGGATTCTGTAGGGCCTATTTTATTGTGTTGTTTTTACTTTTGATTTGAAACATACAAAATCATTATTTATTAACTCACTGACTGATGCTCACTGTTCAGGGGGGCCCAATTAGATGGCCAACTGTATGGTTAGTTGCCAACGGCTCCGGGGGCCCCTGCTGTTGTGGGGCCCCAGGCGGCCGCCTCGTTCGCCTATATTGTAAGACCGCGCCTGTGTAGAGCTAGTGCAGAAAACGTAGGTCAGGATCAGGGGCGGATATAGGCATGGGCATGGGGGAGGCAATGCCGTAAATACACGATGCCATGCAAAACAACCCAAGATATTTCAAATTAAAGTGCTTATATTTAAAATGATTTGAAACACTACTACTGCTACTAACTACAATTTTGGCACCACTAAACCAACAGCATTTCATCATTGAAAACAGAAAACTCTCTGAGTCAGACCTTTAGCTTTATGCATGCTGCGTGTCTGTTGCAACTTCAACAACAACTGATGCTATTATTGATGCTTTACTTGACTAATAAAAGTCCTGTAACTGAAAATGGCATACCATTTTCTCTTACCCCTCCAACATGTTCTCTTGCCCCCCCAAATGGGACAAGTTATATCCGCCCCTGGTCAGGATTTAGAAGGCAATTGAAGATCAGACCGATCTGCAGGAAATGTTGCATGTACACTCCCTAGAGGACAATTTTTGAAAAACTTTTTTTTTCATACAGTATTACTCATTCAGATTCTGTCCCCAAACCCTGCAGTCAAGACAGATCTGTGCCATATTTAATTAATTATCCATCCTAATTGAATATAATTGGCTTACAAAGTTTGCAGGATTGGCCCGTTTTGACAAAAAGCATGAAATCATCAGTGCATCCTGCAATTTATGTGGAATCTTTCACCCCTGTTGTGAAAGCCTTTCCAACTTGGCCTGTTATAGTGCCAATTTTTTTTTTTTGGAACAAAATGCCTCAAATCATCCAATTAGGCATAAGAAATGGCACCCTTTTCACATTGGACTATTATAGTGCAACCAGGGGGCCACAAACTGATCTGGTACGTGGAGACGTATACCCAGAAGGGCACAGGTCTCATCATTCAAATAAACATGCTCTGAAAATGCATGTGCACCTTGGACCAACTTGGCAGAAACAGCAGTCTACAATGTCTGACATTGTTAGTGATCAATGGTGTGTGACAGGCGCTTACAAGTGGGCCCTATCTGGAAAGGTCAAGAACCCCATTGCCATAAGACACACTGAGCGTCAGAAAGATACATCTGCTATCTCTAATTGTAGAGAGACAAACATTGCCCACCGTATACATTTCAAACCCAAGCATCTATCATTGCCTGTGTTGTATATCAACTTCTAACACCCCGGAACGTGTCCAAGGCCAGGGGAATGTAGTTACAGCGCTGCTGCCATAAAGCATTAGGCCCGCTTTCTTGCATCCAGCCTGTCCCCCTTTCTCTCATTCGACAGCTCAGTCTGGACTCAGGACAACTCCTGAATGGATGAAATATATGTTTGTATATAAAATGATCAGTATTTTGTTTATGATTTGGCAACGGCTTGGATCTGTTTAGGTACTGATCAAGGATGCAGACTTCTGTCTGACATATCATATAGGGCTGACGGTTGGGTTGAGGTGCCAAACCCATGAGGTTAGGTTTGTGGTATAGGACTACAGTGTTTTGTATCTTACAATATTATGTATTTGAGTACATACAGAGAATGTCTGCATTCGCCATCTTTGTTGAAGAAAATGCCCCTACAGAAGATCCCCCCCTAACTAATACAAAAAACAAAACTAAGCTAATGACCCAAAACCCAAAAGATTTTATTGTCTATCTATGTCTAATAGATCAGGAGTAAGATAACTAATCTTACTTATCTTTCATATTGGTTTAAACCCTGTGGAAATGTTGTTGTTCCATTGTTTTCTGCAAACTTCCTCTCCCCCTCTGTTCACGTTTGGTTGGATTCTAGGCCACACACTTCCATGGCACTAATTCCCTGTCCCATAAAATGCTGTACTATTAGCGACATCTCCTTTTCATTGTTGATGATATGCTGGTTAGGGTGGGGGTTAGGGCTAGGCATTGTTCCGATTGTTATAGATTTATGTGCATCGGACCAGTGATATTTCGGACAGCATGCACCCCTCTGATCAAGCACATGAGTCCTAACCATAGAGAGAATATCCCGTACCTAAACAGACTCAAAATAACAGGTTGTAGCTGGGGTGGAGAAGGGTGAGCAGCAAACGTTTATGCAGGCAACAGCACAGTAGGTGTAAGGTAAGGTAGAATGGTTTAATTACAAAACAATATTAGAGTAAATGTACTTCCCACGTACTGTTCCTTCCAGACAAACTATCCATCAGAGCCTGCAGGTTTGACATGTGAGCCTGTAGTCTGGCATACGAGGCATCGACTGGTCCTCATACACGCTCCTATGGATTCCTCACCATCACAGACATTACAGATGGTTGACTCATGATCATTTTTGTTATTGATTTTCTGCACAAGGCCAAAACGCTAGCCCCAGGTGACAACCCCTGAGGAATGGCCACATAAATCGGCAGTGACATGTTAAAGCACATGGGAGGTTCCACTCCACAAAACTTGTGCCGCTTCTGAGGGTTTTTGTTTGTTTGTGTGTTTGTTTTGGGTGTTGTGGTTCCCCTATAGTTTGGTGTAAGCATGTTTATAAGGAAGACACAATCTGTGAATCCATGTGCAAAAAAAATGCTGTTTGTTTTCTTACAGAATCTGTGTGTGTGTGTGTGTGTGTGTGTGTGTGTGTGTGTGTGTGTGTGTGTGTGTGTGTGTGTGTGTGTGTGTGTGTGTGCGTGTGCGTGCGTGTGCGCACGTGCGTGCGTATGTGTGTGCGTGCGCTTGTGTGCATGTGTGCTTTACACAGGTGGTGCAACAGAGCATATTCACTTCTTCTCTCTGACCCCTGCAGTGTCAGAAGTGGGACCGGTATGTGGTATGTTAGGGGATCTTTCGTCACGCGTAATGTAATTGTCGCTGCGGTGTAAGAGCCAGAGAGGTATAAAGCAGTTTGAAGGACGTGGACGCACGCCAGTGTGGCCTAACCTTTGTCAAAGACTCCGCAGTGCCTCTGCACGCCGCCCTGCCTCCAAGATGGACGCAGGAGTGCTGATACGGCAAGATGTTGCCCCCTAAACCCTGCCGACGCACAGAAAGTGGTTCGTTAAAAGGCTATAGGTTTCCACGAAGAACCATGCATCACCCGGACCAGCAGTTGTCAAGAAAGTTGTCCAGGTAAATTTGAGGTACAAAGAATATTTTATTTGGATTTGATATTCTTGAAACATTGGGGTGAATGACGGGGTAACCTTGGAAGATAAAATGGGAATAAAAAAAGTTTGGAGTTCTCTTGTTGGATTGTACTCTGGCAAATAGATATCATTTGAGGTTCCATGGCGTGAAGATATTTGAGAGCTGGGCACAAGAAAATTCCATTATTTGAGCTGCGGCTTTGCGCTTTGTATCCGGTTGCGTAAGTGTTGAGTGTGACGACAGCATACAGGTGGCTCATAGTGGCGTGTCCTCCATTTTTATGAAGCATAAAAGGAGCCCAGGCAGAAAGCGGGACCAGACTCCTTTTTACAACGCGGCTAAATTGTGGTCACGGTCGAGGCAGCAGCGGCACTCGTTTCCCTGCAAGACGCAAGCAAGGAGGAGGGCCAGATCATTTCCTAGGAGGAGCGAACACAAAAATGATTTCCACTTCCTCTGATTTCCTCTGGGGAAAGTTCCATGCCACCCTATAGGAGCATCCAGAGCACTGTAAACCTACAGTAACCCTGTGCCCCCATCTGTCTCTCTCTATCACACACACACACACACACACACACACACACACACACACACACACACACACACACACCCCCCCACACACACACACACACACACACACACACACACACACACACACACACACACACACACACACACACACACACACACACACACACACACACACACACACACACACAGCCACACGCACAGGGGAGCAGATGATTATTTTTGTGTGCAACATTGTGAAAACAGCCAATCTACATGCTAACTTTCATAGTATGGAGCCGAGTAGAAAAATGTCAACTCCTACAATTTCAGCGGATTGTCATCAGCAGGACTTTTTCATCTCAGAATGGCCATGCTCTGCAGACTCAAAACCCTATAGCCCCCTCCAACCGTAACCCTAATCCTAAATCCCCGACCCTCAACCTAACCTCACAGACCGTCAGGTCTGTGAGGTTAGGTTGAGCTTCGGGGATTTAGGCTTAGGGTTACGGTTGGACCTCTAAACCTACCCCTAAACCTAACCACAAGCAGATTTGACTGTTATCAGTGGATGAGATCGCAGTTGTCATCTTATCAGTGAGTAGGCTCCCAGACAACATGCCTCCTCGATAAGATGGTGCTGATAAGCAGCCTACTGGGAATTATCGCTTGATAATGGTAGAAGCGGGTGACAATTTCATGTTCTTTCCAGGGTGGCGGTGTGGAGGGGTCTGGTTCCAATATTAGATTGGGTCATAAAAAGCTGAAAGGGTTGAGGACCACTGATATAAAGAAACAGCTTTAACAACAGCTTTAAATTGTTTTTGATAGATCCACTATCTCAGAGACAAACATTTTACAAGACTAAATTATTTGCTATTATGCCTCATAAACAATGCCATGTATGCAGCTATAATTTGTCTTTTGGAAAATAGCAATGCACATCTCACATGTTTTAAACATATACACAGCTATTTTTGTAAATGTTTGACACATTTTGCACTTGTGAATTGGGTACATTAAATACTTGGCATATAGAATTAGATGCTTAAATAAATTCCACTGCTGTTCGAGCATTTCCAGTAAACTGCACTTCACAAATTCTGCTCTGTCTCTCTCTCATCCTCTCTCCTTCATAGCGTATTTTACTGTCTTATTCTTGGCTTCTGATTGAACGCATTGGGGGAGGAGGGGGGAGGAGAGGGGAGGAGAGGGGAGTGGGTGCTGATCCTCCAACACAAATAATGAGATTTGCACTTCCGCCTACGTTCCGGGGCAGAGGAGGAGATTAATGTTTGTCCTTTAAAAGGGCGTGTGGGACTCCAGCGCTTTGTCAAAATCTGAACCCCTATGGGACACAATAAATCAGGGGTTAAAGCCAGGGACCCCCATAGTAACACAACAACTAATACTACTACTACTACTACTAATAATAATAATATTAATAAATCACCCCCACACAGTTCTAGATTTTGTTTTCACAATTACAAAACAAAAGATTATGGTATTTTGGGTATTTTTTACTTTACTTTTTCCAATTTACAATACTTCACCACTATATTTCAACTCTTCAGCCATAGCAGATCTACAACCTCAAAATGTGTCGTTATTGTTATGTGAGCTTGTAGATCTATTTTCTACTATTAAAAAAAATCACCTCTAAAGGAAATAAGTGAGTAGTTTTATTTATATCCTATCCATTTCAATACGTCGTCTCTGTTTGGGTGGGGGGAAAAAACGTGTTTCGATCTTGCGGATCCTCTACTTTCGATGCAAATCTGTGCATCGCTATACAATCAAGAACATCAGGGGTTTTCAACCAGTGGTCCGGGGACCACCAGTGGTCCCTGAGAGGGTTCCAGGTGGTCCCCAGCTAAGTTGGTTAACCAGATGTAACTCTTGAAAGCGTAAAAATGAAACCAAATGGACCCTTGCGGGTTCATTTGGTTTCATTTTTACGCTCTCAAGAGTTAGAATATTCATCATATTAACACAACTAGGAGATTAATGGTAATTTTGGTCTGTACGTTTGGATGTTTTTTACCCCAAATCTAGCCAAAAGCAAAAGAAATCTTTAGTTTTGGGGTTTGTGGGGCTGAACGTCCTCAAATGGTGGTCTGTGGCTCAAATGCTGAATAAATGGTGGGCCCTGGTATCAAAAAGGTTGAAAACCCTGAAGTACATCACAAAAAGTCTATACAATATGGAGGTTTCTGCTCGACAGAATTACACAGTCATTCAATGATTACCCAGTGGATGAACTGCTGGCACTCCTCACTGGGAGGGTGCCCACCAGGAGGGACCCCACAGAGAGCGTCCTGCAGGTACAGTCATTCACCAAAGCCCACCCACCGCATGGAGCCAGGGAGCCCTGCAAAGCTCACAAGCTGACTGCCAACACCATTCACTGTGTGAGCTTGTAGAGCTGCTATTTGCCAACAAATTCAAGACAAGACCGATGTCACGGTTTCATTTCGTCCATTGATTGCCTCATATGGATATATACACAGCATTGCAGGAAGCTCAATACGCAATTTGCTCAGAGTTCAACAACCATTTCCCTCTACAGGCGATGGAGAGAGAGAGAAAGAGAGAGAGAGAGAGAGAGAGAGAGAGAGAGAGAGAGAGAGAGAGAGAGAGAGAGAGAGAGAGAGAGAGAGAGAGTTGTGCAGTCGTTTTGTTAGGCAGGGGCGGATTGGCACATATTTTCGCACCGGGACAATTTTGTCTTTGCCAGGCCACCCCTAATGATATTAGGGGTGGCCTGGCATTGGCCTGGCATTGGCCTGGCAATTCTAATGATATTCATCATTAGAATTAGCCCAACTTAGTCTACACAACTAGAGAATGTAGAAGATTAATGGTCATTTTGATCTGTATGTTCCAGGCGAGCATCTAGCACATTCTAGTGCATTTTTGAAGTGCCGCTAGTGCATTTTGGATCTTGTCCAGGCCACTAGGTGGCGCAGGCCACCGGGAAAACTCCCTGTACTCCAGATGGACAATCCGCCCCTGTTGTTAGGTACCTGTACATGTAGCAGAGAAAGGGCATTTAATCTCCATCTTGTGAGTCGGACACCTTTGATAGATCTCTCATTTCAAAGAGGTGTGTGCAGGACAACTCTCGAAGGGGTCCGCTCTGTGTGACAACAACACCAGGCGAGCGTGTTCATTTCCCCTCTGACATGGTGACATCCCACAACGCCTCGCTCCCCCACCTCCTATGGCTAAAGCCTGTATACGGTCCACATCCAAAACCACTGTGATATGAGGTGTTGCGACCTTGTGGGAAATCAGTCTGGTTTTCCACGATGGGCAGGTCGGAAAGGATCCTCTTGCATTGTTGGGACTGGACTTAATAATATACCGGTAGACACACCGGTTTGCACTCACAGTGGAATCACAGTGGAGAGAGAATGGGCTCTATGCACGAAGAATATATAATAACTTCAGGGCTATTTTGCGCCCCAGTTCCATAGTTCCTTCACAATGATGACACAATTTTAACCACTCCATGTACAATGGTTCTGAAACTTTTTGAAGGTCAAGTACCGCTATAGCTCTCAGAGTTACAGACTCACAGACAGAACCACTTAGAACCCACTCAGACCCCCTTTACACAAGAGCGGTGTCCATAGAAATAATGTATTTGCTGGACATGACCATTTTAGCGTTAACTCTTGCATCCCTTTGAATCCAAAGAGTTGCAACTAGTCCCTTTGGTGTGAAAAGGGTTCATGAGCAAGCAATGGAAATACCTGGTATAGTATCTGGTATACCATCTGGTATCTGTAACGGCCACCTAGCCACCTGGCAAATTGCACAGCACCGCGTTCAGTCATTAGCATCTCTGAGGCTGAATACAAAGTGAGAAGGCAGCAGGGCTTTGCTGTGTTCTCTGGAGCATGTTTCCATCTACAGTAAAAGTGGCCTCACTGGTGTGGCAGAGTGACCCTCTGGTGTAGCCGAGAGTTTTCAGTGACAACATGCAATCCAGCCGTCACCTGTTTGACTCTGTTTGACCTGCATGGAACAGAGCCTTCATTGGTATCATCAGTAACACCTGTGAATGGCGTAGGGAAGGTGCCTGATGAGAGTTAGAGCCCATTGCATTGGTCTGTGTGGGCTGAAATGACCATTGGTGGAAAGTAACAGTATGTTTTAGTGTTGGTTTTAACGTCAGGCGACGATGGACAGACGATGCTTCCTGAACTCCATTATTTGTCTATGGATGGCGGGCGATGGTCGAATAGGGGCCGGTCGAAAATGTAAATACAATTGAGCATTTACTTGGGTGATTTGGCAACAGCCAATGAAATTCAAGCGTCACGGTATAAGCTCACAATGTGACATGTGAGCATTTTGCATAATGAGTACTTTTGATCTGAATGCTCTTCTCTTATCCTTCTTCTTAAATCTACCCCCCCCCCATGACTCAGCTGTTTTCCCTCTGGTTCCTGTACAGTGTGTGTAATCTCTTCCTAAGTCATTGACTCTTCAGGTTATGGCCTCCGTCTGACAGCATCACACCAATAACTGTCAGGAAGAAGAGTGGCTTGTGTTTCAGTGACGCTGTTGCCGACGCCGACGCCGTGGTCTTGTTTTGCTCTTAATAACTTATTTCCTGTTTGGATTTTCCTAATAAATTTATTTATGTTTTCTTCCCCCCATGTAAAATGACTTTGACTACTTGCCTAAGTGCCATATAAATCTGTGATGCACACATGAAAATGCTAGACTAGAACTAAAAAATAATACTTGATACTTGATCAAGGCAGCTCAGTTCCCTCCAGCAGATACGGAAATAGGTACTACAAACTATTAGGGATGGAAGACTCAAACCCTTCATTCTCAATTGACTCTCCCAGGGCTCTGTATTAGGTCTGGTGATATTGTTTATGTTACTCCCTATATCCTCAATACAAGGTAACACCAGATAGGATCTACTACTACTAGGGTCTGAGGACAGCTCAGAAACCTACCACTGACATTAATCCTTACTGTAAGGAAAAACAAAGTAAATACATGTACAATCCAGAGTGGATACAGATCTCCCGCAGGCTGCTATGCTGTGAGAGTGCAGCGTAGAACGGAACTTCGCCAACTTCCGTATATGACAACAGCAGGACTTCCAGCTGGCCCACCAATCTGCCACCTCCAGCTTGCAGTCCCCGCCCCTCCACACACACACACACACACACACACACACACACACACACACACACACACACACACACACACACACACACACACACACACACACACACACTACACTACACTACACTCCTGGAGTCCCTGACGCCTCCTCCCTGAAACTCCGCCACCACCACAACCACACAACACGGACACTTAATTAGGATAGATGGACACGACTGGCGAATGGCATTCTGTCATCTGTCAAGCCTCCCCAGGTGTGTGACACACACTCTGGATATAATTGCTTTGTCTGTCGATGACGACGCACCTAGGCCACTGCTGCGGCTCAAACGTTTTCCTGTCAAGGACCCCCAAGAAGCACCCCCACCAAGATTTATAATAATACGTTTAAGAACATTGTCTAAACCTAATATCTTTTACCCAAAGTAGCTGGTGTGAGCCTGTAGATGTGCTATCTTTAGTTCAATCCTGTTCCAGAATATGGATGCTGCAGTTCAAGATATTAAGGGTCCCGGTTTGAGTTTGAAAGAAATACAGTCAACCCTGGATGCACAGACGGGGGCCCATCTGGGCTTTGATCAACTTCAGAGGTGTCTCAACCACCGAACAAACCCACAGGCTTTTTTTTGGTCACTTGACTTGTGTGAAGTTTTTCACATTTGTTTCATGGGTGTGAAGTCACAGGTCATGCCCAATTACTTGCTAATGCTTTAATCTCCATTCGTCTGTGTCCATGTTTTGGGGAACTTTGCGGAGCGGCTGCCAACGGTGTGCCATCTGTCTCCACCTGTCCTTTGCTGGCTGTGGTGCGTGAGGTATCGATCCCACCATGTCCCACTGCCAAGACCAGAGAGAGAGAGGGAGACAGAGACAGAGAGAGAGACAGGCACAGAGACAGAAAGAGGGGAACCTAACAGTGGTGGAAGAAGTACTCAGATGATCTTTTACTTATGGACGACTTCACACATTTTAAACCTATCTTTGTATACTGTACTGGGTTTGTTCACTTTGTGAGAAACCCGTCTAGCAGTGACATGATCGTTTGGGAATCTGCAGGTGTTCTATTCCTAGGAGGTTGGCAGCTTTTGAAATGCTGTTTTAAATGCACCTGCCTACGGAACATGTCACTGGTAGCCTAGCCTATGTGGGTTTCCACAACCCCCATTGAGACAATGAGCATTGGTGAAGAGAATCAATTATATTGGCTGAAAGTGGGTGAGCTTGTAGATCACAGTATTTATTGATGACAATACTTTTGTACTTAATTTTGAATATTGGACTATATAGTGCATTTCTTTGTTGTTCATTGCTACTTTTACATAACACTAGTGTATGCGGGGATTTGAGATTTGTTTTGCCTATGAAAATATAATATGAGGCATACTTGCCGATATACCATCTATTCATTTTCGGTCAAACTTATCCCACACCCCAAACAGCCCACTGTGGCTGTAGGCCTACCCAAAGCATCTGAAGACAGTAGCCAGTAACATCACAGGAAAATAAATTATTCTTGAGGACAACTTCAGAACACTTTGCGTTGGCTGTGAGCTTGTATATCATCTATGTATTTAATACTTGGCTCTAGTATACCTTTTTGTCATTTTGTGTTATATTCTCTACAAAGTAACTTTCTTTTGTTTTCAAAAGTTGTAATCTAATAAAAGTGTGAGACATAATGTAGGCTGTTGAAAAATGGACGTATACTCACGTAAAGTAAAGGTGCCACAACATTTTACAAACGTACTGTACTTCAGTAGGCTATAGCCCTTCATTGTAGAACATACAGTAGTTCACCAGCTATTGTATACAGCTAAAGTGGCGTAAGTAAGTTATCCGTCCAAGAGTGGAAAATAAGACAGAAAATTCCTTGATATTTATTTGGGAACAGCTGTTCCAAGCCATGGAAGTTAGTGCTCCTGTGAGCAGCTGCCATTGCAAATTGATTACCCAGGGGTCGGCCAGACTGCGCCACCCCATCGCAGACTAATCACATCTGTTGCTTTGATTAAAAGCTGAATGCGGGCTGCCATCTTGTCCCTGAGTAAGGCCTTTCCAGCACCCCTCGCAGTCTGTGGCTTTGACAGAACCAATTAAGGGCCAAATGTGCCCAAACAAGAGACGGTCCTCCTGTGTTTATGAGAAAGGCTGACCAGGGAGGTGTTCTTTAAGAGCAAATAAAAGCAGACTTCCTTTGTGATTTTCAGGTTGGTCGGTCAATCACACCTCAATGTATGGGTACGGCTTGTGACATCGCAAGTCTGTTTGTGGTCATACGTCCATATGGTCACGCCGTGTGACACGTCACACCACCATATATGGCCATCTCTATTAAGATGGTGACACTGACCTCATCACTACTCAGTACGGTGGATAGAACACTGGACATCATCTATTATCTGCACATATGGAGATGAGATTACATGTTACTCCACATTATGTTGCAGATGTTGATGATGATGTTGCAAATGTTCCAGAATTGTCAGTTCCTAAAACTACTAACTGCAGTTTGGATATTGCCCACTTGGTACCTATTGTGAATCTGTTTGCCATAGCAGTGGGTGGGTGTCCACTCTACTGTACATATAAGACGTGTTGGGTCAGCCAAATACTAGGTCTATCCTTGAATAGACTTCATGTGTAGTGTCTGAGAACGAGAAATAATACCTTGAAAATAACAACTGTATGTTTAACTGGATGCTTGGACGTTGTCCACATCCTAGGTCTTACTTAATTCAACGCTGAAGGTTATACAAATGGATGCTAATGGCCAAGTATGCAAGTCCCTTTCCATCCAATTGAACACTCTCCAGTGTTAAATACCAATATGGAAAATAAACTCTTGAAAGTGCCACCTTTCACATAAGCCACTTTACAAGAAAATACTATGGATCTTATATCTGTTAATGTCATATATGTGATATGATTCTTATAAATTACAAAATTATATACGTATGTTTCACTTTACAAAAAAAAATACGATGGACCTTATATCTTTTTTAATGTCATATATAATTATTATAAATCACAAAATTATATGTTTCACTTTACAAAGAAATACTACGGATCTTATATTAACTGGGTGAACATGTGCATATTTTACTCTCTCATATGAACAGAACTTTTAAGAGTTGGCTAATAAAGTTTTTTTCCATGTGGGTGAACATGTGCATATTTGACTGCATGTGCACATCCCATCCAGCACAATACACACTATGGGTCAGTGTTTGGTTCTAAGCGTGGGATTTGTGAGGTCCCAGTCTCCAGGGCGTTCGCACAGATACAATATTGCCTCTGTATTAAATCTCTATCTCTGGTACAAGAAATCACCGGGAGGGAAACGCCTGGGGATTTTTCTCTCTCTCTCGCTAAAAAGCCATTCCCCTGTAAAGTGCACTTCTCTAGGCCCCTAAATCCAAGGGATTCTCTGGGATTCTCTAGGAACATACTGTAGAGGTTGTTTTCCCAGGTGTATACTGAGGAAGCCAGCTGACACGGTATGCTATGCATACCGACTGTGCAGGTCTGTGTGACAACAGCGATGATTTTCCGATACAGGATTCAATTATAAAATAATAAATTATAGGATAGTTCTGATTGATCAGTTCACAATGTCACCTTCACTATCACACCTGACAGCTTTCACTACCACACATTCTTTCAGAACTTTTTTGTTTTATTTTTTTGTTTATCGCCTGTTTGCACTATGGATTTGACACCCTGCAAAATCAGATATGTGACACAACTGGTTCGATCTCCGTCCGGACGACGCCTGTGTGGCCAAGTGAATGACACTGCTGAAGTTCCCTGGAGTAAGGCACCCGAACGCCCATCTGCTCCTGCGTGTGCGTGTGCACGTGCACGTGTGATCCTCACAGGATGGCAGTGTCATTTTCCAGAGAGCTCATTAGTGTGTGAAGCCGTCCTCTTGTGTTTGGATCTGTAAACCTGAAACAACACCTGCTCAGGAGCAGGTTAAGTCTGTGGGCAACAAAGCCTAGTTTAGAGCGAGCCGCAGTTGTCGACTCGTCGGACTGAAGCCAGGGTTAAGCCTGGAGTTGGCTCGCTTACTGAATAATCCTGCTTCACAACGTGGTACTGATTAGAAAGCTAGCGCCAGGGTTCGAACAAGGACAATCCTGTTCCCACGGTATTGTGCAGAAGGAGATAGTGGTACAGCCTTAGTGAGCAGGAGTTAGTTGGCATGATATTGAGGAATTAGTAGTAACAATGCGTATTGCACAGGAATTAGTGGCATGGTGGCAGAGAGTTTAGTTTATTATATCATACAGGAGGCATTGGAGAAGTTGTTTGGATGCAGTAAGGAGGAAATATATTTAGCAAAGGGGTTGTACTCTGTTGCACCATGTACTTACAATACAAACCCCAAATATTTGCTGATGGGTACCCAGATGAGTACCCACATTGCTTGCAACTGTACGCCCTGGTTTTGCCTTCCAGCCAAATTATCAACAATGAGGGCGTTAGTAGCATATTATTTCACTTATTTGCATGCAGGGGGTGGTTGAACAGTATGAGCACAGTGTAGTGCAGTGGTTCCCAAATGCATCAGCCAAAAAGAACAATATGATGTCCCCCCAGGACTCAAACTAGTGAAATGTCACATTGTAGCTACTGTAACTACCTCATAAACAATAGTTTTCTTAATTTGTGGAATATCTTTGATTTCTCTTTTCTTTCTTCATGAGATGAGATTAAATTTATTGTCAATGTACAGTATAAATACAGTACAACGAAAATTTAAACCAAAAACAAAATGTAGTTAGCAAAAAAAAGAATTGGAGCCATAAACATGTGACCCCACATGGTGTAGTGTGATACCACATGTTTATAAATCAGCATTATGTGTGTGAGATCAAGATAGTCCCTACAAACACACAGACTTTCCTCCATCCTGATGAGTGCTAATCATCGGAAGGATCCATTTCCTTACAGCGGCGACAGGAAATTGGAAATGTTGCTCATTCTACCGCCTCAAAATTTCATTCTCGTGCCCCAGTGAGAACCTCAATGTTGTATTTGATTTTCCCTTGTCACCTATTAGCAGTTAACAGGAATCGACGTGGTCCCTTTTCTGTACACCATGCATGTTACATAAGTTCCAGTGATCAAAGCCACACTCACTTGCTGAACTAATCCATTTCAGAGTCACTGTACTTACAGAAGACTCTTAATTCTTATTACGTATACTACTGTAGATGTCCTGATTCTGTATTTGTATCAGAAATGTACTGATACCAGCTCTTATTTGTCTCGTTCCTACATTTACTTGTCCCGAATATAAGATGACTGGTTATAAGATGACTACCATTTTTCAAGACTCGTTTGCAGAAAATGTCAAATGGTATAGCCCCCAAATATAATACAACCCCATTTTGTAGTATAATTCCATTGAAAAAAACAGTTTTATATTCAGGCCAATCCAATCTGGATTCCACAATCTCTGAATGCTATATAGAGTCTGGAACTATACAGCTCCCATCAGCTGAGTAACGCAAATAGTATCTGCTGCTGAGACTGGAAAGGTATTCGACCAATCACGATGCGGTGCTCACAAGACTATAGTGCTGTTGGAAACACAAACAAGACGGACACAGGTAGAGTAATAGGACCATATGAGTGAGCTGGAGATTCATGTTGTTTGCAAATAAAGAAAAAGCATAAGGGACAATGTGACAACAATACCTGATGCACAAGCATAATTGACAACACACTGACACACTGTTTTGCTTCGAGTAGGACTAGTTTTGGCTGACGCACCAAGTGAGGGTATGCATCACATTCGCTTTGTTGTAATATTTGCATACTCATGAACGGACTTCTGTTGTTCCAGATTATATGACAAAGCATTTGGAAAAAACACCAGAGATAACAGTCTGGTAACACACAACGACTATTTCGGTAGATTAAAATTGTGTGTGTTAAAACAATTACTTTTGTTTTCTTCAAGCAATATAAGCTCCTCATAGTATAATTATGGTAATGAATAAATATTGAATGATGTATTCCTGTGTGAATTGCATTGTCAATGCACCACACTGGTGATTCATTACAGACTGCTATTTAAATGGAACTTTAATAGTTCTTCAAATTGGGGAAGCTAAGCATAACGTGATTGAAGATGCTCCGGGTTATTTGTTGTCGGTGTGCACTGGTGTGCAGAACTGTCTGGGTGAAAGCAGAGGCACTGTACAAGTAAATATTACCGGTATAAGAAAAGTAGGCTACAATACGCACTTTAATCTCCTCCAAAATGATAATGAAAATGATATCTGTATTTGGCCGCCCACCCCTGACCTCAAAACATTTTGTTTAAGCTATAGGGATCCACTTTAGCAAAAAACATTAATTAGTTAGTAAAATGTTAGCTTTAAAAGGATGTGGGTTTGGTTAGTGCGACTACATTCTCATGTTGTAATCGGGGCAGTTATAGCGACATATATCGCCCCGTCGCACAGTTGATAAGAAATAATCCCAAAAATAGTGACGTGCTGACTTCAACTTTAATGATGAAACATCTCTCAAAGTCATTCTTTTATAGAATTCAAAACTGATTCGGATGATACAGATCATCACAAAAGTACAAAGAGATTTCCAAAGAAAAATGTTAATTTCCTTTTGATCTTATGAAGATCCATATCCAGTTCGAGACTTCTTCCTCGCTTCTTAGCAGAGTTAAGTGTCTAACTCTAAACCAGGGTTTCTCAATGTGGGGGTCACGACCAATGGCAGGACTCAAATGTATTTTTGGGTGTCCTCAGCCAAAAGCATTGAGAACCCCTACGCATGCAGGTAGGGCTTCCAATCACAGCCCTCCTTGGTGCCATGTAATCCTTTCTCAAACGTTTTAGTCTGACCTCTAGTCTGACATATTTTTTCTGAGAGCGTACAAATGGAACCAAATGGACCCGCCAGGGTCCATTTGGTTCCATTTGTACGCTCTCAGAAAAAATGAAAACGGGTGTAATCCCCCTGTAATAGAAGGTCTTGCCTGTTGCCATGTGTCTCATCAAGTTGCCCGTTGATGTTGACATTGTTAGTTGATATTGATCAAAATGTTGCTAGTGTATCAGGGCCTTTATGCGGCATGTTGTGAGGGAAGTAACCTACTGAGTGCGCCATCTTACTTACGTACTCGCTCACTAAAAGGCATTCAGGGAGGGGAGGGGTGTGGAGATACAAGGATTTTGGCAATTATGTGACACCTTCAAGCATAAATTAAGCTTTTTTTCTGCTGTGCCATCAAATGTGACAATGGACACCTGGTTTGGAATACAACAGGTGATTAATATTTCAAGCAGTAAGCCTGCTTATTAGATTCATTAGGGGAGCTTAATGACGGAAACAACAATTTGCTTGGGGTTGAGTGTAATGTTCGTTTTAATGTAATTTTGTTTTTATATAAAGTATTCATGAGCACGTTGGTATTCATTGAGCTTGTGGGAATCGTGACACCACTGCAGAAGAATATGGTTCTCACTGGATCCATTGTATTTGGCGAAAGGGGGAAAATGAGGTGTTTTATTTCACACCATTTGGCCTGCATCAAAGTGCATTAGAATTGTCATGGTTGTATTACAAAATGCAGTGTCATCACTGTTGTAATCCATTACAGTGAGAGGACACTTGGATGCCACATGGGTAAAGTTCTCACCCACCACTGAGGAGACTATGGGCAGATAGAAGATGAGGAGAGGCAGTTTCAATTCAATCTGTTCAAAACATTTTAAACTAGAAAAACTGGCCTTCTGGGCACAGGTCTCCACCAGGTCAGATTGTGGCCTCCTGGTGGCGGTATACACCAATGTGAAAAGGTTGCCTTTTGATCTTTGTACTTTTTTTTGTTTTGTACGTCTAGTTTGCATTACTCCAATCCTAATCGAGCTGTGTTCCTCCAGAAAGCTGAAAGCCTTAATGGAGTCAGCAGGCCCAAGCCCCATCAATTTAAATGGTTAGTTGTGGCCATCACAAAACAAAAAACCCTCAATTTTAAACACTTTTTATACATTTTTCGAGTTCCTCCTAAAATAATCATACCACCATGACGCACAGTGCTTTAGATAAGGATTGTACATATCTCCTCCTTAGGCTGCCAGCGTTCAGTGTCACCCTCTCCCCTGGAGGCATTCAGTTATTCTCATTAAGAGTGATTAATTAGATGGCCCTCCCCACAGACCCAACACGAGTGGGTGGAGGCAGTGTTTAAATAATGTACCATAATCAACGTGGCCTAATTGAAAAATGTAATAGAGTAACGTTGTCTGAGTGAAAACACAACAGAGAGTTTACAGCCCAAACCGCACCAGTAATTTGAGTGTGCAACAGAACCGCTCCAGCGTGATGATATGTCCCACTGCGTGGCGGCGCGTGCATGCGTTGTTGCTTTGCGTCGCAAATGATTTAATTCAATGTCACATTGGGTCCTTATATATAGCTTATCGTACAGTGTATAAACATAACATAAAAGCCTCAGATTTAACTTCAATGGCAGCTTTGACAGCAGGGGCGGATCTAGGCATGGGGGCAATGCCCCCCTAAATACCCAGTCTGCCCCCCCAAACACGATGGCAGGCAAAACAACACAAGATATTTAAAATTAAAGTGCTTATACTTAAAATTATTTGAAACACTACTACTGCTACTATAAGTTCATTTTGGCACCACTAAACCAACAGCATTTCATCATTGAAAACTGAAAACTCGGAGTCAGACCTTTAGCTTTATGCATGCTGCGTGTCTCTGTTGCAACTTCAACAACTGACTTGACTAAAAAAAAAAGACCTGTAATGGAAAATGGTATGGCGCGAAGCGACGCGGGCGATGAAGCCGCCCCCATACCATTTTCTCTTGCCCCTCCAACATGTTTTCTTGCTCCCCCAAATGCGACATGTTACATCCGCCCTGTTTGACAGAAATTAATCTCTGGCTTTATAGTTCCCCAATGTCGCTACAACTTTTCTCCTTTATCCGTGCATGTTGATCCGGGACTGCAGCACTGTACAGTAAAATGTGTCCGTTTACGCCAGGCTGCAAAAACACCTGTTCTAGCTCGGCACTTGTGTGTGATCTATAACCAGTTAAAGCACCATTCAGTGACTCTCGTAAGTAGTTGCATGTGGCATGGAGTTGCATAGTGAATTATTGATGGGGTTTGGGCTTAAGCGTGCACATCTTTGGCTCAGCTAATGTGCTCTTGAATAAGGCTTTTCAAACAGCATAAACGTGCCATAGTTTGGTACTTTTTCCTATTTTGTCTGTTTATTGAGTCGAGATTACTGTAATAGACCGCTTTGTGTTCCTTCGTCCTGAAAGCTGAAAGCCACTACTTTAGTGACAAATAATTTGTTATAATTCATTTTCATTGCTCACAAAAAACAGAAAAATACACACTATAACGCAATCCATTTTATTCCTATTAATGTTTACACTGCACAGTGTGGGATTCAAAGTTGTGTTAACGTATCTGTAACCCCAATTGCTGGGTAGTCTCATGCTCAGTGAAGCCACACAATAAGACATACTATTAGGATGGCTGTATACAAGGCCATAAGTGTCTCTTCCCACCATTAAAAAAAGCACAGGCAGAATGACAACATAATACTGCCTGAGTGTGATTCTTTTGGCGGGGTCACAGGAGAAGCAATGAAACTACGGTAAGGAGCTTAAGGGTAAGTGTCGAAAAGGTGAGCAGAGGAATGGCCTCTTCACCTGACCAGGGGAAAGGGAAAGATACAGTCCAACTGTAGGCTACTCTGTATAAATATAACCAGAGTCCTGTTTCTCATTTCTTTGAGAGAGAAAACAGGGCAGTGACCATCAAATGGAAGTAGGACATTTTTGTTTTCCCAGCTGGGAATCTTGCTCTCAGCCCCAAAGCCGCATATTGGTCTTTTATTTCTGATACAGATCACTTACTGCACTACAGACCTCTCCAATGTACCGTATTGTAACACTGTAGCTGGGTGTCGCACACCAATTATGATCAAGCCTGTAGATGTTTTACTAAAGTTAAATTAGAGTAGGTGATTTTAAATATACTTGACTATTCAAAGGTACAACGAAGCACATTTTAATTTCAAAATACACAAGTCAGCGTTCTCCAATATTTTCCAGAAATGTTATGAAAAAACATTGGCACTAGCCAATCTTCAAGCTCAAAACCGTACATCACTGAAGTTTTAGATCTGATATCGATCAGGCCGTGGCCATCTTGCCATCAGTTTGGAAGCATTCACTTTTACCAAAGCAATGTCCTGTTGCCTCTAGTGCATTATGAGGAGCCTAAATACAAAACAGACGGGGCGTTGAGCGATATCCAATGTGCACTTCTAAACTCCAATGCCTTTTTATAAAGCACTTTGCAGATAGAATGTTGACTTTGACATTGTTTAATACAATCAGATACGATTTCTCTGGATGTGTGGATTGCCCTTATAGTTACCACCCTGCCTTAAGTGTGGAGATTTTAGGACATAAATAATAGATGCTTTTAATCCAGAATTACTCAATCATGGGCCACACTTTGTACACAGCACAAAACAGTACAAAAACAAACTCACTTTCAAAAAGGCACTTTGCTGTCCAGAAGGCAGGGCAGGTGGTTTAGTAGCCTACTACTTGGTGTCTGTGTACACCTGTGTCTTAGGTTCAAGGTTTCATGTGTCGAAAAACAGCAGATGTACAGGCTCACAACGCAGTGTGTCCGTGGGACATTGTGATCTTGCACTTCAGCAATTTTTCGCTGGTTTAAACCACGCTTTGTGGAGTGAAGTTTCCAAGCACATAGTCCTCCGGGAACCTCGCCACTAATTGCCTGGGAGGAGAAGATTGTTTTGGCTTTGATGAAGAGGGACTGTTTGTTGACCCTCTTGACCGTGCCGGAGACTGCATGGGAATCCATGCTGCCATTGTGCGAGCTTGCAACCGTTCGCAGTCTGCTACATGTAGATGGTATAAAAGTGATTTGCGGCTGGTACAGAGAGTTTAACAAAGCAGAGAGAGTTGGTGGAATGCGGATCTGGTTGCCCATTCTGTCATCACTTCCAGATTGGATTCACATTCACAATTCACATTAACCCATTTAGGCCTAACTTAAGGTTTTTGAAAAACTTTAAATATTTATATATCAGCATGGAAACAAATTGAATATTTGAATACTGTACATACTGTACAGGATCCAAATATGGATTCCCGTCCTTAATGGGTTGTGAATTCAATGTTTGTGGACACAGTTTGTGGACACACGGGAAATAGCATAGCCTATTTAAACCTGACAGTGTGCATCACATTGTGCTTGTATAATCACATTTTTGGCTACAACGGCTAGAGCGCTCCATATTTGCTGCTATAAATGAGTATGAGCAATTGATAGTAAATGAGTCATTGTATGGGTGGTGTATTCCTTTAAGCGGGACAGATAAGAGTCACACCTGGCTCAGGTGAGGGTATAAACGTCAAAGATGACAAGGCAGATAGGCTGAGTTTTAATGATTTATTTTCACCAAGTGACAAAATGTCAATATTTCAAGTGACAAAATGTTAATATAGAAAGAAACCAAACATCCAAAAATATCATAACAAACTAAACCTTTTCACAAAAGAAAAGATCATGATCAAAGTAACAGAATGCAAAAGATCATGATCAAAGTAACAGAATGCATTCCTAATCATGGCTTCAAATATATATATATATAAATCAAACACACCTCAGAGACTTAAAGACAGCTCTCAGCCTGGACAGCAGCACACAAAGACTGAAAATGCCATTTCTGTCCAACCTATATAGACTCACTGGCCTCACCCACACAACAGGACCACATGGAAAGGGGTGTTATAATAGCTCAAACATGTCACAATCGTTCCAAATAACATTCACACACATTTCATTATTCTGTGAGCTTGTTGTATTCATTTAAATCACTGTTTTAATCTTTACAATGTATTTTCAGAGTTCATCCAGGTCCAATATTCCCCCACGATAGAAACAAACCTCCCTTTGAGTTGGACTGGCCCAAATTGGCCCAATCCATTCAGTGTTGTGTTTTCCCTATTTAAATGCATATAGCCCATTACTCTGGTTTTACTTGCGTGGGCTGGAATATGGAGAGAGCTGGTTGTGATCTTAAATAAAACGTAAACTTTGCAATTTGTGTGTTTGTTGTCTGACCATGTATTGCGTATATCGACACAGTGATGGGGTAGGGTCACACAATCACACGCACGCACGCACGCATGCTCGCACGCTCGCTCACTCGCTCACACTCCAAAACTCTCGTATGGTAGAGGAAATGCATGGCATATGACAGGATTTTACTTTTCAATTTTCCACCTTCTAAGGTGGCGGTGCATTCTTGACAAGCTTTCCCCCGCCAGCTGAGAACTGTGCAAAGCTGAGGAAAGGTGTTTATTTATTCCTGTCTCTTAGAAACTTTCTAAACTTTCTAAGGGACAGCACAATTGTGCTGATCATCAGAGCAAGGGTCCCCAAGTCATGGCCATGTGATCAAGTATTACACTGCTGCAATCCCCCCATTATATTTTAGGTTTTCGTGTAGCCCCTTTGGCAGACGACTAAACTGTGTCCGTGCCGACATTACTAACCCTAAACACACACTGAAGCCGCGGGTGACTCGTCCACATATTGGCATTGTATAATTTGTCTCCGTCCACCATCTGTCCAGCCATGAACCCTGCCTAGGGCTGGACAGTATATGACACATGTTTGCATAGCAACTAACCATAAAAATCTTTCTTCAGCATTTGTTATCTTGATCTTAGCTAGTGAAGAATGTCTATATTTTCAAATAAACATAATATAGTAACACCATGCCTACACACACGCACAAGCACCAGGGGTTATCAACCCTATATGTCCTTGAGAGGGTTCCAGGTGGTCCCCATGCTAAATGATGGACAGTTGGTTAACCAGATGTAACTCTTTTAGAGTGTAAAATGTTTAAATATTTACACTCTCATGAGTTAAAATATTCATCGTGTGAATTAGCCCAAAGTCTACACAACTAGAGAATGTAGAGGAATGTAGAGGATGTTTTGCTTGTGAACAAAAGCAAAATAAATCTTTAGTTTTGGGGTCTGTGGGGCTAAAATGTCATCAAATGGTGGTCCACGGCTCAAATTATGAATAAATAGTGGGCCTTGGCAGGCATGAAAAAGGACAATAAAACCCCCTGACATACACACGTGCACGCAAGCAAAGCTAACTTGACATAATAGTTTCTCTCTCTCTGTAAGGCTGAGGTTACGCTAATTCCTCTGGCTTGTCGTCACAGCTGGACTTCACAGAGGAGGGTGGGGGCGGAGCCAGGTTTTAATGGCGGACGTCCAATCAGATAACGGGAGGGGAGTTTGACCTTCACCCAGCTGGTCCTGTAGACGAAGGAACAGGACGCCTGTAGTGAGAAGTACCTACACTAATCATTACTAATGTATCTGCCGCTCCGTCTGGATGAAACCCTGCTAGTTCATATGCACCATATGAGCTCGCTTTGTTCTCGCCTCGTAATTTTCTAACTTGGGCAGCACTATACCAAGGAGTTAGTTTAAAAACAGTTTATATTTTGTATCCCTTGGGGAAGGGGGCTTTTACTGTGCCTGTCATAGGTATGACGTCACAGGAGATTTTCCCTGGAGCCTCCCTTTTGGTAAAGGGGCTCCAGGGAAAATCTTGCCCGGGGCTTCAAGTTGCTTAGAAACGCCATTGACTGTATGTGTGTGTCATTGTCAAATTCTGGACGTGGCAACATTTTCTTGAACTAAGATCAATGTTTTTGGACCTCAAAATCAGAGACAGAGTGTAATTCCTCACCTACCCAAGTGTGAGGGAGCTTGGCTGTCCTAGAGTCAGATTTAAATTGGAATAGTCATATCAAAACTGTAATTTAAATATTGCAAGTGTAAGGGGAATTACGTTCAAGCGAGACCTAGTTGCACTTACACACACTTTTTTCCATTAGACTGGATTACTGTAATGGTCTGCTCACACGGATTTCAAACAAAGCTCTTCGTCAACTCTACCTGCTGCTAGAGTCCTGACGAAAACTATTTCCAATAGGAAATATGACCATATATTCAGTGTTGTAGTGGTACTTTTAGAAGTGGGGGATGCCTCTGAAAGGGGAATTCCCCCCATTTGATTTTTTTTTTCTGAGAGTGTACAAATGTGAACCAAATGGAACCTAGCGGGTCCATTTGGCTAGGGTCCATTTGGTTCCATTTGTACACTCTCAGAAAAAAGGAAACTAATTAACATGGTGAAACACATCTTGGTGATGTCATTAAGATGTAGTTCACCATGCTAATGATTTTTTTCAGACCCAAAAATATTTTAGATGTGAGAAGTGGGGGGACGGGGCGCCCCCCGCATATATTACCCCTGCATATATTACACCAGTCCTATTTCTTACATTGAATACCAGACTCTTGTATCTCTGGGCACAGCTACATCTCAGACATGCTGGAGCCATATGCATTCCCTAGAACTGACTGAGGTCATCATCAGGGCCTGGGCACAGCTTTTAGCTATTATCCACCACAAACCTGAAACAATATTCCAGTTTAAAAAATCCCCAACCATACTTTTTAAGTCCAATTTAAAAACATATGTATTTAATATTGCCTATCCTGATGGTATCTAATAACAGCTATAGTTCTTGTCTGGGCTTTAAATTGGCTGTTTTTTGTTTTTAGTATTTGTTCTAATTTATTTGCTCCTTTAACAGTTTTTAATTAAACTTTATTCATTTTGAAGTGCACTGTTGCACTCTGTAATTGTTTTTATTCTGTGTAACACTTTGAATTGCCTTGTGTATGAAAGGTGCTAAATAAATAAAATCGCATTATAACACAAAGCTGCAGATCCATTAGATTTAATTGAAAACTTTTGTTACTAGTTAGTTAAAAGAAAACATTCATCAGCCCTATATATTTCAGCCATTTGATGACAGCTGATCTACAAGCTCTACAAGTACTTTTGTATGCTACTTTCTAGGCAATGCAGAAGCTTAATCCATGAGTGATTTGCAGTAAGCAAGAACAAATATACATTTTGAATGCCAGACTTTTACTTGTAACAGAGTAATTTTACATGGCAGTATTGATACTTTTAAAACCAGTAAAACATGTGAGCATTTTTTCCCCCCAACACTGAATCTCTGAGCTCCAAGGACTATATGGACACAATAACATGCACATAGCATCTATTATCTATCTATTCGGTCATCACCAACAAGTTACAAGCTGTGGACACTGTGGTCTGTTCTCTGGAGTCGTTGTGTAACCTTTTCAATGAAACTAAAGTCATGAGCTAGTCTGTCTGTCTGTCTGTCTTTATTGTTTGTTTTTCTTTTACTGTTCAGAATCCCAATGAAATGTAAATTATAGAATGGTTGATTTTTAAATGTATTATTTTCTGAAGGACTTTGGTCAATCTGAGTGCATTTAGAGCACACGTACTACGTTACACTTTGCCCTAACAGCTCCCCCTTCTAAAGCCATTAGATGAACAAGCCACCAGATTTATGGCAGACGTCATAGCGAGCGTCCGAGGCTGTGTAAGAAAGATATGTCATGAATTAGCATTCTCCCCGGACAGCTACTGTAGCAAGGACAGGGTCAAACTCAGAAGGATTCTGACAAAGTGTGAAACGATCACGTTGAAACTGCTATCACTCGTAGCTCTGTGACAAATGTTCTGGCATTTTTAACGACACCAGCCTCCGTCTCTCATCCGCTAAGCTCATCCCTCTTCGGCTAAATTAGCCCAGCGACCCCTGGGAGGCAAAGGTTTGGGCTAGAACAGACTTTACATTATTATTCCTCTACTAAAACACATTTTGTCTAGCACTCGTAAAACAAGAGACCAAACCCTTCTGGCTACAACAGGGAGTCTAAATGGCAGAACTCTGTGGACAACGTGAGGGCCAGTAGTCAGCCCTCAAAGTGAGGGTCAGTGGTCAGTTTGATTTGCTAATGCACAGGCATTAGCAAATCAGTTGATAGTTGGGGGATTTCTGAGTTTATTGTGAATGATTTTACATAATGTCACCATGGATTTTAACTGGATTGCGCTACCACCTTGTAGATCTGCTGTTTTGAGGGTGCCATGTCTCTGTACTATGCATCTGTTCACCACAGAAAGTTCTTGATTGTCATTTCATTATGTGTTTTCAGAATGTCCTAGCTGTTTGTGATTGTAACCTGGTTGTCATTACTACTATGTGGTCATTGTAGCCCAAGGAGTGATAACTGTTTTTAGTCACTCTGATCAGGTGTTCTCGATGTAGTTTCATCCAGAATAATCTTACATCATTTTTGTTATATCCATGGCAACTGTGATGACATATTATTTTGACAACGGCTTTAAATATTCTCTTCATCTTGTGAGATGTTGCGAGAGACTTTGATGCTATGATGGCTTGTCTGTGGATTTTCCAATAAATGTCTCTCCCGGGATACAACTTTATTGTTCTACAAAACTTAACTTGACTGGAATTATACTTTCTTTGTGTTGTTGGTCTCATGGTTCATTTGGGTATTAAGTATTTGAGTATTTTTATGGTTGGAATGTTTTTCTGAAGTTGTTTTATTTTGGCCTGCAATTTTACTGGATGGGAGCAACTAATGCCTAAGTTGAATAAATGGAAAGGATTTGGGTTTAAAACGGTAAAAAAGAAGGCCAAGGTCAAAGTCAAATACACATGGATGGATTTTCATGAAATGAGGTAAGGATGATTAGTAGGCTGTTACAAAGAGATGAGCTTTTGGATCACAAAAAGGTGCAACTAAGTAAGGATAATGATTGCAATCAAGGGAAAGGTCAAAATGTGTCTCTTGTGGTGCAAATGGCATAATAATATGGCATGCACTGCGGCGATTTCATTCTTTTATGTTCAGTATACTATTGGAGCTTGTATGATGGGACAACAGTTGTGACTGTTCTTATCAGTCGCGACTCATTTATCAGACATGGCCGACATGATTGCTACTAAGTACCAAAAGCATAGGTTGAGAATAAGCTATTCGAGTCTCCACCCTTAATTTAAAATCAAATTTATTTATTCTTTTAGTGACATCACTAAATACAGTAGGAGAATCTAAGAGTGACCATTCACGCCCCCACAGATATCCCAATATCCCAATATCCCATTATAAAGCAACCTTTGATACACTGGGGATGGTTAAAAAATCTTGAAAAGTTAAATTCATGGCGTATCCCATTTAAATGTCCAAAACCGTTTAGGCCTAATAGTTTCGAATCATTGTTTTGGAGTAAAACAAGTAAGCCTACAACATTTGCACAGGTACATGCCCACTGCCCAGGTAAAGTAAAAGTACCTCAGCATTGTACTAGTAGAGTATTTGAGTGTAGATCTGGTGTCTCTTTTAATTAGCACACCATCAGAGCAGAGGTTGGCGGAATCAAACAGTGTTTAGGTGCTGATGACGACCTGGAGTGGATTAAGATAGCTCAGGTTGACCGAGACAACACTGCCGACCCTGTAGCCCTGCGTGAGACGTTCCCCTGCCCACAGCTGGACACCTAACAGTAACGCTACAAGCTAGGACACGTACGAGAGAGAGAGAGAGAGAGAGAGAGAGAGAGAGAGAGAGAGAGAGAGAGAGAGAGAGAGAGATGGAGAGTGTGGGAAGTATAAAACTCTATTGGGAAAGTTGGAACAACCTTCTCTTTTCATGAGAGTTAAACATTGTGTCGGGTTGCTATAAATACCAGATATAAACACAGACATGTCAGCTTTTGGACCTCCCGGAGCTCTTCAAACAGCAAGCAAGATTACCGGGTCTGAACTGTGGCGGCTGCAGTTTGTCACTGCATGGGACCTGTGCATCATATCGCTGTCCACAGTGGAGGAAAAAAAGTGTTATTTCAAGTAAGGAAGTTGTTTGTCCTACACTGCCTCTCGTATCTCCCGTTCTTCCGCCTCTCTGTTCCTCTGTTTTGACACTCCCTATACACATACGTCATGGCCAGGAGGACACAGGACAGCACTGCCTGAGTTTGCTCTGTGGTGGTTTTACAAGCTGAGCTACTGGGTTCTGACGTACGAAAGCAGAAGGAAAAGGGTTGGATTTGATGAAGTGTTGGCCATGGAGGGTAGGAGATATGACCACCGATAGGACTTCATAGATCGCTGGTAGTGGCTGGTATTATCCAAAAGAAACTTTGTATTTCCATATTTCAAGATTTTATATACAATTTTGTGAATGAATGCCCCACTACTTCATATCATACCTCTTCTCTTTGTTTCTTTTAGTTTTTATTTAAGAATAAAGCATGTTCAGTGCTGCCGACTACCACAGATTATGTGGGTTGGAATCCACCACAGTGCATCTGCATTTGTCTAGCATCTCCTCAATACAAACAATTATTCAGGGGATGGGATGGTCGGAGAGCATCATATCACTGTATGGACTCCTACGGAGGGGCGACATCCGTAGGATGCCAGGGGCATTGGACGGAAGGCCTAAGATTTAGATGAGAGTTCCCTTCCCCCTATGGATGTTGGAGAGACTGTGCCCCTCAGTTCCGGCCATGTACACAATGCAAAATGTTAGGTGCTTACCCTGAGAGGAAGAGGTTGCTGGGATGCTTGTGTGACGTATTAATCTGTAGTTTTCAATAAGCGTTTTAATCAGGTAAGTGGTCAATTGTGTCGGAAGTCTTGAAATTCTGTCAAGAGGGCTGAGTTACAACAGTGCGCACACGATCGATAACATCGACGAGTAAAACTTCTGTACTCATTAAACCCTACACGATGATGCATGTAAATTCTCGCAGATGCGTTCGCTGCTCCGCTCACCTTGGAGTCCACCGTCAACGAGGCAGGGTTGACGGTTTAGCCGATTCCCGGCCGAACGTGTCGCGACTAAAGCACCGCTATTGACGAGTCATTTGGGGGGGGGGGATAAATTGTACACCGGAGTTGACATTGATAAAGCAAAGTCACGGAGCGACAGGATGGGTATTGGGTGGGGAGCCAGAAGGACAGACAAGCCACCTGAAGACTAATTAGATATGACATGCAACGCCTGCTATCAATTTGTACCACACACACGCACGCACGCACACACACACAGGAGTGACCTACGCCAAGGCCAAGGTAAGAGTGTGTGAGAGAAGATGAAGGAGAATAGAATACATTTTCATGCTGTTTTTTAAATGGATGGCTAAACTGAAGTCCACCTCCCACACTTAGATGGATCATGTCAGTGGTATCCAACTTTTTCCTGCATCAGGGCCCACTTGAAAATCTTCAAAGAGCTTGCAGGCCATCTGTCTCAGCCTTATGAACGTCATACATCAGGAACTCCTTGAAGGAGTGCCATGGAGTTTGTCACAAATGTCCACTTTAGACTCCGGGATGAGCTTATCGGGTTGTTGGTGGTCAACAAAGAGGTCAAGGGCATTGTGACCTCAGAAAAATCAGGTTCATTGCATTCTTTCAAAGTCTTCATTCACTAAATTTATAAATGACTGCCGGACAGAAACGTATGGAACTATGGAACATTTTGCCTCAAGAGAGCCTTACTGCTTCTGATGTAGATTTGCTGTATGTACGTCATCTCAAATGACTTCCAGGAAACAATACAACTGAGAAAAAAACAAGTAATATTCAACTGCTAACTAAAGAATGAGGGTCGTAGTTGCACTTGCAACAGTTCATTTAGAACAGGGGTTTTCCTTTTTGACACCAGCGACCACCATTTATTCAGCATTTGAGCCACGGACCATGCACCATTTGATGACATTTGTAGTGTTTATGAACAGGACATAATATTTCAATATCAATTTTCCATATTTATATGAAATTATGAAAATATTAATATTGAAACATAATGAAATTATATTGCTCACGTCACTGTTAATGTAACATGAGTTCTTGGACAGACTAGCAATAAATACCCCATCTGTACAATTTGTAAACCATGAGATAGAAAACACAACAACTTCTTAATAAAAATAATCAATTTATTACATGTAAAATAAATTGGTATAGAACATCCTAAAATGGACGGCAGGATTAAATGTCGATCATAGCGAGGTTGTGTGTATTGTCAGGTAAATGGTGCAGACAAAGAAAAGAGACACTTGAAAATAAAAGCAATAAAAGGTTTGAGAAAACAGCAGATCTACAACTTCTCTACTCTGCCTGCTAACCTGGGGGTTGCCATTCCACATGCGATATGATATGCTTGCCTGTGTGTAGGAGGAGGAGACAGCCATGTGGTAGTGGCAGCCATTAGCAGCCATGTGCTGATAGTCAGGAGTAGTTGTAGTAGCTGGCGGCGGCCATCTTGGGACAGTGGGTGGACAGAGAGTGGACAGTTGGAGGTGCAGGCCTCCAAGCAGTTTATACCCGTCAGAGTCAGCTCTGTGTCCTTGGTGACGCCGGCTTGGATTGGAGTTGGCTCCTTGAAGCATGTAGGAGATGAGTGTCTTGTCTTCGCTGTGGCGTTGAGAGGAGCACCGTTCTGAGCCTCTGAGTGTTGGCTGGTTGTGGCGTTGAGGTCTGCTCAGAAGTTCTTTTGGTGGCGGGGACATGCAGTCAAACCCGGACTGAGGAGCGATGAGGAGACTCAGTGTCTTATCCTCGAAACAAGTCAGTAGCGCTCTATGCGGGGGACATTCGTCTACCCACAGTCCGACCAAACAGAACAGAGGGCGAAACGGGGACATCTAGTCAAACCCGTTTCAGAAGAGCACAGGGAGAGGACAGGACGTCTTGTCTGTTCCTCCGCCAAACCAAGAGAGAGAGCACACGTGGCCTGTTCACTATCTTCACTCAGTGGGGAGTTTGACTCCTCCCTTCCAGTTCACTGGCCATTGGCCATGCATGTGTGTAGGGGGGTTCACCAGCACCTCCTTTTTCCTGCTGCTATGTCTCTACATTTCTCTAACTTCCCTTAGTGGCTAATTACAAAACATCTGATCATGGATTTGCAAACAAATCGATTCTGGGAATGTTTAGATACTAAACACCATATATTAGCCATGCAGAGATCAGGCAAATATTAGAAGAAGAAATTATTTACAAATCATTTCGACATGCTATGTACAGTGTATAGTTAAGGTTCATAAGATAGCATACATATATATATACTGTATTTGTGGTCCAGACATGTAAAGTGTGCACAGTTTCATCTGTTTGGTATTGTTCATGAGGTAGGGGCACAGAGAGTGAAGTGTCCTTTTTCTTGAGTTCCTATCCTGCATTCCAAAGGGTCGTAAAACTGATTAGCACCCTCCATCCTTCTTTGGGGGAGGGCATTGTCTCTGTATTATCCATGTCCGTGTTCAGGCCTCACGCTACACATTTTAGCCCCAAAGACCAAAAAAAAACTAAAGAATTCTTTTGGTTTTGTTCACAATTCCAGGCTGGATTTTGCAAACAAAGCAGTGTAGACTTCTTAATTAAATAGTGCTAATTCACATGATGAATATTTGAACTCTTGAGAGTGTGGAAAATGAAACCAAATGGACCCTTGCGGGTCCATTTGGTTTCATTTTTACATTCTCAAGAGTTACATCTGGTTAACCAACTTAGCTGGGGACCACCTGGAACCCTCTCAAGGACCACTGGTGGTCCCCGGACCACTGGTTGAAAACCCCTGATTTAGAAGATAGGAGAGACCCTTGTGACTCTAGGGACGTGATGACCACAGGGAAAAGTGGGACAATTCCTGAATGGCCAGTTGAATCTAGGCCGAACTAGGTTGGCTGTTATGTATGTATTTATTTATTTATTTATTTGAGCCATCCTATGAGACTCGGACAAAGTAATTCTCAATTTTATAGTGAGCATTAGTGAGGAGCAATTCTATGAAGATAGTTTGAAGTCGAAGGGGTATGGTATAGTTTAAAGGGGTGTTTCACTTTCAAAAAAACTTTGGGTCATTTTATGGTCTACTCAGCCTCATGTGAACACACCAGACAGTTTATAAGTTACTCCTTTCAGTATTTAGATATTTGATGTTCATTTTAGCGCCTCCAGCTCCTTCCTACACAAACCCATTATACGTTGTAACTTAAAACTCCATTTTAGCCATGACAGATTATTCGAAAACAACCAATCTTTTTCTGGTGACTGATATTGTCCTCGGAATGCGTGAGAGGACCATGGAATTTCATTTACAGTTTTCATTTATTTTTAAAATATTGTTTTATTCATTTGGGTTGGGAATGACCAAATATGGAGGTGGCTACATTTTTCAAAACAATATTTTAAAAATAAACAAAAACTGTAAATGAAATTCCACGGTCCTCTCACGTATTCCGAGGACAATTCCAGTCACCAGAAAAAAGTTTGGTTGTTTTCGAATAATCTGTCATGGTTAAAATGGAGTTTTAAGTTATAATGGGTTTGTATAGGAAGGAGCTGGAGGCGCTAAAATGAACATCAAATATCTAAACACTGAAAGGAGTAACTTATAAACTGTCTGGTGTGTTCACATGAGGCTGAGTAGACCATGAAATGACCAAAAGTCTTTTTGAACGTGGAATACCCCTTAAATGTCTTAAGACATTTGGTTGATTACAACATGCAATGTGTGTGTGCGTGTGAATGCTTGCGTGCGTACTGTAGTGTATGTGCGTATTGGCAGAGCGATTTCGAGAAAACTCCCTCCAAAGTGCACTGAGCATTAGCAATTAGCCTTAACGACACAGCTGCACAGCTGTAACACTGACTCCGCCCACATGCAGTAAGGACAGATGGCTTCACAGGAGAGGACAGCATGGTGCAGGTGCGGATGTAACATTTCCCAATTGGGGGGGGGGCAACAGAAAATGGTATGGGGGCGACTTCATCGCCCGGGTCGATTCGCGCCACGGGCGATGAAGTCGCACCCATACCATTTTCTGTTAAAAGACTTTTACTAGGCAAGTAAAGCATCAATAATAACATCAGTTGTTGTTGAAGTTGCAACAGACACACTCACAGCATGCATAAAGCTAAAGGTCTGACTCAGAGAGTTTTCTGTTTTCAATGATGAAATGCTGTTGGTTTAGTAGTGACACAGCTGTAGTTAGTGGCAGTGGTAGTGTTTCAAATCATTTTAAATATAAGCAATTTGAAATATATTGGGTTGTTTTGCATGCCATTGTGTTGGTGGTGCAGACAGGGCATTTAAGGGGGCCATTGCCCCCCCCAATGCCCATGCCTAGATCCGCCCCTGGCGTGGTGTACAGTATGCCACCAATTCATTTGCAGGCCGACTGCACACGCCGCATCATCGCTGTCAAGTGGAAAGTAGCTTCTAAATGTATGTGAACAAGTGCTACTTCTGAGGAAACGACTAGGGCCCAATAGTCCTGATGGCTCCAATGCATGTATTATTTAGTCACAAGCTCTTGTTAATACTTTTCATTGGTTCAACATTGATAATAATGCCCGCAGATACACTTAACCACTTTACATTTTGCCTTTAAAAGGCAAAGAAATATCCTGTGAACTTGAACGAAGTGCAATAATTAATGCACAGGGGGATGGAGATGTGAGGTTTCCACCTGACGGTGCCGCTGCCTCCATAAAACATGTTCAAAGACGTCGGAACTGAACAGATTGCAACACTGGAGTCTGCAGTGAACGAGAGTTTAATTGGGATCGAAGGAGAGCAGATCCGTTGCGTCATCAAAGTCCGCTACAAATGATTACAAACCGTGTCTGTTGAGAGCGCCTGTGGCAGACTGCGATATGTTGCTCCTCTGTCCTCTCTGAGCACAGCCAGATATGAAAGGGAAACTAGCTATTGCACATTTACAGTCAATTTAACATAAGTGCTGGTGCTTTACAAAGTGGGGTACAGGCAGGTTAGGCACTGTGTGGCTTACTTGGAACAATGCAAGTTGAATACATGCCCCACCCAGATATTATGTCTGCGTCCCTTTTTATGCCCTTTTAGACTGTTTTTTTCCTCAATGGAAATGTTCTAAAAATGTATTATTTTCAGGGCTATACAATTTGCCATTCAATGCTGTCATGCAATGATTCGTCTTATATTGGGGACAATACACACTCACACACAGTTGTTGTATGACCTTGTGTGTGAGCTATATAACATGATACTACAAACCAAGATACTAACCATGATACTGACCATGAAAATGACATTAAACCGACCATGATATTGACAGGGAAACAATACTGATATGATACATAACATACAGACCATGATACTGACATTATCCTGACATGATACTGACCATACCTAACCATGTTTTTTTTTTTTTTTTTTTTTTTTTTTTTTTTTTTTTTTTTTTTAACATGTGTTTTAACATAAACCACTTGAACAACCAAGTCCTGGCAGTATCCCTATTCTGTCCCCCCAGAATAGGGATGCTGTGGCTTCAGGTGGTTAAAACTCCACTCAGGCGTTCTCTATATCTCTATGGAGGTCCCATTAGACAGCGGCTTACTTTAAGCGGATTGATCCGTGCGTGGCGTAAACAGCCAGGTAATTAAGCAGACATGCAGTATAAGGCCCCGGCCGTGTTCTGATGTCCTTGAGCTGTGCGCTGTGATTGAGATTGTGGATCGATAGCTGTAGGTACGGTAGATGCCCAGTCAGCACACGCAGACAGACAGGCATGACCCCCGGGGGCCGCGGCGTGCTGCATGCGCCCGTACATGGCGGACAGAGGACTCGCAGGAAAGTCAAACACTTGTTTGCAGTGATGCGTAAACGTCTTTATCGGCCCTGACAGTCAGGGCGAGAAAACAATCAGTGGTGCAGACAAAGTACTCAGCTGCGGTGCCTGAATACGAAATATACACCTTGCTAAACTGCAGGGTAAAGTTGCTCTGTTAAATTTGCGTAAACACTACTGGACTACATACTTGGCTGCTAAAGTATTCAAAAGTGCATGCTTAAAAATAAAGAAATATTATAATAAAAATAATAGTGGTATGAAGTACATTGTCTTGTATTATTTTTTAAACTCATATTTTCCCCCCAAAAATAAGACATTTGCGTGAATTGGGGGGGGGCTGTTCCATGGAATGGGAAGACATTTGCGTGAATTGGGGGGGGGGGGGGTCTTTTTCTTATGTAATGTTTTAAAAGTTCCAAGAAGCATTTTTATTTTTACAAAGGATCGATGAGTTTTTCTTGGAACTTTAAAAACATTACATAAGAAAAAGACCCCCCCCCCCCCCCCCAATTCACGCAAATGTCTTCCCATTCCATGGAACAGCCCCCCCCCAATTCACGCAAATGTCTTCCCATTCCATGGAACAGCCATAGCTGCCACGACGGCTCCAGAAAATTGTGACTGTGGGTGCAATGCATCGATCCTTTGTAAAAATAAAAATGCTTCTTGGAACTTTAAAAACATTACATAAGAAAAAGACCCCCCCCCCCCAATTCACGCAAATGTCTTCCCATTCCATGGAACAGCCATAGCTGCCACGACGGCTCCAGAAAATTGTGACTGTGGGTGCAATGGGCGTACTGGCGATTCCGAGGGGGGCTGACACATCTTTGTTTACATAGAAGTCAATGAAATGGGCTTCTTTGGAAGGAGGACATAGGAGAGGCCTCCCCCCTCCCCATTCCATCCCAACTATGCCCTGGGCAGACAACCTGATCTGTGCTCCAAGGAGCACATTTCTTACTTTCTTATTCGCTTGCTTTACTGTTCCGTAAAAGGCCTCGACTGTCTTATTATCATGTGTAATGGTCTGTCTTGTGACAAACATTGGCCAGAGGACGTGGACACATGGACTCCTGCCAGGATTCGATTACTTCTTTCTTAAAAATCCAAAGTGTCTCCAACTTAGGTTGGATCAATATCCTGATTGACCTCAGAATTCCTTGACAACAAAAATAGACCTGCGAAAATGAGACTGCTGTGTTGTGCTCTACATGAAAAACACAACAAAATGACACTGTGACGTAAATGTCTTTATACCAAAAACAGTAGAATTTTGTTTCATCAGCTTGGTGTTATTGAAATAGGCAATTATTATACACACACATTATAATGTGTGTGTGTGTGTGTGTGTGTGTGTGTGTGTGTGTGTGTGTGTGTGTGTGTGTGTGTGTGTGTGTGTGTGTGTGTGTGTGTCTTCCGATGACAGAACATAATCACCAGCACAAGCTATTCAGTTTTGATGAGAATGTAAAAATGAAACCAAATGGACCCTTTCGGGTCCATTTGGTTTCATTTTTACACTCTCAAGTGTTAAAATATTCATCATCTGAATGATGAATACTTAATTACAGTGTAGACTTAAGAAGTCTACAATGTTTTTGTTGGCAAAATCCAGCCTGGAATTGTGAACAAAACCAAAAGAATTCTTTAATTTTAGGTCTTTGGTGTGAAAATGTCATCAAATGGTGGTCCGTGGCTCAAATGCTGAATAAATGGTGGTCCCTTGTGTCAAAAAGGTTGAAAACCCCTGTCATAGTCAGTATGATGGGCAGTATATGACAGTATCATAGTCAGCAACATAGTAACAACATTTTTTTTTACCCCGCATACACATTTTTGGGGTATCCTTAATTGTTGTGGAAAAAGTTTGCGAAACACACTGCCCTACAGCGTGCAGAATGCTGGCCTGTTCCAAAAGTTCCGATCGATGTGCTGTGACAGCAAGGGAGGTCATAGCGCCGACTCCTTACGAGTTGGCCGTTCGGAATGCAAAGCAGCGCGCGTGACAAGTACCTGCGAGGGTGATGTCACTCCAACGCAGCTGCCAAACAGTTGTACACGCCGGGGACCCCTGAGTTCACGTCTTCCTGTTGGTACCTGCACTACCTGACAGTGAATTCACACGCTGTCTTCACAGCTGCTGCCATTTGTCTTGACTGTTACACAGTGGCACTGCCAGGCACAATTACCACTGCTGTAAAGTACCTCAAGTACATTTACTTTACTGTAGGCTGCTTAAAGGGATAGGTCACTGGGTTCCACGCAGTAAAGTCCACAAAACTAATGTCATTTGTTTTGTCGAATTATCCTTCATTCATTTTAACCCTCCTATCACATGGAACTACTTTTTGGGGGTAGTGATATGGACACAAAAAAACATAGTTTGCTATGATAGAGAAGTAAAAAATTAATGAAGGAAGTGCTAATATTTTAGAAATAGGTCAACAGTAGAAATGATGTTTTTTATGGATATAAAAGATGATCGAAACTACTTCATATTTCACCAAAACCAGAGCAGAACTCTCACCATGGGACTCTTGGACATCAATTAATACAGCTGACACCACTATATTAATGGCAAGTATTTCATACAGCTTAACTTCAAAGAAATCGGAACTATCCTTTTAAGTGTAATTACCGTGTTTGTATGTGTTGAGTATGTTTAATTTCTAATGTCCTACTTTTACTACACCACTGCAGTGGCAAATATATGTACTTTAACTCCACTACATTTATTTGAAAACTTTACTTTGTAGATTTTGATGAATGAATAAAAAACATTACACATTACACATTACACACTATAACCACTTCAGCCCTATACATTTTGGACTCTTGAAAATGTCTACACATACAACATAATTGTGACTTTTAATTTAAGCTACTTTTTTCCACGGCAGCATGGTGTGTGGTGTGCACATGCGTGCTTCACTCTCTCCATCCCCTCTCAACGGAAGGCTGTTACCATAATTACCTCTGTAAGGTCACCCTTGTAGCCCAAGCAGCTAGGAGAAAAAAAGCATATGTAAAATTGCCTCTGGCTCAGTGACCGTAAACGCCCTGTACTGTGAAGAATGGCAGAAACTAAAAGGAAAAGCTTTTAAACTAAATGTGTTTTTCTTTTTGTGTAAAAGACCTTATGAAGGGACGTAGTTAAGGATGCACAAGCAAGCACAGAATTTCACATAAAACTAATTTCTACCAACAGCCCTGTTTAACACCATCAATGATGCTGAAAACATTCACATTTTACCACAGTCACTCTGCTTGTTTAGCAAGCAAAGTTCTGCTTATTTAGCAAGCAGAGATCACAATGAAGTACTGTGGAGAGACCACTGTTCTTGGTGACGTAACTTTCAAGGTTAAAATAAGGTCACTAACGGGTCTAAAAGGTTTATAACAGCAGCTGTATTAGACATTAGTTAGTAGCACTCAAAGTAGAGAGGATTTGCAGAGGATTTAGACCAGCAGTAGACAGTACCAGACACTGTACTTCAAAGTAACTATAGAGCAAGGGTGGTACTCATGACAGTAGAGTGCACAGTCGTGATTGCACGGTCGAAAGTACGCTACTTGTGTATAAGGCACAAGTTGGCATCTCAAGAGAGTACAGTGGATTTCTAATTTGTTTTTGGGAAATCTTAGAACGTTGCAGTTTCAACTTTTCAGTTTTAAACTAAAATGTATCCCCGACTTTTACAACAACAAATTACATTACAACAAAAGCAGCAGAAATAGATGGTACAAGGTGGCCTTGTACAAATGTGCTTTGGACATTCTACCTGACAGAGACCGGAGGATTATCATTTCTTGTCAGCATCCAAGTAGATTAGAACTATCAGAATGTGTAACTCAGGTAAAATATTGTGTCACAAAATATATATTTACTAGATACTGTAGTTAGCAGTACACATCCTTCTTATGGTATGAATGTCTATCACATGGTGCTCATATCAGCGACCCACACAACAAACAGACCCCAGACCACCTACCCCGAAGGCCCTCCATGGCAAATTTGAGCCACAGACCACCACTTGATGACATTGTAGCCCCAAAGACCCCAAAACTAAAGATTTCTTTCGCTTTTGTCCACAATTCTAGCCTGCATGGATTTTGGAGAAAACAAAACAACATACAGATCACAATGACCATTACTCTTCTACATTCTCTACTTGTGTAGACTTGGGCTAATTAACTCATTCAGCGCGATCGGATTTTCTTTGTTTCCTCTCCATTGCCGCGGCTCAAACCAGTTCGATCGGTAAAAAAGCCCTTATTTTGAAGCTCAGATCTCCTAAACAGGATGTGCTGTTTCTGTTATGCTGTGTCTGTTGTCTTGCCTAATCGATCATCTGGCGATCTGCCCATATACATCCGGGTCACAAGTCAGGAAGAGCCGTGTAGCGCTAGTTGATTCACCAGTGCGACAACCCCATTCAGAGCGAAAACACAGGAGAGCCGTTTGAATGCATTGGATTGAATGGGAGTGAATGGGACAAAAAAAAGAGAGTTGTCGCTCAATTCTGTTCCAAATGAAAGCGAGCAACGGGATCATCATCAGACGATGCGCTGGGACTAATAGTTGGATTAAAGAATGAAATCTACATCTCGTCGTGATACGAGCCGTCCGCGTGACTGGCGGAGGGGACTCCACGGGAGGTCCACGAGCAGCTCGAGAACGGCGCTTTAAGAATTAAGAGCCCAAGTTTGCATTTGGTTTCATCTTTACACTCTCAAAGAGTTACATCTGGTTAACCAACTTTCCATCATTTAGCCTGGAGTCCTCTCAGGTTGAAAACTCTGGGTATAGACGGCATTCACACACTAATCACAGCACCTGCCAAGTGGTCCCGGGTATGAACGCACCCGGGACCATTTCTAAATCCACCCTGACATGCCAAAGAGGGCCCATAGTGGCTGTTGTTGATGTAAACACATCTGTGCACGGGGAAAATTGATGGGTGACATAATAAAACAGGAACTAAACAACGCCTGTGGCTTGTTAGGAGAAAATTATTAACTGGATCCACCTGGTTAGGCTGGAAAACAAGCTTATCACAGTGCATTGTTCGCCTTGTTATAACCTGGAACAAAACCTTCCCTGATGTGCAGTGTGTGTGTCTGTGTGTGTGTGAGGGAGCACATGAACGAACACACACACACACACACACACACACACACACACACACACACACACACACACACACACACACACACACACACACACACACACACACACACACACACACACACACACACACACACACACACACACACACACACACACACACACGCATACAGTATGTGCGCATATGCATATTTATGTGCATGGCCTCAGCCTCACAACGTGCACTTGAGGAGTTTTTTATTTTATTATTTTTTTCTTCTTCATGAGCCCATCTGCCATGCAGCTCACATCAGGCTGTCGGCTCTGCAGCCCGGTGATGGATGACACACACATACACACACAGCGAGAGAGAGAGAGAGAGAGAGAGAGAGAGAGAGAGAGAGAGAGAGAGAGAGCGCTATATCAGCCAGATCAAAGGCTGCCTCTGCCTCCTGTTACAGTAGCTTTCATCACATCTATTATCATCTTCTTATTTCTGGCAGAATAACCACACCCTGCCCTGTTTTACCTCCATTCGGTCACAGAGATTCTTCTTTTTTTTTTTTTTAATCAAATACGACAAATACTGTAACTAATGTGGCTGTCGGAGGAGTGGTTCTCAAAGTGGGGTCTAACTGGGCACCGCCAGCGGAATGTTTTAATACATTTTGAACTTGTAGTAAAGGTCCATGGCACAAAACCCTCTCAGATCATGGGGGGCAGCACGCAGCACACAACCAATGTAATATTAACTGGGATATAATATGTGAATAATGGGGATTATTTTTTAAAATATTATATTAAAAAGACATTCCTTTATTAAATTTCTACAGGGCCACCCATTACTCGAGTACTCTAGTATACCACTAGTCGAATAGAGTAAAAAGTGCTTCACTGTTATATGCTACTCAACTACAACACTTGAGTAAATGCTCTTTATTACTTTCCAGTTTCTACCACGACAGACTATGTCTCAGGGTGGATCTAGGCATGGGCATAAATGCTCAGTCTGCCCCACCAAACATGATGGCATGCAAAACAACTCAAGATATTTCACATTAAAGTGCTCATATTTAAAATGTTAAACACTACTACTGCTGCTAACTAACTACAGCTGTGTCACCACTAAACCAGCATTTTTAACAGCATTTTATCATTGAAAACAGAAAACTCTGAGTCAGACCTTCAGCTTTATGCATGCTGTGTGTCTGTTGCAACTTCAACAACAACTGGTGTTGTTATTGATGCTTTACTTGACTAATAAAAGTCCTGTAACTGAAAATGGTATGGGTGCGGGCGATGAAGCCGATGAAGCCGCCCCAATACCATTCTCCTGCCCCCCCCCCCCCCCCCCCCCCCCCCAAATTGGGAAATGTTACATCCGCCCCTGCTATGTCTCAGTGGAACATAGTAGACACTAGTACAGCTCCCTGAAGTCTGGGTGTGGATGTTTGCTCATGCGTGATCTTCCATATTGAAACTTTGCTCCCTGCATTTCTGGTGTCCATACCGGCTGACATGACCCCCCCCCCCCCCCCCCCCCCCCCCCCCCCCCCTGGAGGTTCCGGTCCCGGTCTGCACAGAGCTTGGTGTATACAATGTGGGCTGAATCGCTAGGGGGAGATGGGGGCGTGAATTCGGATGTGACTGCAAAGTAAAAATATCCTTCTCATCCTTCAAATGTACACCAAATGGATCGGTAAGGGTGAAAACACTGGTGTCATGGTGTCATTTTTGGACACGTTTATTATCATTAGGCTACCGTATATGTTAGAAAAGATGGTGCCTAATGAATTGATTTCTGTCATGAATTTTTAATAGTGTTTCCAAAGAGTTTCAGTCTGGTTTCTGCACTCTCCACAGTATTGAGGCAACACTTTTAAAGGTCACCAATGATTTACTGCTTGGCTCGAACCCTGCTGGTGACCGCTCAGTTCAATTTCTACTGGATCTCTTTCGTTAAGGCAGGAGTTGACCACTCCATTTTCATTGACAGAGTACTGGGTTGGAATTAGTCATTATCATTACTGTAGTCTCACTCCCACTCCAATACTGCAGTGTAAGTTTATCAGTGTTTCATATTGACATGATATTGACCATGCTTCTAATCATGATGCTATGACATGCTGACCATGATACTGACAATGATAGAGAGTCTTAGCAGCATGATACTTACAGCACACGACACTGGCATGATATTGACATATATTGACCCGTAGTACCATTATATAAGAGATTCTATTGACATGTTTATGATAATGCTCAAGCACAAACATCAACTAGAAATACTAGAAATAAGTGTGGTTGACTTTTCAATTCACCCCTGTGATCATGTGGGATCAATTGGAAGGGGATTTATATGCCCCAAAACATGTTTTTTGCAATCGTTACGTTTTGCACTTTTGTGGCGCCTACTATGGATGAAAATGGAAATAAATTTGCTCCCTGTTTGTGCTACGACTGACATCATGTGATTCATATTTGGGGAGGTTTGGACATTTGATGATTGATTTGTTGCACTTTTTTGTAAAATCCCTCCCACGAACTTTAGAAGGCAATTACGGCCACATGATACGCATAATCAAAATTCTGTCTGGTCACTTTTATCGGATAGCTCCAGAGAGCATGTGTGCCAAATTTTGTGAGATTTGAACAAAATATGTAGGAATATGGGCAAAAGGTGTGTTTTGGATTGCCTACATGGCCGACCGATACAATTTTAAATTCACATATTTTTTAAAAATATGTCCAACCACGTCCCCAAGTTTTGTAATCATAGCTCTTATGGCCTCAGAGGGAAAAATATCATACTTTTCGTTTCACGCTTTTCGTTTCGCACTCTCATATTCATTTCAATCGGGAAAAAATATTCCACTAATTAATTGATAAATATAAAATCAACTATAAGACATGTCTCAAAATATAAGCACACGATTCAGATTTTTTTCCGGTCAGTATTTAGTGTGGTTGCCCTTTGGGCAACCACACTAAATATAAATGTTTCCCTTTTCCCCTCTACATCGCTTCTACTTTGATGCTGCAGCTGTTTCCCTGCAGACACTTGCTTTGCCCGCAGACGGTCTACTGTGATGTAAGTTCGCTCACCTGCATCAAGCATGCACAAAAACACAGAATGGAGGAAAGAAGGAAGCACAGCTAAATGTTTGCTGCTGCTCTCTCAGAGTCTGCTCACAACTGACCAGGCTGCACTGATTACATTGAGCAAGCTGCAGCCCTTGATTGCACCCAGTGGCTGCAGGTAATATGTAAAAAAGGAGAGTAATAAACATCCCGATAACAAAATAACCGAAAATAACAATCTGCCCGCACGAGCCAGAGAGAGCAACATGGCGCCGTCGCCTCTTGAACCGTCCAGCAACGTCCATGTTGACACAACGCCGGCCAAATATGGACTTTCGCCCAGGCCAAAACTAGGCATAGGGACGGGGCATCTAGGCATACTTCCTAAGGGGAATCATGTGCATAACCAATAGTTTAGATACCTTTTTTATTATCATATGCATTCCATAGGCCTACATTTCAGAGGGACAATGAGCACTTCTCAGAATCCCATCCTTTGGAACGGAGTTTAGTCACTGTCCAATGGCAGTCAAAATAGTTTAGCAACTGTTGCTATGCAGGTCAAGCTTTCCGCTACTGACGTGTCTATTGGACAAGGACACGTTGGGGAGGGACTTAGTGAAGGGCTCATTGAGAGCCTCCTGACAGGAAGCTGTACATAACCTACAGCCGACGGACCTCTACACCCAGCGTTGCCTCAACAAATCCCTGAGGATCATTGAAGACTTCACCCTCCCCCGCAAAAGACTCTTCTCCCCAAACCGATCAAAGAGGTTGAAGATGCTCCCAGCCAGCATGCACTATACAGGCTGAGGAGCAGTTCTTTCTTCCACATGCCCTGTGTTATTATTTGAGTGTATCTGATCATGTTTTATTTATTGTTTTTAATGGAGCTCTTGGGTATAGGTTTTTCCACATGTTCAGCATATCCCTAAACAGTGCATCTAAGCGAGTGGACATTTCAGAGGACTGGACCACACATGGACCATAATTAGCACAAATATGACAAAATAACCGGCACTAGAAATAATCTGAAAGGTATACAGGAAGCGTCTTTTGGTGGCTGTGGAATGCCGTCCCAGACAACCTGAGAGCACCCCAGTCCTTGGAGACTTCTAAAAGAGGACTAAAAACCGTCCTTTTTTAACAAGGCATTTGCCTAAGTTGGACCTTTTAATGCCCTTATAATTAAGGGATCAAGCAGTCCACGAAGTGGACCTTGATCCCTTCTTGTTTTTGTCTCTTTTTTCCTCCTTCCACCAGAAATAGCTGTTCTGGCTGAACCGTGCAGTCGGTTTTCGCGAAAATTGGTAATCTGGTAGAGGGTGATGCCAAACGGTGATGATGCGAAGCCTGTGACCACTGGTCAAATGGTGGCGCTATAGCACTCAACTGAAATTGCAAACTTTAAACACTCATAACTCATGAACTGCTCGACTCTCAGAAATGTAACTTATATTCACTTATGCGTCTGCTTATGCCGAACAACTTTTGTATTCTTACTTTTGACCTCTGACCTTTAGATGAACCGCCATCTTGAATTATATGTAAAACAGTTAAAATGTCTCTTCTCCTACAATCTTTGATCAAAATGCATAACAATGACCTACACATGAACTTTGAAGCCATACAAACATGAAATGGGTGTGAATTTTGTTTTCAGTGAAAAAAATGATGTTTTTACGAGCCAATGAAAATTGCTTGTTTGTGAAAATTCTTCTATTATCCCTAATCTACACATGCAAAGTAATCTGTTTATGAGATTTTACAGTTTGGTAGAGGGGGATGCCAAATAGCAGCAAAACCAGTCTTACTCCAATTGCTCAAATGGGGGCGCTATAACAATTCTTTGAAACTGAAACATTTGAAAAACCATAACTCGGGCCTCGTTTGGCCAAAAATCATGGGACTTGTTTCTACATGTTCCTTGATTCATGTGGAACACATCTGTAACATTGACCGGTAAGCTCCACCCCCAGAGTGTCTGCCATTTTAAGCAGTTTGAAAAATGCTCATGCCTGATTTTCTGGCTGGATTTTTGATTTGCACAACAAATGTTTGTTGTACAAGCCGGTTTGCATTTTTTGTACACACCATCACTGTGTTTGTGTGTGGACGTAAAGTACTTCTGTGGCCTGCCGCACCGAGGACAGCCATCGTCAGTGTGTTAATCTCGCGTTATTTTTTTTGACGCCATTAACGCACGGCTGTGTTAACACGAGATTAATGCATTAATGCGTTAACGCATTAACGTGTTAACGCCAACACCTTTAATATATATAAATATATTTGGGGTTTTTTTTCAGGCTAGCTAGATTGCATTGCATTGTGGGTCCTTTAGGTCGTGGGCCGTGGTTTCAAAAAGGTTGGAAACCACTGCTATAAAGCACAAAGCACTGCATCGTTCTAATCTTTTCTGACTGAAATTCGAACAATTTAGCTGTATCATTCCAATTTCAAACTGTATCGTTCCATTTTTAGTCTGAGATTAGTAAACTGTATTGTTCTAATTTCACACTGTATCATTCCAATTTTACTCAGAGAGTAGTAAACTACATCGTTCCAATTTCAAGCTGTATTGTTCCAATATTAGTGAGAGATTATTAAACTATCATTTCAATTTTAAGATGTATCGTTCCAATTTTAGTCAGAGAATAGTACACTATATTGTTTCAATTACAAACTGTATCGTTCCATTTTTAGATTAGTAAACTGTATTGCGACAATTTCAAACTGTATCATTCCAATATTAGTCAGAGATTATTAAACTGTATCGTTCCAATTTTAAGCTGTATCGTTCCACTTTTAATTAGAGATTATTAAACTATCATTTCAATTCCAAGCTCTATTTTAATTATATTCCTCTGGTTGTACAACAATGGGAACTGATGTAGACACACACACACACCAGAGATGGAGCACTCATTAGAGCTGCATGGTGCTTGCTATACAAGCAGGTGTGAAAACCGTTTTGTACAACGCTATGTACCATGGTGTAGTTGCCAACGGGGTCGGGAGTTGGACGGAACGAGGGCGCCTGCTGGCTGAAGCCCATACTGCATCGCAGTGTGCAGTATGGGGGGGCCATACTGCACCGCAGTGTGCAGTGTGGGGGGGCCATACTGCACCGCAGTGCGCAGTGTGGGGGGGCCATACTGCACCGCAGTGTGGGGGGGCCATACTGCACCGCAGTGTGCAGTATGGGGGGGCCATACTGCACCGCAGTGTGCAGTGTGGGGGGGCCATACTGCACCGCAGTGTGCAGTATGGGGGGGGGCATACTGTACTGCAGTATGGGGGGGGGCATACTGTACTGCAGTATGGGGGGGGCATACTGTACTGCAGTATGGGGGGGGGGCATACTGCACCGCAGTGTGCAGTATGGGGGGGGGGGCTGCGGGGGGCAAGTGACAATATGGGGGGGAGCTGCGGGGGGCAAGCGACAACGGCAACCACACTTTGCAATTTTTAAATTGCGAATATTCTAGTTTCCATTTGTCACTTTGACCACTAAGCTCCACCCTCTGACTGCTGAATTGTGCATATTGTTCATATTGCTTACTGCTTGGTGGCGTGTTGTTGGGTTGTTTCATTGATGACAACAACTAAGCAAATCATTGTGCCAGGATAGCTCAGTCGGTAGGGTGCCTGACTTCGGAACACAAGATTGAGGGTTCAAGTCCCACTGCTGACAATACAAAGTCTGAGTCTCCAAAAACCCTGCTGTGTTTCCACAATCACATGATGTATTTCTTCCATGTTTCTATGGCTTATTTGTGCATATTTAAGGAGCGGTAGTGGCTCAGAGGTAGAGTAACCGGATGGTAACCACAAGGTTGCCGGTTCGATCCCGGGCTCCTGCAGAGTTAGTGTCGATGTGTCCCTGTCCCACTGCCATCAGTGTATGAATGTGTGTGTGAATGGGTGAATGTGATGCACAATCTATGTAAAGCGCCTTGGATAAAGGCGCTATATAAATGCACCATTTACCATTTACCAAGCAGTCCACTGAATGTGTGTGTTGTTTCCAGTACATCTTGTGTCTGTTGGGTAGCCTCATTGGTAGAGCGCATGACTTGGAAATGAGAGTTCCTGGGTTCAAATCCCGGCACGGACACCTAGTAATATGAGTCAATCATGCACAATCTCATGTGGTCTTCTACATCTAAGTTCATGGTTCTATGTGTAACCCAGGGTAAAACTCAATGTAATGGTGGTTGTCACCATTCGGCCATGTTGTGTTTTGTCACTATTCGGCCATGTTGTCACTAATGACAGTTCACAGCTCAGTTCACCACTCACTCACAGCTCACCAATCATTTACTCATTCACCAAATCAGTGGCCTTGTGGTTAGAGTGTCCGCCCTGAGACTGGGAGGCCGGGGTTCGATTCCCGGCCGGGTCATACCAAAGGCTCTAAAAACGGGATCCAATGCCTCCCTGCTTGGCACTCAGCATCAAGGGATGGATTGGGGGTAAGACCCTGTGTCATACTAGCGTCATGTCCAGAGGGTGTACTTGTACATCAAGCTGCCTCATGCTACAGAAACAGGAGATAGGCACCTGCCCTATGGGCCTCATGGCTGGGCAAGGCTGTTTGACTGTCACTATTCGGCCATGTTGTCACTAATGACAGTTCATAGCTCAGTTCACCACTCACTCACAGCTCACCAATCATTCACTCAGTCACACCAGATTACAATGTGAGTCAGTCTCACACATAATTACCTGATGTATTTCTGAAGTTCAGGCTCCCATGTTTCTATGGCTTATTTGTGCGTATTGTTCTTACTCCTTATTGCTGCTTGCTTGATCCCGTTTTATTGCTGCTTGCAGCTATATTTGTTCTTAGCCTTGGTGTCTTTTTAATGCACCGATTGCTTCTTTTATTCTTTTAATTGTTTAGTTTTTTTTTTTCTTCTGATTTGTAGCACTTTGAGATTTGTTTCAAATGTAAAGTGGGTTATGAATAAAATGTATTCTTATTCTTATTATCATTACAAGACATCAACTTGCGACAGGAGAAGTCCGTATTGAGTGAAAGGCCAAGTGCATCTGGTGAATCAAAGGAACCGGGAGCTTCTGCACGGCCCTCCAGGTGTCGTTCTCCGTGTCGTATGCAGTGAGCATGCGATCGTCCGAGTCGAAGCATCCCCAGAAGACAAACATCTTCCTCCCGATGACGGTGAGGATGGGGTTTCTTGACCCCAAAAATGTAGATTTAACCACTGCAATCTAGGGATGTGAATCTCAGCACTGAGGGCGATTCGATACGCATCTCGATGCACTGCCAGCGATACGATACTTTAGCGATTATTTGGAATTACCTGGCGATACGATGCGATACGATTCACCCCGACACGATACGATACACCCCCTTATACCGATACTTAACCGATACTTTAACAATACCATTGAATTTTATTCTGAACAATGCGATATGATGCGATCTGGTGGCAATTTAACATAATAAAAAGGATTCATATTCAAGGTTTATTAATTTTCCAAAAAAATGCCAAAATGCAATACATTTAAATTCAAAACAATGTATTGTTTTACTGTAGGTTAGTAGGCCTACTGTATCTCTAACTTCCCAACTTAAAAAACAACAACAAATAAAGGGCCTGCTGTGCTCTGCTCTCTGCTGGTGTCGTATCTGGAAAGCCACATTAAACGTCTATAGTTAAATTCCATTATTTGTCTAAAGTCTAAAGTTTAAACCCATGTACAAATAGTATGTTTCAAACAGCTATTCAGTTTTGAGTTAATGACTGGCCTAGGGCAAGTAACATTCCTTTTCTGGTCAAGACATCTGTCCCTGACAGGGGGCATTGCTGTTTGACCCGAGGCTAAGGTGTATACTAGAGATTGTCATTTGTTAACCGGTAATTTTCCAGTCCACTCACATGCACTCACATGCACTCCACCTACACACACACACCCACACACTCACACGCACACACACTCACACGCACACACACACATGCACACACACACACCCTCACCCACACACACACACACACCCCCCCCACACACACACACACACACACACACACATAGACCCCACCTACATAGACACACCCATACCTATACTGTTTGTAATATAACCTGTAAGTTTGAGAGATTCGACACAGACACTGACACAGACACTGGGACACACAGACACTGAGGGATGAGAGATGCGGCCACAGGGAGAGACCCTCTCTCTCTCTCTCTTCCTCATTTCCATTATGCGACTATCACCTGCTGTTAAGAATTGCCTGTCCTTGACTTTAGTCAAGTTACTCTGCTCGATTGACAATAGAAGACCACGATGAGACAACGAAGAACATTGCCTTGGTTCTCCTTCCTTATGTGATGATGCACGCACAAATAAGACCCTTAGTCCGGGCGCACCCAGGCGCCCGGACGCACCCGACGACCTGCGATGCCATCCAGCACCATTTAACTTCACTGGTTATTGTGTTATTGTTGGATTAGCGTATACTAATCATGTACTGTATTATGTACATACAAATAGAAAATAAACCAATATAAAACATGCATTTACAGATCACTGCAGACAGAGTACTGTCAAACAAGTCTATGTGTATCTTAATCAACACAAATAATACTATACTGTATATATGGGGGTCCCTGGTTCTCACTGACTCACTCTCAGCTAAGCCTAAGGGGTCCTTGGCTTAACCTGAAAGACCCTATTATTACAATTATAAAAATATAATCAATCATTATGCAATTATTGGTGTAAAATGAAACCAAAATTACCCTTGTGGGTCCATTTGGTTTCATGTTTACACTCTCAAGAGTAATTCACATGTGAATTAGCCTAAAGTCTACACAACTAGAAAATGTAAAAGATTAATGGTCATTTTGATCTGTATGTTGGACTGTTTCGGAAATCCAGTCTGGTATTGTGGACAAAAACAAAAGAAAACTTTAGTTTTGGGTCTGTCGGGCTAAAATATCATCAAATGGTGGTCCGAGGCTCAAATGCTGAATAAATAGTGGGTCCTGAAATGAAAAAGGTTGAAAACCACTCTTCTACAAGATCACAACACGTTGCATCCACACCACGCTGAGACTGAGTCACTGAGAGCTTGTGGATGTGCACTTTTACTGTCGCTGACTCGGTGTGCAACACCATCGTGTTGCAGAATATACAGTAAATGAGGCTCCAAGGAAAAGCTGCACAGTGGAAAGTTGTAAAACGAAGGGGGTTGAAAACCACTTTTAAAAACGTGTGCAGAAGATTTATTTAACAACACACAATGATCGCGCAGATTGCGTAGATTTGCAACTGCGTTCGAGAATCAGACGAGAAGAATACATGTGTGGATCATTACCTGTCGGTGCTACAGTGAACAACGGACTGAGCGACCACGGACACAACAGAGATTTTATGAAGCTAAATATGGTGCTTCGTTCACTAGTTCTCTTGTTTAATCCGTGGGGTTTATAGTCGCGGGTATTAGTCTCCACGTTGGTAGCATGTATTGATCCCAGACTACTACAGCTGACTGGCTGCTGCCCCGCTGTTGCAGAGCGTAGGAGGGGAGGGGGGCTGGGACTATAGACAGAGCTGCGACATTGACGGGCCTCGTCACGTTGTCCCTATTCAATAGATGTCTGTAGAAGAGTCTCGATTGGACTGTACAGGAAGTAAGCAGAGTTGTCGTAACTGTCGGTGCCGAATGGCAGAGCCTTTTTCCTTCCCAATAATGGTGCGTTCAACACAGATTAGAAAACATAGAATAGGGCGAAATAAATCTTGAAAACCCCGCTCAACATCGATTTTTACCGATTCAAGCAAATGCATTGCGACGCATCTAGATTTCACCCGTCAATTGCATCGATACAGAGTGACGGAACCGATGCACTTGCATCGCGCACGTGGGTACAGATGTATCGATTTATATCGATTAATCTCCACATCACCACTGCAATCCTGATTTTAGGTTCTAATCGCTGCTCTTCCACAGCCATCAGAAAATGTTTTGTTCTGATACACTTTGTTCATTTCCGATCGGATCCGATGCCACATTTTCTGTGTTAGCCGATATGACACCAAATACCGAAACTAAACCAAACTTGACATGCCCCAACATAGTGTCGACCCCATAGCCCTGCATCAGAGCTGTAGTTAGATTGTCATATTTGTCAATATGGCCTGATAATGACAAACAAGGGCACGCACTAATACTTTTCTAAAACCAATCTGTATGTAATGTATTGCAATGATTTTTTTTCTTTTGTTCATTGCTTAATGTAAGATGGTCTGGATTAAGGATCAAGAGCGTCTGTTAGAATGTAAATATGTAAATTTGTAAATGTAAAAAAATAATAATAATAATTACAAGAATAAAGTGGAACAAGTACAATAGTCTGGTTGTCCTTTCGGGCAACCACACTGATTGTGCTGTATGTAGATATTGGAACTGGAAGTCACAGATTTCCATTGGTTTAATGTAAAAAAAAGAAAAAGAAAAGATAAAAAGATAAAAGGACAGGGCTGGTCAAATATTCATAGCAACTTAATAAATTCCGCCCACCTCCAAGTGTCCCACATTTCACACAGAACTGTCCCACATTAAGAAAAGCAGCTTGGCAGTAATAGCAGTCTACTGACATTTCTGCATGAGTGTCTGTGTGAATTTTCCTCTTGCGGTTCGATTAGAACACGCCTTGCCCTGGCGACTCCTGCGTGGTACTGGGTGTGGATTTAATGCACTGGCTTCACTATCACAACATAATCATTCCAGGAGTCTGAACCACAGGAGAGAGACACAGAGTGCCACGCTAGGCCTGCTGGAGCATGGTAGCATAGTACTAGCATCTGTCCCCAAGTGTCAGCGTCAAGGAGGAACGGCGATGGAGTGTGACAGAGTGTGTTGTTTCATTTCATACTGTAACTCACAGAGTGCCGCGGGACACCGGTGGCCCCACCCCACCACCACCACCACCACCACCACCACCACGTCATCAGAGTCAGTCTGTCTCAGTCTAAACAGACAGATGTCACTCTCATGGTCTCACAGTGAATAGACAGTGTTGCCAAATGCCGAAATCCAAAATGCACTAGTGGCACTTCCAAAATGCACTAGAGGCACTTCCAAAATGCACTAGAATGCGCTAGAGCAGTGGTTTTCAACCATTTTCATACCCAGGGCCCAGTATTTATTCTACATTTTAGCCACGGAGGACCACCATTTGATGTTGAGTTTAGTCTCTCGGGCAATAACTGGCAAATTGTTGGTCAAAATACCGGTAGCTATTCTTGTACACTTTCTAAATATGTTGATTCTTGAAAATAAGGTAATTCAGATGTTAAATATAATTTAACTCTTGAGAGCGTAAAATGAAATCAAATGGACCCGCAAGGGTCCATTTGTTTTCATTTTAAGATCTCAAGAGTTACAGCTCTATGAGGGTCCATACGAATGGTCCTTTCTAGAAAGGGCGGAGGACTCTATCATAGCAAAATGGTGAAAAATGAGGGTTTTATCTCTGTTGCCTGTCAACCAATTTCCCACCAACTCAACAGCAAAAAAGCACTAGATTTTTCCACTAATTTTGGCACTAGGGAGGTCTGGAAAAGAGCTAAATATAGCGACAAATGTGCCAAGTTGGCAACACTGGAAGCAGCAACTCTGCCGTTTGGAGGCTGTTGAACAAAACATAATGTAATGCAGGGTCCGATACGGAGCCCCTGCAGTCCCACTGCCCTGTTTAGGGACCAACTTCATTATGGAAGAGCAGCATAAAGACAGTATAAATAGTGCATTATAAAGAAAATTGTGGGGTGCAATGATGCATTTTCCTGATACATTGACAATTAGTCAAGCACAGTATGTGCAACAGTGATTTACATGACGTTCCATTCCTCCCAAAATTGATAATCTGAAAACATTTCAGCCAACAGTTGTTTCAGAGAAATACTGTACAAAAAACACCCTCCAGTGTACTGTTAAGCTGTCTCCTGACATCCGATTTACAGTGTTGCAGGCTTGCAGCCGCACTCTTTGCAGTTTGCACTGATGCACTGCATTGCATTTGAAAGTGGGCCTGGACTGCAGTGTTATTTATGACATTTTGTTTTAGTTTTACTCAGTCTTTTGACTAAAATATAACTAAATATATTTAGTTTTAGTCAAGGAAATATCCATGTGTTTTTAGTGAAACATTTTTTTCGGCAGGGCATGATGTTGTGCTAATGCAGATTTTACAGTTGGTCCATCAGTGCGAAGGCAGTCGAGTCGACATTTTTTGGGTCATGGTTCTAGTTGACCAATTAAACACTGCTGGACTGGTGCCCCAGAAAAAAACAGTACTGTCAGATCCTGGACTGTGATAGCTTGTGTGCTAGATTGAATGGCAGATACACTACTTGACTACATTAACTGAATCCACATTATGTTGTAAACAAATGAATGATTTACAAATGCATAAATAAGTCATGGATTAGAAGTAGTGCCTATTTGGAGTGAGTTATTACGCCTGGATTTCAATTAGCAAGTCAATAAACAAATCGTTAAATTGTTTCAAGGGTAGATGAATTAAAGGTGCTGTGATGAGTGATGCGACATCGTGTGAGAGTTAACATGATTTAATTACGTACAAATGCTCTAACAATGCATGAGCTAAACTGATCATTAGTTTGGTGCCAGTGTAAATGATCGTAAATTAACCAATGTTGAACTTACTCGGAAATTAACTGACAATAATCTGTCGCTGGCTGCCATCTGCTGTGGGACCCAAACAGTCTCACTTCCCCCCTGCTGGAAAAACAAACACAATGAGCATAATTGATTTCCTTCTGTACACCAGTGGAGTTATCAGTGTTAATTCATCCATTTGTAACTCTGAGCGTGCACAATATCTAACGACATGTAACTGTACAGGTCCATTTGGTTACATTTTGCATGCTCTGAGAGTTATGACAGCATTAAGGTGTGTACGCGTGCGTGAACCTGAAACATATGCAGAGCAACAGCGGGTTGAATACTAAGCGTTGTGACAGCTGAATAATAATAAGTGTTTTGGTGATGAATGTCTATGGAGCTGATCGGAGGGGCAAGGCGTTGTTTTTTAAAAACCCATGGATGTAAGTGTCCTCATAGCGGCTGCCCGCATCGGGCTGCGGCTCATGGGTAATAACGGTCATCAATCATCCATCGACACTCCGAGGCAACACAACTCTGACAGAATATTCAACAAGCTTCTGCTGCTTGTCAGCAGCGCCGCGGGACCAGGCGATGAGATGAAGAGAGGATGCGAGGACATCGGTGAGTCCGGAATTTAGTTGCTGACGTTACAATTGCGGTACCATTACTTCCCTGTGTTGAATGATTAATTTAAAAGATGATGCACCGCAGAGTGCAGCCACACAAATATAATATTTGGGTGCATTTCTAAATGTGATGACAATCTACCAGCATGTGCACTTAAGCCCCTCCAATTGATCCAAAATGACGCAGCCCGCCTGGTCTTTAACCAGCCAACCCTCCATTGGCTCCCAGTAGCAGCGCTGCTCGCACAGGTTTGACTGCACCTTACCTCAGTGGCCTCATAAAACTCTAAAAACCCTCCCGTGCACTCCGATCAGCCGACACTGGGAAGCTGGCAGTAGCCCCACTAAAAACGTCTGGACAACGCTCCACGTGCCCCAAACTCTTCTCTCTCCTGGCTCTAAAACAATTGACTTCCCACTGCAATCAGAACCACAAACTCACTACCTATCTTCCGCCGCAATCTAAAAAAAAACACCTCTTTAGACTCCATCTCGGCCCATAACACTTGTATTGCATACCAACCCACAATACTTGCTGCAATGACTTAATGATATAGGTTGCCTAATGTATTACAATGTTTTTTAATGCTTCATTGTAGATTGTAAACTGTATTGTAAACTTTTCACCATTGTAAGTCGCTCTGGATCAAGAGTGTCTGCTAAATGCCTAAATTGTAAATTGTAAATTGCAATCTGCTCCCCGATTTCAGTCAATCTACGGACATCACTGCCCATTTTCATTTTCTGAAATCTCGCATGTAAACGTGATTATTTGCATAAGTGTTCTTGTCCTCAGAGAGAAGACGTGTCACTGAAAATGTAGCCTTTCATTTTCACAAGAAAAACAAAACAAAAACAAATGTGGGCGGGAGCTCAGATCGGTGAACCAATAGGATCCGCCACTGTGATCCCAGCGGCACCCGCCCCTCCAGAAATCATGTTGGAAGAACAATTCTAATGGCAGCAGTAATGCTGGAAGCCTAAGGGCTGCAGCATCTGAAAAGGGCTTTTAGGCATCTGAAAAGATTTACGTTTAGTCTTGGTTTAGTCCACTGAATGTCATTAGGATTTTAATCGACTAAATCAACAGTCGACTTTGCCCACAGTATTGTATCATCGTGTAGTAATGGTTGCTCTTGGTTGCATGAGAATATTGCAGATTTAAGCTCATGTGAGCTTGCAGACCGGCTGTTTTCAGTTTTCCTCAGAATAGAAACACAAGGGTCCAAGCAGTAAAGATAAAATAATAAAACATAAACAATATCTACGGTCTTCATCTGGAAGCGTCCATGCATCCATCTGTTTAAACCAGTTAATTTTGTTTTTCCAAATTACTGAACCTAAGTGATATTTTGAGGTATCTATCCTTTAGTGGAATATTTCCAGTTTCCAATGCTTTTATTTCCACTTCACTACACCTCAGAAGTAGTAGGATGGACTGCTATTACTACTAGTTATGTTTTCTATATTCAGATTATTATTAGAAAACATACATTACCCATTTCAGTCCTATACATTTCAGCCATTTGAAAATAGCTGATGTACAAGCTTACACCTTGTGAACATGTCAATTACTTATTCCACTTAAGCAGACTACATTTTGATACCTGTACTTTTACTCAAGCAAATTTTGACTTCTGTACTGGTTGTAACAACCAGTGCAGCAATGATTATAAAACTGCAGTACTTTCATGGCACAAAAACAAACAAAAAAATAAAGAAAGAATAAAGGAAAAAAGAGAAAGGAAAAAATAGTGCTGTATAGACCGCAAAGAAATTAAACTCACTGTGAATAAATTAAGCCGTGCCACGTTTTAATTTCCTGTTGTAATTGTACCCCCAAACACACAGACACGCCCCCACATACATAAGAGGGCAAGAGGGGGAATTAGATTATATTGTAGCAGCCTCCATGCCAAAATTCAAATACAGAAGCGAGGAGTTTATTATGATCATAAAAATGAAAATATTACACTGCTCTGGGCAGCTCTAACAGAGGCAGGGAAGTCAGGTGGAGGGTGAGGGAAAGTATAGCTCACGAGTACGCACACACACGGTTACATTTTAGCAGGTGCCATCTTTTGCATTGCTCTTTAATAGACCTTATTCATACAGCGGCCATGTTGGCATTTTCCACTGAAAAAGCAACCAATCGGACAGATTTCTTTTGTACCGTTCTGAACCATATTATTCACATGGCGCCCATGTTGGCATTTTACGCTGAAATATCAGGATGGCCACAAACATAGGTCAAAGAAACGGTATACAAACGGACAACTAACAGTATACAAACGGACAACTAGGCAGGCAGCAAGGAAGCCCCACTGTGGCCAGTACAAATAGAAAGTCATATCAGCATTCATAAATGACCCAGCAGATGCCGCTATTTCACCTCCTGCTGGCTGCAGAAGCATTTCATTCCATTCAAGTGGCCAGACTTTTATTACCGTTTATTACCGTTTATTACTGTGGACTTTTCAACTGAACTTGAAAAGTTTCGGGTGAACAACAAAAAGCAACATCTTTATTTCTTTGTGAAAAACAAACAAACAAACAAAAACACAAACCAGTACATTAAATATTGGTTCATATCGTGGAATCACCAGTTGACGAAATAATTGTAAACCAGACATACTGTAGAGCCATAAAGGAAAAAAAATAAACATTTCAAAACCTGCGTAGACATAAAGAACAGAAATGTAAAATAAAAACGTTTTTAGCATACACCGATTGTCAGTTAAATGAAAGGCTTGCATGCAGACATTTTTACAAAACAAAACGAGGGATGACAAGGTCAAGAGTAAACATACAATAAAAAAGGCACATTTTGGAAAGTCCATAAGGACAAATTTACACTTTGTTGCACAAGTGTCCCATACCAAAAATAGCAGGTCTACAGATGTTTGTTGTGGGCTTCTAGTTCTGCTATTTCCAGCACATGTCACGGTTTCATGACTATAATCTAATATCTATAGTCATTGAAGTACACAAGTTTCAATGTTAGACGAAAACCCACTCGCGCGCACGCACAGTCGCACACACACGCACGCACTCGTCTTGTAATATTTTAGTCTTAAGATCCATGATCCATTTCCACTTACATAAATCAATCTTGCTTTCATATAGCTGTACATTTAATTCAAGATGGAGAACTGGCTCATCCATCACATTCTGGGGAAAATAATATATATAAAAAAAGAAAAACTAAATCGCACCAGAAGACAGGGAAAATAAACCTGAAGGATAATGCCATTAAAATATATTTCCTTTTTTTGCTTGCATGCAAATATCTTGTATCTCCATCACCACACAGTTAGCAGTTACCAGAGTGCTTATTCAACTCTTAAAAATTGTGAAACATAAACGTTTCAGTCTTTGCAGAGATAAGGCTTGCAGTCCAACTGGTTGGAGGTGGTCTCTCTACTGAGCACTGTTGCAAAGTCTGCCTGTAAAAAACAACGTTTGGACTTGTTTTCCTGTTATTTTGCTTGTAAATACTGGTAGTTGTGTTTGTTTCTATAGTGTAGTTACCTTACACTTCAACCTTACACACAGATCACAGCAGACCTATGTACAAGCTCACGTGTTGTGACGTTTTGAGCTTGTAGGTCTGCTATTTCCAAATAATCTAAATACACTGGCACAGAATATTTTCATATGAGTCTCTGTGGTCAAAAATAAACCCTCACAATTATTTCAAATGAATAAAAATAACTGACCTATGAGATTCAACTATTTTCAATTCACATATGACTGTGTCTTATATCGATTGAATAGTTAATAGCTTTATAAGAGAAGCATCAGCACGCTACATGACTTATCGGTTTTGTGTTGACTACATAGTGTGCATTTTGACTTGCTACATCTGTACATGAAAGACTGTAGCCTAGGAATTCATGACATCCCAAGCATCACTAAACAACATGCATTTCACATTTGACCAATTTTCATGTTTATCCCAAAATATAACATGCTGTAAACACATACTGAGACACAGGTTCAGAGGCAGATGTGTTCAAGTTATGTGCAATGTTGAGTGGTTTGTGCAAAAAGACTGTAGTTTTCTTCTATTTCTTCCCACACCAACAAGGCTACAGTATTTATCATCACCATGCATGCTAGCTGAGTAGCTAGCAGCATCAATACAAAAACAAACGCAAGCATGACAACAACATACCGCAGATAACACAAAGGTTTGACAAGTCAACAAGTGTGGAGACACAGAAGACTCCAATGTAAAGACTTAGCCTCGCGGGGAATATAAAGCAGAAGCTATAAAACAGTGAGATGTATGATGTGATGGGAGCAGGAGGAAGGAAGCGGCACAGGGAGAAGTGAGGACGTCCTTTCTGTAGCAACAGGAGACGACAGGTTTGAGCAGAGAATGAAGCCGCCACGTTTCATCTACAGCATCTCTGTGACTCTCAATTTGTTTAAGGACCCCTAGTTTCATATGCATTGGGCTATGGACAATCATTCAATACCATCAATCTACAGTTTAATACTTAATTTAACCCTTAGTTAAACTTTCTCAGTTACAGACCTGTACAGTAAAACATAAATCAATGTTATACCAACCAAACCCACATTCAAACCCGCGTAGACTTCGACCCCATGGGTGTTCCAGGAACACCAGTATAAAATATCTTTTATACTGGTCTTAATGAAAACAATAAAACAGCTAAACTCCAATGTAAGACAGCGCAGGTGATGGAGACTAACGAGATTATCGTGTCATTAATAACCAGTTATCAGTGCTGTGCGTCCTGTAGTGTTTTGGCTGGCTGGTGACCTCCTGAATGCCCTTCAGCCTGCGTCTGACTCATAACTTCTCAGAACACATCACCTGGAGAGTTTTAACCCACTAAAAGTCATGCTAAAATCTCCCATTTATCAGCCAGTGCCAGCTATTGCACCGGTGTACCCTTATTTTGAAGCTCCAAAGCAGGATGTTGTGTCAGCTTAAATAGTACAATATGTGTTGTTGTCAGACTGGATCTCACGTCAGTTTCTATGTATGGTTTCTCTTTGAACGGCACGGTGGCACTGAGCCAGGAGTCTCCGTAGCAGTGCTGTATAGAGCCCAGTGTATCAGTCTGGGAGGAGCCTTTCTGACTATATCGCCCCAGTACACGTGTGGGTGCACTATGTATCATGGCCGCCACCATGTAGCAGGATGAAGATTTTTGTCAATTCAAGAAACTGGCCGGGGGGTGATGCTACTGCTTTGGTAACAAAGTCGCCCATGCGCAGTCGGTAGGTCAAGTTCCTATGCACTTGGTATGACAAAAAACTATGTGCCCTATTTTCTGCACAAGTGTCCATACATGTCATTAGTGCTCTCTCTGTGGTTTTGACCAAAAGGGCAATGTTCTATCATCATTTCTGACTTCAGAAAGCATCTTGTTTGGAATCAAAACGCTTTTAGAGAGGCTATAGATGCGACATTGTGAAGTAGTAATAGAATATTACACCACACGTTTGAGGGGCAAATGCAAGGCGGGGCGTTTCAGAGTAAAATCTGCCTCATCTGCTCAGGTGCCATTATTTTGAAGAATTCCCTTGCAAAAGTGCTAAAAGGAAAAAAAAAAGACATCCGACAGGGTGAGAGCTGAGCGTTGGGTGTTAAATGGCTTGTTGAGCATTAAAAAGGATGGCAGACATGCCCTGTGGCTGAACCACTACGAAGTGTGTGTGTGTGTGTGTGTGTGTGTGTGTGTCCGCTGATAAACCGAGATGGAGTCTCTCCTCCTCCAGGCTAATCTGTCAGTGCAGATCTGTCAGGGGAGAGAAGTTCATTGTTCACCGGGATGGGGCAGGGTGGGGTGGGGTGGGGTGGGGCAGGGTGGGGTGGGATGGGACAGGGTGGGGTGGGATGGGGTGCAACAGAGTCTACAGTACCACTATTATCACTGCTGTCAGGCAGAAACCTCTTACCATATGAACTTTTTTTATTTACTGTAACTTCATGCTCTATGTCGGGGGTTTTAAGCAGGTGGTCCGGGGACCACTAGTGGTCCTTGAGAGGGTTCCAGGTGGTCCCCAGCTAAGTTGGTTAACCAGATGAAAAGTTGGTTAACCAGACGTAACTCTTGAGAGTGTAAACATTTTTACACTCTCAAGGGTTGAAATATTCATCTGAAATAGCCCAAGTCTACACAACTAGAAGATTAATGGTCATTTGCATATGTACTGTATGTTTGTCTGTTTTGTTTCCCAAATCCAACCTGGTATTGTGGACAAAAGCAAAAGAAATCTTTAGTTTTGGGATCTGTGGGGCTAAAATGTCATCAAATGGTGAAACGTGGCTCAAATTCCCCATTTATTACACCCTCAAAACTTAATTAAAAACTTATATTTAACCTGTTCAAATAGTTACTTTGTGGACTTTTGTGTGGTGCTCTTGAATGACAAAGTTTACCAAAAAGTGGGTATATGGAAAAACAAGGTTTCTACCTGACAGCCACAATGTAGAGTCCCATTATCCCCGATTATCTGCACGATCAATCACGTTCGATCAATCTTTTTTCCCTAGCCAGAACCCTAGAAAAAAGAAAAAAGTGTAAGAAGAAATGCTAAATTGTAATAGGACACAGAGGATTCCAATGGAAAACATGGTACAGTATATTATTATTATGATTGGGTCTAAAATGCATTATATTGCACTTACAAGGTTTTAAAACACTTGTTATAAAATGTTTATAATCATGTAGAGTACGACAACCTCTGACCAGGTTTATGGTCATAATGCATTATAATCCCAAAGGAAAAGCATGTTATGCCAAGGCAGTTTAAAGTGTACAGTATTTGTTATAAGTCCGTCCGAGTGTTATGAAGTTTTGACAGTTCATTATAATGAATTATGAATGCAATTATTGTGCATTATAGATAGAACATACAGTCCCAAACATTTAGAGGAAACTTTTTGCACAGACATTTTGTAGGTGAAGAACAATTGTTTAGAAAAAAGAAAATAAAAAAAAGAGACGTTACAGACATGATGGCATAGTGCAATAAACCTGTCATGAAAAAGAAAAAAAGATAATTACTGATTGTCCAGCAAAAACAAAACACTGACAAAAAGACTATCTCATCCCAAAACAAGCCAGGATTCCACTGTCACTCACTCCCTGTTCTTGTTGTTGTCAGATACAGTACCAGAGGTTTTCACCGCTGGAATAATAGTCACTATAATTATTTGGTCCCTTTTTCAACAAATACGATAAATTACTCTTAATTAATTACATTTTAATTTACAGTCCCATAGAAAAGGCACACTATCCCGACCTGCAACGTGTTCTGTCAGACCTGAGGTACAGGAATAAGGATAGAGAAAGTTCATCCTCCCAAAACAGCTAACCCATAAATCAAATCTTATGAACACTAAAGGTTGACTGAGGTCAGCCTTTAGAAGATCAGATGCAAAAAGCAAAAAAGGATTCATGTGGTTAAAAAGAAATCACTCACACAATTAAGTCTAAACCGAGTCATATGAACAAACACAAAGCCTAGCTTGAGTTTTAGTATTTTTTTCTCTCTTTGGATTTGGAAAACAACCACAATCTGCGATTTTCGGTACTCAAACGCAGGTCCTGAAACCGAAAGGCCTTTCTTTCACTTCTTGGTGTCCGTGAGGATGATGTTGGCCGTGACAAACATGAGACAGAAGATGGCCCACAGCACCACGAAGCCCACCCAGAAGGTGTGTCGGAAGGGCGAGCGGTGCTTGTTGACGACGTCGCGGCCCACCACGGGCCCCAGGTGGCGCCGGCCGTAGTACACCAGCAGCGCCGGGATGACGTACTGGATGCCCGTGCCGGCGTAGGCGCCAGTGATGCCCACCAGCGACTCCAGGTTGTGCGTGCAGAAGGCCACGGTGATGGGCGGCACCAGCGTGATGAGCGGGAAGACCACGCGGTCCACCACCCATGGATAGGTGCCGCCGTCGCGGTGGAACAGCGTCTTCCAGTTGTTGCGCAGCGTCACGGCGATGATGGGGAAGTTGGTGCTGATGGTGAACACGGGGAACAGGCCCAGGAAGTAGCGCAGCACCGGCACGTCCAGCACGTCGCAGTCGTCCGTGAAGTTGAGCGTGTACATGTCGTGCAGTAGCGAGCCCTGCGGACAAAACGGAGGGGTCCGTTTTTTAACGCAGTACACGTGCGCGTGACTGGGTTATTAGCCTCGACACCCAGACTTTCATTTTCGTCCACCTTGTGCGAAAATGGAAAGCCTGGACTAGTTTGTTAGCCACGCTGGCCTAGAAGTGGGAGTCAACTTTTCAGGATAGGCGTCGCACCAAATGACGTAGCACAGCAGAGGAGGGGTGGGGGAAGCGCCGGGGATGATAACACGTCGGCGAGATCAAATCAGATCAGCTCATCTGTTGTCCAGGCTGCGACGGCCAGGCTAGCCTGTTATAAACTCAGTCCTCACTAATGGTGTTTTTGAATTATATGCAAAGTACATGCTCGCCAAGTACAACTTTAATGTTTTTTTAGAGCACCTTTAAAGGGGAATTCCACCCATTTTCAAAAATGTCCTGAGAGGATACAAATGTGTATTTGTGCATTTGTACCCTCTCAGGAAAAAGTGGTCTGAAAGAAAAATCAATACATCTTGATGTTGTCATCAGATCCATTTCACCATCCATTTCACCATGTTAGTGATTTTTTCAGACCTCCATTTTTAGGAAATACAGAATTGGGGGAACTTTTTCATCATGTCCACACAATATCTCTAAGGTATATTAATGACAAATTAAAATGTTGAAAATGGGTGGAGTTCCCCTTTAATGATATACAGTACATAGAATGTTGACGTCAATCCACGGCGTCGCATTTGTTTTCAGCATTGTCTTCAGCCACAATGCATTGAAGAAAATGAAAGCTAAACAGTCACCGTGTTTAGTGGCTCAATAGCAGCTCACTGTGACTGTGTTTGTAAAATAAATATGAGTGTTTCTAAAGACTCTGATGATGATGATCAGCTGATCCATGCGATCAGCAGCACTGCTGTTTTGTTCTATTAGAGACGGCGTTCTTCTACTACCTAATAGAATGGTAGTGAATGTTGGCCTGAGCTGAACTATTGTTAGCGCCATCTAGCAAAGAAAAAGTTAAGAAGACCTACTGTAACTTAAATCTAGTTTTTGGAGAAACTTATCTTGCCATTTCAGTGGTTCTCAAACTTTTTCATGATGTATGTCCCTGTGACATACAGTATTAGTGTCTCGGGGGTGTACTTGTACCTTATTATGTCCAGGGGATTTCTTGTACATGATGTCCAGGAGGTGTACATCAAGCTGCCTCACGCTACAGAAACAGGAGATAGGCTCCTGCCCTAAGGGCCTCATATCTCCACAAGGCTTACGTACTTATTCCCGAAATGTATTTGGCAGCCGACACCCGACTATAAATATTTTGTTCGGAGGACCCACAGAAGCAAATATTTGAGTTAAAGTCTCACCCTAGAACACCAGTGATTCTCCCCAATTATATGTTTAAGTGATTTTTATAATGCTGCTGATGTTTGGAGTCTGGTCCTTGTGTACCTTTAAAGTTGGATTTAAGGATTTACTGTATATAGTAGGGTATATATTAAAATATTTACACACATTTTGAAGATTCAGATCTACAAGCCCACTTTGTGGCAAAAAGTGACGGTCTGCAGGCTTGCAGATCTGCTATTTTTGAATAGTCAACACTAAAATCTGAAACGACACAGACACGGCCTATTACAAAATGTAACAATTTTCAGCAGATCACACTGCACCAGAGAATTATGCTGTGTTTCTGCACATTCTGAAAAGTAATCTCTTATAAGGAAGATATATTTGTTTCCCTGGCACAAAAGGGGGGAAATAATAATAACGGTAAAAGTATCGGCTAAATACTATTTTAAACATCAGTACCATATGCATTTCCATTGGATGCAGGGGATTGGATGCAGGGTTTTCAACACGTGGACCTTGGGAGGGTTCCAGGTGGTCCCCAGCTAAGTTGGTTAACCAGATGTAACTCTTGAGAACGTAAAAATGAAACCAAATGGACCCTTGCGGGTCCATTTGGTTTCATTTTTACACTCTCAAGAGTTAAAATGGATGCATCGCTGCTGATTAGGTTTCTTAGGGTTCACATCCCTACCTGGAAACAGAAGATGGCGGTGAAGCCGAGGAGCACGTAGAAGCCCAGGATAAGCGTGTAGTCCACCAGCACCAGGGTGCCCACGCGCTTCTTGTCCGAGATGGGCGTCACCAGGCTGGGCAGAGAGTGCTGGCACATGAAGGAGTACACACACACCCCAAACAGGTTGGGCACTCCCTGCAGGTTGGCCACGGGCGGGTGGCCCTGGCCCGTCCCTTTACTGATGCGGATCAGAGCCAGGATGATCATCATGGTGAATGCTGGAAAACACACAAGCAGAGGAAGGGCAGGTTGTTCAACATGTGTCAGATTCAATTCAGGGCCTGAGGGACAAGTGTGACCGTTCCAATAGTCCACAGTGAGCACCTGGCCAACGTTGGAGTAGGAAGGACAACCGTGCCCAATGTTCAATTCAAAGGGCTTTATTGGCATTATTTATTCCAGCATTTTGACTTTTAGGAAAATCATTTCCGTCTTTCCTATGTACATACAGTACTCAGTATGTGTACTGCATGTATACAGTATTTTGTGCCATAATTATGTTCTCTGCCATAATCAGGTAGGTTTTAAGGTGCGTCCATGACAGCAATGGTAGGAAAAAAATATATATGATATTAATCATACTCGGCATTAATTTTTTGGCCAACTTTCTATATTTGGTATTCGGTTTCAGACAAGAATTTCCCTGTGAGTTCATCTCTACCTTATAGTTAGTTTGTTTTTTGTTTTTTTGGCCAAAATAGGGGCAAAGTACACTGTACAAGCTCACAACAGGTCTTGTTATGCATTATGAGATTGTAGATCAGTTATTTTTTCACCTATTATGACATGCTCAGAATAGGGATTCATGTGGCTAAACAGTGTGCAAATGAACAATTACCCTGCCATGTAATCCATCTTGCACAGGGAGAGGACACTCTGCCAAATGAGACCAGTGGTTACGGCCAAGTGTTTTGATGGGTCAAAATGAGCTCTCCAGCCGTGCTCAAACAACGATAAATCATTTCTAGCTGTGCTCAAAAAGATATGACTCTGGCATTGATTAGAAGCGCCGCCAAATGTTCTCAGTCAGTGACAAAGTGCCGGTGCTATTACTTAACATTTGCTGACAAATCCGTCAAGTACTTGTTTTTGGAAGTTATTACTTTTAAGATATCTCAGTTAAAACATGATGCAGCTAAGTAACAGAGACACTTGTGTGTGCCAAGCCCGACATCAGAATGAAATGAGAGAGGGAGCCAAAGTCTTTTTATAAATTAAAACAATATATTACAATTTTTTCATTACAATTCTGAATGTAGCAATGCAATCGCACCTGAAAGGCACAAGAAAAACAGCCATAAAATAAAAGGATTAATCAACATTGTAACAGAATACATATACTAGTGAACAGCATCAACATTGGCAGTGTGCCATTTTCAGCTTGGCAATAGGTGTAATAATTTAGCAAAAAACATTAATGGGCGTGGTCTAGGACTCAGGATGAGTATTGACAGCATCAGACCACATGAACCTGGCAGCTGACGTCCCTGAGATAGGCAATGACCCATTTCGTTTAGTAGAAATGTTTGCCTCTATCCCTGACCCTCCTCCTACAGGCCACAAGGTTTAGTCCTCCATGAGGACGAAGTTAAAGGCCTATAATGTGATAGTGGCTTGGAGCTGGCTGACCTAGAAACCTGCCAGCCCCGCATGCAGCGGAAAGACACACGGCATGGGCAATGTTCTGCTCCATGCTACATGGCATCGCCGTGGAAGGGAAACCTCCAATGTCCAAAACCAGCTCCCCGTTTCATTACTATATACAGTACAGTATATATACGGTAAAGATAGGGAGATAGAGCTTTGCTTTTGATATGCTACCATGCAGATATACACTGTGCACGCACAAAGGCCCAGTGAGAATAGCCAATATTTCTATTTTTTTGTGGGACACTTGTAGGTTTCTATATATTTATTTACAGAAATATATAGAAAGATGTTGGAACATGGAGATACAGGGTTTTGGGCCGACAGACAGCAGCGATGTGGGCATGCTCCATGTCAGCATCGCCTGCTCTACGGAGGAGTTATGTATCTCCACCTCCTGCTCCTGGCAGCGTGTCTGCCTCCAATCGATTGCTGGGTGTGCGCGTGGCTGGGCGCGTGTGTACTTCACTTGCGAGGGCCCCATAAGTATAGTACAATGTGAGAAATGGGACATGGGAAGGGCAATCTTCCCGGTTTTCACAAGAGAAATGGTTGTTTTTATGGCTAAAAAAAGAAAATGTCAAGGAGGCTCTTGAATAGAGAGATTGTAAATCAAATATTTTGTCTGAGATTCTTCAGACAAAAGACGCAAGAAAGGCAACATCACATTGTTTTGACAAAATGTAATGTTGCCTTTCTTGAGTCTTTTGTCTGATTATGAAAAGGAAATAGAAAAGAACAGAACAGAAAATGCATGAAGATCATTTTAAAGTCCAAGGAGAAGATCTAAATTGATCAAAATGTTTGACAGCAAAAAACACAACGTTGGTCAGGTGCGTTAAGCTTAGGCATAGGTTTTACAGAGGTTATGTTTATAGCTAAGGGTTAGGGTTAGGTTAAGTAGCGACCGGTGAAGAAAGGGCCAGTCGCAACCGATAAGTTGTGGCCAATGGTCAGGACTCATTTACCGGTGGCTGTCTCCTTTTTTGTGTTAAAGAAGCGCATATGCAATCGTATAGTACTAATACAGACAAGTGTCGATTGGTATCATAACGTAGGTATTAGTCGAGTTAATCTACAATTGATTTTGCCCATAAAAATATACACATATTTTGGCAGGCTTGGAGGGAGTCGCAATCGCAGATTTTGGTTGCATGCTGAAATGCGTTCTAAGCTTGTAGATATGATTTTTTTTTAGAGATCAACACCTGAATGCAACCAAGCATAAAATGACTTGTCTTTCACTTCTACTGGATCGCTTCTCCTCCTAGTCCCTCCCTGACAATTTAACAATACAGTTTTTATTTGTTGCTGATATTGTCAGTATTCTGTAACTTACTTCTCATTTAATCTTTGTTGCTGGAAAAAAGTAGTCAAACATTTTTTCCATCATAGTTCTAGTGTACAAAAATCAAGCCTGGCTGGATGGCGTGACAAGCGGTGTTGCTACGGGTATGAGGTGGTGATGTGCTGCACCATGTCACCTTGCTGGCTGCGATGCCACTCAGCTCTGTGACACTACAGTTAGTCACAGCTACAGTGCCTCTGCTTTCATCATACAGCTGGCCTTTCAACATGGACAGACATTTAGGAAAGGAGATGAGGAGAGAGAGAAAGAAAGAAAGAGAGAGATGGAGAGAGAGAGAGAGAGAGAGAGAGAGGGGGGGGGGGGGGGGGGGGGGGGGCAACTTCTTCTTTGCCATTGCATGTTCTCACATTCTTACTGTATGTGTTCTGTACATGTGACTGAAAGTCTGAATCTGTGCCTGTGCTTGGAGATAATATTATATCCTCCAGCACTGGACCCAATTGTTACGGCTTGCAAGTACTGTAAATATCCTCCTACTTGTAAATGTTTCCTACAGTAAAATAATAAATAAATGCAAAACAAAACAAGCAATATTACGCAATAATACTCAACAAGTAATAATACTCAATATGCAGAAAGTCCCGTTTCACAATCTATTATGTGTGTACTATAACATGTATTTGAATATTTTGAAAATATTAGTTCTATAAGCTCACAACACATTGCATCAATATACAGATACGGTTCAGATTGCAGCCATTAAGGAGGCAAGTTTCAGGCAGGCCCCTCTTCGACTTTGAGTACAGATGTACTCACTAGATGCAAGGGGTGGGAGCAGTTGGATAATGAAGATTTAATCATCTATTAATCCACTACTGGATGCTTTTTGTGGTGGCACTTTAATGTATCTCACAGATATGCTATAGATTTCATTCTGATTAGCAGGAACAGAATGTCCTGGAAGGAATGAGAGGCCGAGACACAGGAGGGCGGCGATTGGCATAGAGAGAAGCCTCCGTATACAGTAGCTGCTATAAAAGCCAGAAACCTTGCATCTACACACTTAACCCCTTTATGCATTTTCTGAATGCCCTACTTTGCCATACTGGAGTGTCACAAAAGTAACAATAATCTGTAAACTCACCCAGATAGCAAAATGCATTGATTCAATGTTGGATTTGGGTTAGATAACCAAAATTCAACGTTGAATCAATGCATTTTGCGATCTGGAAACGTGTTGCGATGTGATGTGTCAAGTTTGTAAATAAGCTATTTTGCTTTCTTCAAAAAAAAGGGAATTGTAGAGAGTAGCCTAATTGGCATGAAACTGGCAACTTCAAAGTGTATCCTTATGTTAAACCAATGAGAATTATTAACACAAGCTTAACACAAGTATTTTAACAGTAGTACGGTTTCCTGACAGTAGTAGTGTTGCTTCCTGACAAGTAAAGGTTGAGACATATGAGGTTTCCATTCAACAGCGCGCCGCGGGTGTACTGTGGTGGGTTTAATGGTCCAGTGCAAGCTTATGCATTCAATCATCATTAATCAGGGTGTCTGTGGGTATCACAGTATTCAATTTAATATATATTTTTTAAGACCAAATATAAAGAAATTGAAGTTTTGGACAAAATCATTTGAGATGGTTTCAGTTGACTTGTTGGAACATGTAGAGGAGGTTTCTAGGTCATGTCATTGTCTACCCAGACTTACTTTAACCATGGCTATATTCATTAAAAAAATAATAATAATAACACCCGTGTGAAGTGAGGGGTGCACTTATCCTCGTACAGCACCATGACATAACTTTCTTATCCACATACCGGTATGGCGTACATTCTGAAATCATTGTCAAATGGAATTTAATATTTGTGTGTGACAAAAATACTGATTGCTCATCTACATATTATGTAAATTTTATGGGGCTAGCACACAAAAATGGGAGGGCAGTGCCAGTCCATAGAAAGGAAGCGTGGGTGTTCTCCGAGTCTGTCCTAAATTGAACACCCCCAGTTATGAATTGTCATGTCCTCTGCGTGCTTGCCATATTTCACTGTGCAATGTGGTTCAATAGACATGACTTCTATGGAATCCAAATTACGGAATTCAGTCTCGGCAACAGAGAACTAGTCTTCTCATGGTTGGAATAACAACATCGGATTGTAGATTATTGGTTTCTAATACAATCAGGAAGATCAGACGATGAACCTAGGTGGACAATGACTCAAAGATGAACGGATTTGTACTATTGCTATTACACACAAATGTTAAAAATACTGACACCATTTGTTTCTTTTTCAACAGATTAAACTAATATATAATAAGACCTCAACCTGAGGATGGTCATTTCTCTTTCATGTCTAGGCTGGAATTACAGACCATTACATCACACTATTACCATTACAGAGAGAGAGGGGGGCGGGGGGGGGGGGGGGGGGGGGGGGGTCTAACACAAGTATTCAGCGAGCACAGCTCACAGAATGCCATAGGTTACCATATACAGAGTAACGCCACATTGCAATGTCAACAGATTCTGTGCATGACTGTAGTTCCCTTTTCTACAAATACGGCAGCATTCCCGTTTCATGTTCCTGTCCTGGTTAGGTTAAGGGTCTTCAACATTTCTCAGGACAAGGACCCCTTAGCTGAGTGAGATAGATGAAGCAGAGAACTCTACTACATCACATTGTATAATACAGCCAGGACAGCTCATGGATGGATTTAATATAACAACATTACTTGTCAATGCATTGAATCTGCTTTTTAGCTACTCGGATCAAGCGCATCAGTCCCAATCATGGTGCACCAGTATCACTGAGCAGCAACAAGCAAGCAGGATGAATAGTGAAATCTTCCAGTTTAAATAGCCGCTATGAAGATAGAATGAGCGTGTGATTGGATGAGTGAACAATGTGAATGAGAATGTTATGGTGAAGCTGTGACAGGCGTTACAGTCTTTCACTAAACCCACTTTTTCAAAGAGGCCACGCACTTGTTTGACAGCACTATCATCATTATCAGCATCATCACTATGTAAATTGTTTACACAACAACAACAACAAAGATACACGTTATCTTTTCTATAGATGTTAATGTGTAATTTCAGTCAGCCAACCCATACTAATTAGTCTTGATCTTTTGCTCTGTACTAGGTCCTCCATCTTTCTTTCTGCAGCAAAGCGCTTTGCCAAAATAGCATAATTGTTTCAATTGTAATGCAAGTTAATGTAATGCATTTTTAAGGCATAACACATTCATGGTCAAAGCCCCATCAACCTTTTGAAGGCTTGGGAGACGGCCAGCCATATTTAATGGAGCTCTGGTGTGATCTGTGGCTCGTGGATGATGGGGAATGTCTGGCAGTGGAACGGCCACTTCAGTGGAAAGAGCATGGAGGCATGCCTTCAAGGACAACACAACACTGTTGTTATGAGACCTGGGGGACAATCCTGACACACCGGCAAATTGATGCAACACGGTAGTGGTTTTCAATCCTTTTTTCATAGTAACTATCCCAACTCTCCATCATTTAGCTAGGGACCTCCTGGAAACTCCTCTCCTGGTTGAGAATCACTGCAACAAGGTCTACAACAGAGGATCTGGGACCCATAGTGGGTCCTCAGAATTACAGAGTACCAAAATTAGTAATGCACTTAGCACAATTAATTGCTGCCATGTGGTTATGACATACTTTTGACAAACCCAAACAAATTCTGGGTCAACATTTCTTATTTTACTAATAAGACGTAAAGAGGCCGGAGCCGGTGCTAAAGACATCCATTGTCACCGGCAGATGTGTACATTGGACGTGTGAACGAGCCGTCAGGTTGGCCATCTGTCTGCCAACAGGTGCTACGTATGGCTGTCCTTGCTGTCCTTCCAAGACTCCTGACCTCTCACCCACTTTCGCGAGAACAGGAGGCGCAGGACGGAACACGGGCAGGGAGCTTTTAATTAAGACCGCCTCGGGGTGGCTGGTCACTCACTACTGCTGCACATTCCTGTATGCCGTTTTTAAAGCCGGATGTTGAGAAAATGCGGCCATTCCGGCAGCTCGTGAAAGGGCCATATGGGGTATTATATTACATTATATAAAGGGCGGGTGGGGGACTGATTGGACACATGCCGTGTCTGCACTGTGGACAACATGGCAGCTGAACATTTGATTGATTGAGATTATGTTATTTGCAAGTTTGGGAAACAGAACAGCAGTACAGTTATAAAGGCTGTGCTAAAAGTGTGTCATTCCAGGAGCACAGTGGTCCTGGAATGGACCCAATTCATCAAGCAGAAGCTAAAAGCTGCATTTTCCCTTGGGATGATTCACCGCCTGACCAATCAGCAATGCCACTGTGCAATTTAACTGAGATTAACTCACTGAGTCATGTTCTAATCTTAATTAATGGACAACTGTATGTTTCTGAAACAAGATTAATGTTTTAGGTGGTTATTCAGGAAATATGTTTTTTTAATATGTTTGTTCATTATTTATTTTGAGGTTTCTTTAGATTTAACCAGTTTAACAAAACCTTACTGCGGTTTACTTATTATCATTCACTAGACTATTAGACCCCAGGAGATTACATGTGGTCACGAAAAAAAAAATCACAGGATGATGAAATGTGACAGAATGTGAAAAAAAAATCTCCAATTGATCCACAATGCTACAGCTAGCTTGGTCTTCAACCAGCCTAAATCCTCACGTCTCTACCCCTTCTCCACTCCCCACATTGAATCCCATTTGCTGCCTACAGAGAGTGCAAAGATCTGATGCTGGCACTAAAATCTACCAAAAGGTAGGGCACAGCAATATCTTGCAATTATGATCCATCCCATGTGCCCAACTCACATGCTTGTGCTTTGTTTGAAATATCCGTAGACGGATGCACTTAAACCTAACCATCGGGCCGAAGCTGGACGTATGTACATTAAGAAAAAAAAAATACAAAATAAATAAAAAACAAAATGGGCCAACGCCATACACATGACAAACTCGTCTCACTCCAAAACTGTGGAATGCACTTCCCATTAAAATCAGAGCTGCAGACTCATTCCCAACCTTCCATCATGCTCTGAAAACCCACCTCTTCAGACTCCATCAAAGCCCATTCACTTTACTTGCTGCAGCAGTTGCCCTGACCTCAAAGACCTTATAGGTGCATGTAAAGACTCAACTGTAAGTGAAATGTAATGTAAGTGAAAAAAAAAATAACATAGCACTGTATAGTGTACATGCAGTTTCATTACAAATTAATTAGATATTAGCTTCTGTATGATTCTTGATTAATATTTTTTATTTCATGCATTACATTTAGAACCTGCTAAATGTCGAAATTGTCCGTAAACTTGTAACTTGTGACTAGTGACTAGTGTAACCTGGTATTGTGCCTGTAGACTACTTTTGGGCCTTACACAGTCGCCAGAATTGATGCTTTCTCAACAAATAATTAAAGGTTGACATTGTTAATACAATTTACATCTTCCGTATTGCCATTAACCCCCATTTAATCCGCAACCAAGCATAACATGAGCAGCTAGTCAGATGGCACATTGGCAGGTCAGCCGTGGCCGCAGCGACAAGCTGGTGCCAGCTTTGGAACTCGCTGTCACCATGACAATGTTTGAGAGCTGAAATAGGGCATTCATTTATGAAAAAAGATGACACAAAGCGATACAAGGTTTTCTGTCTGACAGCAACGCTATATTACACTATGGTTATGGGTGTTGAAGGCACTCTGCTTTGTGGCTATAGGCTGAGACAGTCTGGCAGCCATCAACAAGTTCTTAACAGTGTGCTTACACCCAGGGAGATGACCCTGGTGAAATTTCTCTGCGGATGAAGAGAGAAATACGTCATTGGTATTTACAAGATTACTCATCTGGCTGTCGGGATATGAGACTGGGGCTGTGGGTGAATGTTAAATGGCGAAAACCTCCAGTGACACAGACGTATAGCTCCTATTTCTAGGAAGGCCAAACTTAAAAAGGAAAAAAACAAGTGAAGCCGAGCTCTGTGGAGCAAGGGTTTTGTAGGCCTCACACATTTACTGTAATGGTAAATTCATGCTCGCTAAGAGATCATAAACAGAGCCATATTGTACACATACTGGTGGTTTTCAAACTTGGGTCAGGGACCCCAAAATTTAGGAATTAATTGGCATAATATAAGGTTATTGTCATCCAATTCATTATGTTTGTGTGTTAACCCATTAACGAGTTCATTCACTGCCAGATTCCATCCAGCCATCCAAAATTCAAATATAAAATCTTTACATCCTTTGCACTGAATAAGTTAAGACCTGAGGCTCATTAAAACAATCTCTTCTGAAATCCATCGTAACCATTTTGGCCGCCAGGATTAATTAAAGAAAGATTACTATTGCTCGCTTATACAGCACAAAGTGAGACGCCGCAAGCTTGTGGATCTGCTATTTATAAATAGACCAGTTACAAAACAATAGTTAAAGTGGTGACAGGTTTTAATTTAGCTGGAGCCCCGCTCAAGGACCCCCGGGGAGGTCCCCAAATGCCCCACCACTGCCCATGTGTGGTAGTAGTGTGTGCTGCTGGGGAGGTAATTCAGGGCCACGTCAATTTTTCACATTAAAAAAAGGCATGAAAGGACACTGGCGACCATGTGTGACCCTGTTCCACTTAGACTGAGTGGACCGCCGTTCCCACAGGGTCGATGCTCCATGTGGGAAGAGACGGCCTGGTTATGGATAGCATCAGCTCTCCACCAGCACGGAGAAACTGACCTACTAATATGTGGTGACAGGATGTGATGGGATATGAAAGGCACCAGTGCTGTAAAGTAATCAAGTACATTTACTTAAGTACTGTACTCCACTCAACACATTCATCTGGCCTTCCACCATTAGGGGATTTGATTCTCACATTAGCAGTGGTTTGCTATCTGTTGTTGTCAATACCACATTCTGTATATATAATCTTTTATCACATGTGCAACCACACCCTTAAAATGTGCTGCCATTGTGTCTATCTTCAATTCCTTGTCCCAGATGGTCAAAATTATGGTTATTTCACGGGCCATAACAGATGCCCTAAAGGTCGCGATGAGGGTTTCTCAGCGCCCAACAGTAGATATTTGTCCATCCAAAATTAGAGTTGCAACAGGGAAAACCCTAACAATACAATGAATTAGAACGTGCTAAGGAACTTAAGGGTTAAGGAAAGTTTTGAGGTTTCTGTACTTTAACTTCCATAAATCTTTTAGACAAAAAATGGGGTCCCGACATGTTGTTTGGGAAGTGCTGCTGCAAGGAGACGTCTGATAGGCCTCTTTGGTTAATATCAATGCTGAGGCACTGTGCACTCTGTGGTGACGAAATAACAGTATATTATCTGTGATGGCGCGCTGCCTCAGGGGAGAGTGTATGGGAAGGAGATGCAAAGAGGACGAGAGAGCTAGATTACCTACTACATGATCGGTACCTTGAAAGCAGATTCAAACGCATTAGTGCATTTGGAGGAAATGGCCACCCTTCCCTGCGTCCCTTCTATTATACGCTGAGAGCAGGCAAATGGGCCTCTCCTGTTGAAGTGCTCCAGTGAAAATTCACTGTGACCTTGGCTGTCTGGTGATGACGCAGCCTCCAAGTCCGTCTCCCAACACAAAAATCCACCAGTACACGCATAAGAAATACAATCTTCATATCTCAGACTGGACTGTCAAGTGCTGACTAGCATTAGTTGAAAATTAACAAAAAAAAAAAAAAACAGGCACCAACTATGATGTTAACCATCCACCGTGCGCCAGCCAGCACGCACGCACGCGCGCACACGCACACGCACACACACACACCTTAATGTAATTCAACTGGCAGTGTGCAACAATGAAGTCGGCGGTGATCGGTTCAGTGGTTTGTAAGATTAACCTCAGACAAACACATTTGGGAGTTGTTTAAAGTGGTTAACGGAATAAGACAACTGTCTAGCAGAGCATGCATGTGTAAGGTATTTTTATTGACTATAGAAAATATCATGGCCAGAGTACCTCTCCAAATGGTGATTTTCCCACATGTACAGTATAAAACAAAATGTACCGTTTTACGAGAATGCGATTTTATAGCAGAGACACCTATCTTTGACGTTATTTGACTTCCTGAGTGTTTTATATCATCCGTTTATCGCCTCCGTCTTTTTAAGACTTTCAGATCAACGTGCTGAGCACACGTGTGTTGTTGCCAACCCCCCTCTGACGACATCCCACTGAGTGAATTGCGCGGGTGTCAAACAAGACACATATCAACGTCCAACATAAATGCTGCCACTCCTGTCCGTCTCAGCACCTGAGATTTATGTGGTCGCAGGATGGGGACACAAATGACCTTGTGGGACAGAGAGAGGGATGCTTCAACTTAACAACGCTCCCATGTGGCTGTTACAGCTGTATTGCTGCCGCACAGCAGTGGAGAGTAACTAAGTCCATTTACTCAAATACTGTGCTACTGTGCAACTGCTCCATGGCAAATGAAAGCATCCATATAACACATGCACACACACCCATATCTTTTAGGTTATAGAACACTGGCTTGAAATGGCAGTCTTCAAATAGAAGATATACAAGGCCTACATGCTGTGCTACGAGCTTTAAGGCAAGGCCTCTGGTTTTACATCATGGGTCTAAGTCTTAAGCACGTCAAGGACATTGTGATACTTTATGCCCAAACAAATATGATTCCTTCTCCCACATCCAAGCCGTGGCTGGTATAGATGGCCTCAAATCCTCAGAGGAGCCATTCACTACGCCTATGGACTCTGCAGCAGCCATCTCTGAGATGTCATTCCTGAATATAGTAGTCAATTAATGCACAGGACAAGAGTTGAGCGACGATGCCACAGCACACGTGACCTGGCATTGGTGGATAAGTGAGAAGGTCAAGGACGTCTGTGGTGAGCCTTTATCCTCCTCATAGAAGTGTGACATACGGTATCAGCGGGTTTACGCCAAGGGAAATACACTGGAGTCCAACCCTTGGTTTTTATACTTGGTTACGTGACGTGGCCGCACACCGAAGATAGCATTATTTGACAAGCCCATACAACGTGCTCAATTCAACTCAATTCAGAATATTAAAGACATAGGGCACGATTTTGGTCACATCAGCCCTTATGCGCAATTAACGCACATAGCATTGGGGAAGAGGCGTTCCCACACTAAAGTCGCTAATTTCGTTACCTCGGCATCTCCCTTAAATACCTCCTATACCCGTTATATTATGCATAGGTGTGGTTTGGGCGTTTGTAGCTTTCATCCAATCCGTGTTGGTCTTGCCATTCCCTTTAATTCATCCCTTATCTATTTCCCTTATCCCTACTGCTAAGCCTGACCCTCCTAAGCACGCAGTGCGCAGACACATGCATGAGTAGCCTATTCTCAAAGAGTATAGCTCTCATTTTCAAACAATTATAGCTCGGTCAATTCTCAATCATTTCTTACCATTCAACGTGTTATGTTGAAAAAACCTGTTCCATGTTTTTTTGCTGTATGTGGCGTGCATTTATCCCAAGTCTGCGAAATGTTATAAAGTAAATTCCAAAAAAACTCTGGAATTCGCGGCAAAAAAGACGTTTTTTTGATCATTCATTTCTCAGTCAATTCTGGACCATTTTTTACATTTCAAAATGCAGCGTGACGGGAAAAGCCTCCTCTCTCAGATGCTGTATAGTATATGTGGGTAGGTCTTCTCTACGATGCGGGATCTAGCAAAATGTAAGTGTCGGGATTTTGGTGGAAACGGTCCACCGAATCCCCGACACTTACATTTTGCTCGAAAAACGTCTTTTTTGCCGCGTATTCCCGAGTTTTTTTTGTAATTTACAGCATTGCGTCACAAGTTAATTAATGTATTTAATTATATTATATACTGTACATTACCTAAACACAAGGAAGTGACCGACAGCAGGCAATCTACAGCTGTTTATAGGACAATCCATAAATAAGGAGATGAATTGAACTGGCGCCTTTCCACGTGGAGTCGTGGACATCTCCAAAGCGCACAGACGCACGTGGCTCTGCCTTCTCATATTGGTTAAGGGGTGGTCTCAGGTGGCGTTATCTAGTTCCCAAATCTATTTGACGAAATTAGCAACTTAAGGGACTGCGCAACAAACACGCCCATGACCACACCTCCAGCCACAAATAACGGTGTCGGCATAAAGAATAGTGGCTAAGGGAAGAGAAAAGGTGACCAAAATAGCAATAAGGGAATTCGCTGCGGGTATCGGGTAACATTAGGGACAACGGGTGGAAGGAAAATCGCGCCCATACAGTGCTAAAGACTAAAAATGGGACCAGTACCTGCAAAGCCTACTTAGTTTTCTTTAATTTTTTCACCCAGTGCCAATTATATAATGTAATCATGGCCTCAACTTGCGGATGCAGCGGACTGGTCTCACGCTTCCACAAATGCATAAGGAGTCCAAGCTGTATTCTTTTCACCTGGCATGGGGGAGTTTCCCTGGATGTATGTATAGCACGTGGAAGGAAGACGTTATTCTAACCAGTTCCTCTCCTCCATCAGGTGCTCCGGCCAGGCCAGGGGGGCTTGATTTTCTTACTTAGAACTGCATCTTTCTCTAACCTTTTTGAATCCTGCACCTAACAAATACAGGGTTCATAGCCGCTGTTACTGCACCCTAAAAAGAAACTGGACCGGGGGTTCACAAGAGGGACTGAGGCGGTCAAACACTCTGTGACATTATCGATTGAGCTTCATGAAAACACCAATTAGTCCGGCCACTCGACCATGCCTGTGCAAATTGCCCATTAGACTCCAATAAGAAATAAAAGGCACCAGCCGTGGTTGTTATGACCCACACGGGCAGTAGCACAAGATAACTCAGATCTTTGAAAAGAAACATCAGCTTAAGACCCTAAGGCCATGTGGGAGGGCCGTGTTTTCTACTAATGGGAACCATAATCGTAAATTTAACCAATTTACAATTAGGCATTTAAAAGACACATATTATTCAAAGCAAGGATGGAAAACATGATTTAAACCATCAAATGCATAGGTTTACTATTAGTAATCCAGGTTCATGCATGTACACCAGGGACCTGATTCTATCTAAACAGAATCATGGAGGAGTGATGGGATGGCTCCTCCTTTGTTAAGCTTTTGGTGCTTACTGGTTGTATACCCACTGCTTTAGCCCAAATATTGGTCATTTTTTTCCAACACTATCAAACAAGCTACTAAGAAGGTGGAAAATGAACCATTTGTATTCCTAATGCATGTATAAAAATAAATAAAAAACAGGCAGAATGAATCATAGCCCTTTCATTATCATTGTGCACGTGCTACCAGCGTAGGTGTGTGCAACACACAAGGTAAACAGGGATCATTGGGTCAATGGCTGTGATGAACAGCTTAGTTAACGAGTGAAGAGATCCCATTGATTGTGGGGACTGACCCTTTAATCAGCCTGAGATGTATCTCATTAGGAAGTCACGCATCGATACGACCAGGGTGCTGGTGAACCAAGTGGGGGTCTTAAGCACTGTGCAGTCTTAGAAGAACTGGACGCAAGTTAAAGATGGGGTGCTGTGAACTCTCACCCTCAAAAAGAAAAAAAAAAAAAAAAAAAAAAAAACACAACACAAAAAGACAAAAACAATCATCAGCTACTACAGCTCCCATAGCTGTTGATAATGGGGGAGGGGTATGATGTCATCTGGTGCTTCTAAAACTCTTCCTACCTTGTTATATCCTTGGGCCTCCAAACAAATTCCAGCACTACAGTTTACACACAACATGCTACAGTAGGTCTCACAACATCGCGCAACGGACCTGCTTAACTCTTTAAGGTCGGTGGGATTGTAAGGCGTATATACTTTAAGGAAATTAGTTGATGATACTGTATATTTCCTGTTTTAATCTATTTTTTTACCTTTATTCTTACATTTCACTGCTTCTGGGGCTCGTTCGGCGATAAATGCATTTAACGTTATTTAATTACCATTTATCAATTAAAGTTGTGTGCGAGGTGTTTTCTGGGTATTGTAGTGCAATCACTTGCACTATTCTGAGCGTTCCAATAATAAAAAAAAAGCCTAAAACGACTGAGTGGTAGGCAGACAATGGTTGTAAAGCAATCACAGAATGAATCCTACATGTCACACTTTCAAAAATATCATATCTACAAGCTCAGAAAGTGGCACAAAGTGAATAGCTAATAGTTAAAGTAATTATAAATATATACAATGGATTTGTTTCCGGTTTTTAAAGGTTAAGATTTCCTCCTGGCCGTGGAAAAATCTTTTTGAAAAGGACATAAAATGAAGACTGATTTGTTTTTCCCCCACTCCACTTCCAGGGCAGTGCAGGCTGACCTGAATAGGAACGATGATGGATGCATTATTTATTTCCTAAACGTTAAACTCCCCAGGACCTCTGAACTGTGATTCTAGCTGTAAGGTTCATTACGGCTTGTCCATATTTCACAATATGGCCCCCGCCCCTGCCCCCTCCCCCGACACACACGCACACACACACACTTAGTGCTCCATTTTTGTTACCGCTAAAGCCCTTATCCCTTAACTTCTTTGCCTTTTTAAACTATTTAAAAAAAAACATTTTCAGTAGTTCAGATGGTCACAGTCTACAAGCTCACAACATGTTAATAGATTGACATGCTGAAATAACAAGAAATAACAAGAAATAAGGGATTTAGGATAAGGGGTTGAGCATGTAACAAAAAAGGAGCCCTTAATTTCTTATCCCTTTACTTGTAATGGGACGGCAATTTCATTTTTTTGTAAAACCTACTGTAAACCTGGAAAAAGTACAAATATAATCCAACTAGAAACCTTAACCCCTACGTGAAATTAGAATGTCATGCTTTAACTATTAAAAAAAAATCTATTTGAGGACCAGTAAAACTTTCCTGACAAAGACTATAATATCTCAAATTTATACTACTAAACGTGTGGGAACATTAGGTCTGTCTAATGTTACAATTTTTAAACAGATTAATCACAGTGGTTAAAATGTAATTAATCGTGATCATTCACCACTGGAACAAAGGACAAAATATGCTATGTTTTGTTGTGGGAAACAAAAAAATAATCTCTCTCTGCTGTCATGTAATTTGAGCTGCAGTCCAATTCAATCCAATTTAATAAATAACCCCCCCCCCCCCCCCCCCTCCCACACACACACACACACACACACTTTGGAAAACACTCCAGTTACACACCTCAAAATGTGTAAATGCACTTAGTTACTGTCCACCACCGACATGCGATATCGTATTAAAACCTCCAGACCATGATACAGTATACGAATGCCAGTCGCATAACTCACTGAACCTGTTGCTCTGCAAGGTACTGTTAGCATGCGTTAGTACGTCAATGGTTATTACAGTGTTAGAGTAGGGAGCGGAAAATGGCTTGGGATTTCATTTCTGTCTCATTGCACCCCCATTACCACCAAATGTATGTGTTCAGAAGACTTGTTTAACCCAATGGAAACGAGAAAACATCTCTTTAAATAAAAAAAGGAAAAGAAATCTCCCCTTCTGGAGTTCACTCAATGTTTTTAAAAGGGAGGTCTGTGGCTAAATGCATATCATTGTGGGAATTGGTTAATGAAGCCTTGTGTGCCTAATCATGGCCTCTCTAAATAAGCAAACATTCATGAAAAAAATAGCATATCTGCATACATCTACAAGCTCATAATGTGTCACAAAGAGATTTGGTGTTGAAGAAATACTTTACTTGTCAAATCATAGCCGTACAACCTTGTAGATCGGCTTTCAGAATATTTATCTGTGTGGAAGTCAAACAAAATGTAGTGCCTCTATTCCTACAATTCTTGTCACATTTGCCAGTTCAAATGTGATTCTCGTTGGGCCTGAAAAGTTTGAGAACCTCTGACAATGGGTGCAATTCCCGATCGCTGTGGTGTAGCCAGGTATGGTGTAAGTCAGGTCTGGGGCCTTGAGGTAGGCACAAAAGCCTATACCACCAGGCCTGGGCGTGGGCCTACCAAATAATTATCCATAATAATTAAAACCAGTCACCAAGAGCTTCAACTCATGATGAACAAAGCCGGGGAGTACAGTAACATTTTTAATTGGGGGGTGATACCACGATTTTATAACCCATTTTTCAACCGTGTCAATTATTTAACGTGATCCCGGGCTCTACACACCCTCCGCCAACATGGGGAGGCAGCGGACTGAACGCTTGCTTCCTTCAATGCATAAGGAGTCCAAGCTGCCTTCTTTTCACCTGACAGGGGAGTTTCCCTGGTTGGACACGGCACATGGAAGAAACACGTTATCCCCACCAGTTAGTTCCATTCCCCTCCATCCTGTGCCCTGGCTGGCCAGGGGGAGGCAGTCTAGAAATCCGGATGTAAGTAAGCCTTGTCGAGCCATGAGGCCCATGTGCCAGGAGCCTATCTCCTGTTTCTGTAGTGTGAGGCAGCTTGATGTACAAGTACACCCCCTGGACATGACGCTATGTCGCAGGTAGGCATTGGGTCTTTGGTATGACCCGGTCGGGGATCGAACCCCGACCTCCCAATCTCAAAGCGGACACAATAACCACAAGCCTGCTGGGTTGGTAGAAACCAGGATGACTGCATGTTTTTTGACTGCATGTTTTTTGTGAGGTCAACTACGATTTAAAAAAAAAAAAAGTGATTTAAATGAATCCTGGAGTTTGAGGTTGTCCAGGCTTTTTTGTCCTCTTTTTTAGCAAGCAACACTGCTGTACTACGTCACATAAGTCATCAGTTTTTGGGGGGCAATTCATAACAATCCTCTTGACAGCATGTGGACAGGCACCAGTATAGCAGCGGATGTGCACGCTATCACTCACGCAGGGGAGAGAGGGCTCACTGGAAAAGTGTCCATGGTTGAGTAACCATGGCATTGGGCCCAGGTCAGGGGGCCAGGGCCCCAGGTTTAGGGGGGTGATGCCCCCCGACAAGCTAACCCTGACATCTACTCTACTTAGCGTTCCTCCATCCAGTGGCCCCTGGCTCTGGCCTGTCCCGCTGGGCGGTACGGGTGAGTGCAGATGCCCCCGGGCCTGGTCCCTCCTGTCTGTCTGCTGTGAGTAATGAGTGCCACAGACGCCAGGGTTGCATGCGCCCCAACATGTTTTGGGAAAAATGATGAGAAGTACCAGCACTGCCACAATGGGGGATGAAAAACTATAGACTAACAAAAAAGAAAGGAGGGAGCCCCATGGTTTCTACAAACGCCACTGAAGCCACTTTTTCAGAGAATTACAGACCACCATATTTGAAATGTATGCACTTGTAAATAAACCGAAGACGAATGCTAAGTAGAACTAATAGAAACCTGGGAAGCATTCCCTTCTTGATGAAAGCTTAGAGAATATCACAAAACAATGGGATGAGGACATTACCATTTGTATCAATAGTCCCTTAAAAGCCGAAATGATTTCATTTTTTTTGGAACGACAATGTTATCCAATTCCTGTTTTCTCACTTCTCTTCTTTTGATGCTGGACATTGGAGTTTTATATGTTTCATGGGGTCTTCATTTTGCAAAACTGACTTATGCTGTCTATGAGGGCAAGATTTTTAGAATCATAACAATAACTTTTTGGGTATTTAATTTTGAAGTTTCAGTCTACAACGGAAGGCTGTGTGCTTCTGAACCAATCAGAGCATCACATCCCTGTGGGGCGTAGCTCTCCGACTCAGTTGTCTGTTTACAAAAACTTCAGTCAGATCCAGACGGCCAGCAAAGCATGTAGTTATGTGCAGAGTTGAGAATAATTCTGTTTAAATAAGTTCCGTTACCTAATTCCGTTACTTTCCTCTGTAATTGGTAATCTAATTAATTACTTTATCCAGCGTTAAAACTCCATTATAATTACAAACATGACTTAAGCTTCGGTTACTAAAATCGGAACCCAGCGCAATCACGATCACGGCAAAATAACGTGCAGACAGAGAGAGAGAGAGAGAGAGAGAGAGAGAGAGAGACAGACAGACAGACAGAGACAGACAGAGATATAGAGAGAGAGAAAGAGAGAGAGAGACATACAGAGAGAGACACACAGAGAGAGAGAGAGAGAGAGAGAGAGAGAGAGAGAGAGAGAGACCTTTTGCGTTCTAGTCCCCTCATACAGCAAACTAATCCATAAATAATTCCAAATTGTTTTTTAATTGTGCATTATAGTAGCCTATATTGCTAGCAGAGTAGCCAGAAGTTAAAACAAGTCTGTGTTCAGTCTAAAACCACTGCAGTCTTCAGCAACATTAAGAATTCCTTGAGAATATTTATAAAATTACCTAGTTTCCTACTACTACGATTTATCTAACAATTATTTGACATATTATTTTGTTAGTAATGCAACTACTTTTCTTAGTAATGAGTTACTTTTATAATAGAGTAACTCATATAACTCATAATATAGTAATTGAGTTACTAACTCAATTACCTTTTTAAGAAGTAATTTGTAACTGTAATTGAGTTACCTTTTTCAAAGTATTTTTCCCAACCCTGGTTAAGTGTCACTTTTTTTTTTTTTACAGTATTTTCAGATATACATATTTTAACACACTGGTTAAGTTTAAAAATGAGTCTGGATGTCATCTTGAAATGAGAATATAGTACTGTACTTCTGTAATTAACATCAGCTATGTTGGAAGAAACTGCAGCTATAGGAATCAAACAGGTCAAAGAAATCAAGATAATTTGTATTCATGCTGGCCTTTTTCATTCCACTGTCTTTAAAATTATGAAAAGAACAGTTTTGGACGTACAAAATAAAAATAAATCAGGAGCTCTGCACCATTTCTATAATAGAGTGCATTAAAAGCCACTTGGTTTAATAATGGCACAGGGCACTGATCTAGTGTTGCCTCAGGCCTACCATTATTTATTCATGATGGGAAAGACAATTCCTGGCCAACGGTATCCATCATCTCATCCTGGAACAACACCTCCGACAAATGAGAACATACATAACACAAATTGCCTTGCAGACAATGGACAATGTTGTAGGAAAGATCTAGTTGGTCCCCAGCACTGCATACAGACAACTAATGCTGCAGGGAAGCACTATAAGGAATAGAGGCTATAGCTTGGTGTCAGATGACCCTATAAAAACCTAATGGAGAAAGAAGCCAAGACCAGATGCCATGGAAGAGCAATGTTAGTCGGGGAAGCCTCATACCTTCTTTGCCGAATCTAATTTTATAGAGTGCATTGGTTTAATAAAAACACCATTCTGTGCCCAATGAATGGTGCAAAGAACTGACAAAATATGCATTATGTAAATAAAATTATTTGGTATCTGCTCGCCCTGTTAATAAAAGATTCTACAAAGACTTCTAACTAAGTAGTTCTCAATCATTTTTCTGCCCGGCACCACCACGATGATATGCAGGTGATCGTGGATGACCATCTGAAAATGTTTTCTTGCCAGGGACCCCTAGAGGAGAAGATTAGTGTATGTGGTGTGAGCATACATTCTGCTTTTTTAACTGGCAACATATAACATACAGATGAAGTGCTAGAGCTCTTCAGGATCCTGTGTGTTCTAACAGTGGCACACCACCAGCAATCGTTGCTTGAATTTCAAAGGCTATTGCCTAAATCACGTAAATTTCAGAGGACGTTGCTTTGCTCACTTTTAGACTATCACCCATTCGCCAGTACTCACCGGGTCACATAGACAAATAATAAGGCTCAACCCTGGACTCAAACAACTGAATGCAGAATGCAGAGAAGTTAGACATTTCTTAACCCTCGACCGTGTTATGCAAACAATAAAAAAATGTGTGTACGTGAGTGTGTTTGAGGCGTGGGGGGGGGGGGGCTTTCTGAGTTTCTTCTGCACACAATATAAAACAGGTCTCCCAAGTGCCAATGTTCTGCTTCTCACATCCCTTTAAAGATTAGCTCAAAGCCTGCGTGAAAAATGACCCGTCAACAACAAACAACCGTATTGACTCTTAAGATGTGCCGAGGCAGACGAGGATTGAAAAGTAGCAAGAGAGGGAGAGAGTAAAAAAAAAACATCCAGTACCACATTGTATTATCAATTTCACCCTGGCTGTCCTGCAAAGCATCAACTTGTAATGTTTTTCTTAAGGGATTTAAATGACATTCAAAAGCCACTGTCTTTAAACAGCCGGAGCACACAGTATATATTGTGAAAAGGCTGGCCTCCCTCTTCCTTTTTGCATCGGGGCTGGCTGGCACCGGAGCAGTGAGGGAACACAGGCAGGAGCCTCTGACACTGCAGCCATTTTGAATCATTAGACGGCTGTTTCTAAAGAGCCCGGCAGAGGTGACACTGCCAATCAATCACAGACAGAAGGGAAGCGAGGCAGGGCCGAGGATAAACAGGGCAGGGCGAAGGATGCAGGCAAAAAAAAGACAAACAACCCTGTGTTTAACGGCTCCACCGTACAACCGTGTTGCAAGACGGGAAATGAAAGGAAAGAAAAGCTTAAAAAAATACCTCTTATTCACAAGTTTATAAAAGTGACAAACAACGTGTCACAGACGGGTCATGAGCTTGTAGATCAGATAAGTTTGGTGGGTCGTGACACAGTCTGTTGTACGACAAAGTTTAATTTAGGGATTCACCAGCTGGATAGTGAACTCTCCGAGTGTGTGTGTGCATGTGTGTGCGCGCGCATGTGTTTTCCCTATGGGTTTTCTGCGTTGTTTATATGAATTGGTCCGGCCCATGGAGAGGCGGATGGAGGGGTGGGGGCTGCATTCAGGCGGTGTCTGCCGCCCGCGCTTCAGTGGTGGTGTTGATTCTTTTTTCTCCCCATCCCACCCCTCCCCTCGCTATATTTTCATCCTGTCTGCCCGGTGAGTGACGGTCCAATCAAGCCCGAGACGGGCTGTCAGCCCCGTCAGGCTGAGGGATGAGAGGAGACGGGAATCACAGACAACCGGAGAGAGAGAGTTAGAGGGAGAAAGAGAGAGAGAGGGATTTCTGCGGCGCCTGTATCGACGGACACGGGAGGCCGCTGCGGTCGCCACGGTGCGGGAGTGTTAAGGGGGGAGGGAGGAGGCGAGGTTAGAGACCGCGTGGCTGAAGGATGAAAGGAAATTGCTAACGGCCGAGAGGCAATGGTTTGGGTGGAGAGGGCAGGACGACGCTTTTGCGATACAGAAGGAGAGGGTTTGTTTAGCGTGTTAAGACCTGAGGCCATTTGTACAAATACCATTTGCACAACCCCTCCTGAGCCTTTAGGGGTCCGCTGACCGGTCATTCAGTCATTTGGCACACAGCTATGAACTATTTTCCTTTTCTAAATATTCATTTCAAATCTTCTTTTATCCATTTGAAACATCTAAATATGAATGTAGGCATACTCATACTATCGCTACCTATTCATTTTCGGTCAAAACGACTACTGCCACCATTCCTCCTCACGAGGGAGTGGACTTCACACCTCCAGACAGCCCACTGTTCAATTTAAAAGACGATGGCTCTACCCCGCTAGGGGGTTGTTAAAGTGTCTGGAGACAGTAGCCAATAACATCACAGGAAAAAAATGTATTTTTGACCAGAATTCAGCTTGGTAGGTGGCCTTGCTTCAGTCAAGTGAGTGTATCCTGATTAATTCATTTTGCGCCATGTGTGGTGAATCTTGACGAGCAGACTTGTGTTAAGGCGTTTAATATCACATAATAAGCTTACATATTAGTAACATTGCCTCGCTGTATTCTTTAAACAACTCTGGCTGCTATGCAGGTTTTCTAGGGCTCCTCCTACACAGTTTGTTTTCACCTAACCACACTGGCCCCATGTTTTAGGCCATGTCTTTGCAGGCCTTTTTCTCTGAAACTGAAGCGCTGTCCGTGGTGCTGAACTGATCGGCCTGCCAAAACTATGGAATGCACTTCACACTGCACTCAGAAGTACAGTATCACTCCCAATCCGCCACTGCAGTCTGAAAACACACCTCTTCAGACTCCATCTTAGCCCATAGCACTTGCCTTAGCCTCAACCTTCTATCTTAGATAGCATTTTTTCTATAGACAAAGATAGCAGTGTATGTAGATGTATAGCATTTCATGTAACCATAGCACTTTATAGCAGTTGTATACACAGTTTAATTAGGCTAGATAGATTGTTTACTGCAGGGCTTGGCACTAACACTTGCCCGCAAGTAAAAAAAAAAATGGTCAGGCAAGTGAAGACTACTACTTGGTTGCCCGATGGGGCAAGTGTGTGACTATAACACAACACAAGATATATTTGTCTTGAAGGTGGTCATTGCGCCGTGCCCCTCGTCTTTCCCTGCTTTCTAGCTATTTCTCCAATCTCTCTCCCAGGTCCATTTGGTTCCAAACTATCATTTTGCTGAAGTCACGGACCCCTGAGTCCACTGTGGGAACCACTGATTTACAGGTTGAATATTTACTGTAGCTGATTATGACTTAAACAAAACAGTCTTCGACTGCGAAAGGAAATGTTTAAAGCACCCAAGTAGAAAGTAAACTTAAATGCAAAATTTACAATATATTTTGGGGGGCAAGTGACCATGACCTGAGGGCAAGTAGAACCTGACAACACTTGCCTGATGGGCAAGTGCCTCGGAGACCTTAGTGTCAACCCCTGTACTGTCATGTTCTTAGCAAATGTATGATTCACATGAAGTAATCTGTCTGTATACAATATATTGCCATGCGTTTCCTTCGTTCATTCGTTAAATTATTAAATGGTAAATTGCATGTCCAAATGTCAACATAATGTAATTTCTTCATTCACCGTCATTGGAATTTAGGAGGCAATGGAGCGAAGGAAATAGATGGGGAGCCTGAGGATTCAGAGAGGGTAAATTCTCCTCTTGCCCAAGATGGATTCCGAGATTTCCCTCTCAGCCAGAAGACAACAAGTGTCTCTTGTCAAGCTGGTGACTGGCAGATCAATCTCAAGGAGAGGTGTGAGCCTTAGCTGGCTGCAGGATAATGGAGTTTGCCATGTCGTACATGCAGGGGCAGCGCACAGCCGACATCATTTGGGGGGAATCTGGGTCAGGATGATCGATAACCTTTACAACGTTAAATAACACTTTCAATCTGGTGTTTTGGGTGTGTCGTTAACCCATTAAGACCAGAGGCCGGTTCTGCAAACACCTTCTAAATCAGTATTTTTGTGCCACTAAAGGACCACTAAAATGTTGCGGATACCCATCTGAAAATGTTTTGTGCCAGTGTGCCCTGGAAGAGAAGATTTGCGTTGAACACATTTTTTTCCCCAAAATGTACAAAGAAAATGGAGATACACATACTGTTTGCTGGATGAAGTGATGCACTGTGATTGACTGATTGATTGATTGATTGATTGATTGATTGATTGATTGATTGATTGATTGAATCAAACAAATCAATTGTTATTTTTATATCAGTGGATACCAGGGCCCACTATTTATTCAGAATTTGAGCCACGGACCACCACTTGATGACGTTTTAGACCCACAGTCCCAAAACTAAAGATTTATTTTGCTATTTTGTCCACAATTCCTGGCTGGATTTGGGAAACAGAACTGTCAAACATAGGCCTACAGATCAAAATGACATTCTTTAGTTGTGCAGACTTGGGCAAATTCAGATGCTGAATATTTTAATTCTTGACACTCTTGTGTAAAATGAAACCAAATGGACCGACCCGCAAGGGTCCATATGGTTTCATTCTTATGCGTGTTGCAACCATTTTACGTTATAAAGGCATTGATAACAGAACAGAATAGTTTTGGCTTACCAATCCAACGCATCAGCGAGGTGAGGATCTGCAGATACTTGGTCTTCTGGGCACTGAAGAAGGTGAAGGGGCCAAGCAGCAAAGTGAAGATGGCCTGCAGGACAGATGGACACAGAAGAGACTTCACACATCCAGCCATTTATGACAGCGCTTCACTGCAACAACAGCAAGAATGCTGTCATGAAAACGTGTTCTTATCTGGGTCACATGAGGGAGCAGGGAGGGCAAACTCTAAGACAGTGTTTTTTAAACAGTGGTCCTGGGGACCACCAGTGTTCCTTGAGAGGGTTTCAGGTGGTCCCCAGTTAAGTTGGTCAACCAGATGTAACTCTTGAGAATGTAAAAATGAAAGCAAATGGACCCTTGCGGGGCCTTGCTTTAGTTTTGGGGATCTGTGTGGCTAAAAGGTCCTCAAATAGTGGTCCTTGGTTCAAATGCTGGATAAACGGTGGGACAAATTCTTCTACATTGGTAAGAGTAGGCCTGGCTGTGTGTGTGTGTGTGTGTGTGTGTGTGTGTGTGTGTGTGTGTGTGTGTGTGTGTGTGTGTGTGTGTGTGTGTGTGTGTGTGTGTGTGTGTGTGTGTGTGTGTGTGTGTGTGTGTGTAGGGGGAGGGGGTGTCTTTGAAAGTGAATGTTTATAGGAACCACTGTGAGATGCTGCATTTATCATGAGTTGCAATCAGAGGCACGACACCCTGCTCGAATTCCATCAGCTCTCCATGCCCCCCCCCCCAATCTTTGGTGTGGTACTGCCATACCATGAAGTATGAAAAAAAAGAAGATATACAGTATAAAGATGCAAGGTTTTTGCCACGCACACACAGATGGGTGGAAAAGGAGAGAGGAGATAAATAGGTCTAGTGTGCAGCTCTGCAAATACAAACAAGATGTAGAAATCATTCATCTATACTGTATATTAAAACAATGGCAATCTGTGGGGATGTAAATCTTGCGGCTCGATTCAATTATGATTCTTTCGGAAATGATTCAATGCATCACAGTGTCTCTAAATTCAACACACATTGATTCAATTAGATTATTGTGACATGACATGATTCATCAATTTCTATCCATTAATCGACTGCCTGCCCTCAGGGCTCCGTAAAAAAAGCAATCTCCTGTCTCCAAGTGGTTCACAATTCAGCTGCAAGACTGTTAATCAATTCAAAGAAACGCATCCATATTACACCCCTATTCTCTTCACCGTCTGGCCTGCACGTTTCAGAATTGATTTTAAGATTCTGCGGATGACTAAGCCGGACTCCTAGTTACATTTACATTTTACATTTTCCTGATATTTGAAGATCAGGAGGTGAGACACTATTTGAAGGAGAACGGACATAAGCACACATCTGAAACAAAGTCATGATAAATGTAATTGGATCAATAGCATTTAGTCAATCTGTGTGCCGTTGGGCTGGCAAGTTGACAGCGACTTGCCATTTTACCACCTGTCCCGTGGCAAAGTTCAGTGCGAGCTCCAGCCAAAGCATAAATTTAGCATTTCCATTACTGTAGAAGTAATGAGAGACAAATGAATGAAGATAGGATAGGTTTAATAGGACTGGTCAATCATGGGGTTAGCTGGCTGACCCACCAGACACAATTCAACCTGTTTGAAGATGCATGTGGTAGCAGAAAGTCCAGATAACATTCATGTCATCCTTTTGTCGAGCTTGACCTACTGAGCTCATGATAGAATGACTAACGCCATGTGGCTGCTAAAAAGGACATTCATGAAAGCTATAGTATAACTTGTGTGGAGGTTGTGTTTCTCCAGGCATTCATCTTGTTTGTCTGTGTGCCCAATGTAGTGTGTGTGTGTGTGTGTGTGTGTGTGTGTGTGTGTGTGTGTGTGTGTGTGTGTGTGTGTGTGTGTGTGTGTGTGTGTGTGTGTGTGTGTGTGTGTGTGTGTGTTTTGTTTGCTTTTTAATGTTGTTGGTCCAATCGTTTTCCTTTTCTTTAAATCAGGGATGTGGCGATGAGAAATTGTGGCCAATATTCAATATAATTAACTTGGCTGATAACTGATATTACTATGTCAATATGATCTCAGCCTGTACTGAAAACCTGTAGGTTTAGACAAGTCAATTTTAACTTTAATAGTTATTTAATACTAATTAATAACAATGTGTTTAATAAATTAACTTACAGGCTAAACCAATGAACAGTACATGTGTAAATGTACTTTACTTTCCACCTTAAATCCATCCAGCGTCTTTACAGCACTTGCATTGCATTCTTGACTTACATGCAAACATAATTTGAATAAGACCTGATGTAGTGAAGCGTACAGTGCACAAGCTCCTCTTAAAATGTAAAAGCACACATAATCTCATATTACCAGGATTATTGAGTATAAATTTCCATTTTGAGCAACATTTTGCCCACATGGAAGAGGAAAATGTCAATTCAGACACAAGAAAGCTCTGTCATGTTATGGATTACTGGTCCGGTATATTTCAAATTGAATAATGCATGCAATGCGCCTTGATCGTTTTTATCCATGTGTTTTATGAAAGTCTGCCACAAATATTTTATTCCCTCCCTCCTCCAAGCTTCAGATATCCTGGATTTTTTCCCAGAGAGTAGCCCAACATTTTAAATTAATTAGCCAATAAAAACTGATCAAGGCTGTTTAGGCTGGCAGTCTATTGCATATTATAGGATACCACATTAAACACTCTGCTGCCAGAAGTAGCTCAAATAAATCTGCACCACAAACAACATTTGTTGAGATAAATAAAACTATATACAATATCATAAAAACACAATATAAAATCATATGACCTTTTAACCCCAACTGTATAAATGCCATTGACCTGATTCCCCAGGCCCCATCCCTTATGACAGGGGTTTTCAACCTTTTTCATCCCAGGGATCACCATTCGATTACATTTTCACCCCAAAGACCTAAAACTAAAGAATTTGTTTGTTTTTTTACACAATTACAGGCTGGATTTTGCCAACAAAACAGTGTAAACTTCTTAATTAAGCGGTGCTAATTCAGAGGATGAATATTTTAATATGTAAAAATGATATGTAAAAATGAAACCAAATGGACCCGCAAGGGTCCATTTGGTTTCATCTTTACGTTCTTAAGAGTTACATCTGGTTAAACAACTTAGCTGGGGACCACCTGGAACCCTCTTAAGGACCACTGGTGGTCCCCGGACCACCTGTTGAAAACCCATGCCTTATGATGTTTTCTACTCCTTTTTTGTCAAAAACAACCATTGAAAGCTTCTAAATGCACTTTCATTGCACAATGTCCAGAATACTGGTGGTAGTGATCATGTTGTTGATGACTCCAAGTTGTAACAACATCCTTGACAATTTTGAGCATCACTGACATAGCAACACACTGTACAAAAAATGTTTAGAGGACATTAGTGGTATGAGCCTCAGGTCTAGTTAAAGCAGTTATCCAGTGCTGGCCCCGGCCTGGGATGTGACCATGGTTGATGAATGTGTTCTTTTATATGGATTCTGTGCCTTTTGGGCAGAGCACATGAATCAACAGCAGCTCCTCCAATATTGTTACAATCTCACATTAAAAAACAACACATAGCCTACCATACTAGCATACTGCAATAGCTATCGCAGTAACTATCACAGTATACCACAGTATGTGTGTACCAGCTTTAAAATAAGCATGTTGTAGTGGCGTTTCTCGTCTCTATACGAACATGATCCACCCAATAATTATGGAACAATTATGGGTGCTGATGACTATTCCATCCTAGCACACTGAAAAACTACTTAAAGGTTTTCTCATAGACTAATTTAAATACTACTTGGGGTAAATGTACTAGTCTGGGAGATGAATTGGCTGGAGGCAGCCCACATAAGTTCGAATGTAAGTTTGGGAATTATTTTCTCTATGTTAGTAATATCAATTGGTATCGTATCTTATACTGATTTAACCATTGATTAGTCACCTTTACAACAAGGTATGGCATTTAGGGATACACTGCTAGATGTGTGGGTTGCACCCCTAAAAACTACAAATTCAACCTTACTTTGAGGCACACACCTGTCATTGACACACACCTGCTAACACTTGGAATTCAAAACAGTGAATGTCGACAAAACATTTAATTTTGGTGCATTTTTTGACACCCGCAGTGTTACAGAGTCAAGGAATGTCCCATCTCTACATGCCATACCTTGTTGTAAAGGTGACTAATCACTGATTAAGACAAGATACAATACAGATTGGTATTATTAAGGGGGATAACATAATTTACAAATTTTGGCAATTTTGGGGGGAATGCAAGCCACACATTTAGCAGTGTTACTCACTCCAAGAATGTCCAGTCGTTATAAACCATACCTTGTTTAAAGGTGCCAAATCAACGATTAAAACGATATAAGACACGATACCAATTGATATTATTAAGGTGCAGGAAATAATTCACATAATAGGTTTATGGACTTAGGTGGGCAGGTTTAGTTATAAGCAGCAAGGGTTTTCAGAACGGTAGTAATGAGTCATTGAGCTGGATGGCATAACAGTGGCATCATGGGGCTAAGGACAGGCCAAGCAACGATGGGATGGCATGGCACAAAGGCCAACAGGGGCTCCCACAGGGACAGAGCAAGGCATTATGGAAAGAAAAAAAAAAGCTAAAGGATGCATGCCATGTGCTGGAGGGTTGAGTCAAACCCAGAGAGTTGGCACAGGGAGCACCACCACGCATGGACCTGTGGCCGGAAACAATCCACCATTATAGACCTTTGGACCAAGTGTGCCAGTAATTCTGTCCTCGGTGGCACAGAATTTCACAAGAAATTTAAGGCCAAATCATTTTAGCATTCCTGTCTCTTATGGCCTTATGTTTATATACATTTATGGAGTTATGCTCATTCAAACGCAGAAATTTGTTTTTATTCGTTTATCTTATCATTTATTTGGGTCCTTGTCACAAAAGGGGAATGAAGACAAAAAGAAAATATACATAGACCCCTTCACCACTTTACAACCTGTCTTCATGGATGTTATGATAAAATACCAACATTTTTGTTGTACTCTATCTGTGTCTCACAGGACGGTTGTTGGCAGTTACAAAAACAAATTATAATATGAAGATAGTTTGAGAAGTGGAAACGCTCAATCTACAAGCTTTCAGATGGCTGAGCAACACGTTGTGAGCTTGTATTTTCAGCAAGCAACAAACATGTACTGTATTCATTATGTGAAGTTAATATAAGTAGAGAAGGCACGGCCAGTACATGCTTTAATGACTTTCTGGTACACTCATTACTTGTTTTAACGACTTGCTAATATTTCACTAATGACCACGCCGCATGCGTCCATGGAAATGGACCACAATGCACTGCCAAGGCAGCTACTGGCGCCACAGACCCATTTGTTTCATCCTGCAGTAATGAAATGTTTTAATTCATTTTTATGTCTCTTGTAATGTAGATATTTGAATAAGAGTTGTCCACTTTAATTGGACGCTCCTTGCTAATGAGCAATACATTCAAGTGCTAAAAGTCCCATTTTTCATACTGATGTTCGATATTTCTGACCTTTGACTGTGATACATTTATATTTTGATGGGCTTGTGTCTTTGGGACAATAATGATGCCACCATCAGCTTGTTTATGTGACTGCTAGATGCTAGATACAGAGTGAGAGAGAACAATTTCTAACAAGTAGTGTCTGAAGGCGCTCTGCAATCTGCAGTGTAAAAACATTCTGATTAAAATAATCACAAACTTCAGTTCAGACCATAACGTGGCTGACTACTGGCAAGCAAGACCGCTGCCTGTCTGATATGTCATGTGAGCATACAAACTCTCTAGCTGTGTAATATCATATATATATATATATATATATATATATATATATATATATATATATATATATATATATATATATATATTATATATATAATATATATATATATATATATATATATATATATATATATATATATTTTTTTTTTTTTTTTTTTTTTTTTTTTTTTTATCCCACGATTTTGTAACCTCATTCTTCACCCAGCGCCAATTCCTAATGTGTTCCTGGGCTCTACACACAATCCACCAACCTGGGGAGGCAGCAGACTGGCCTCATGCTACCTTTAATGCATGTGGAGTCCAAGCTGCCTTCTTTTCAACTGACTGGGGGGAATATCTCTGGTTGGACGTAGCGTGTGGAAGGAACACGTTATTCCAACCAGTTCCTGTCCCCTCCATCAGGCACCCCGGCTGGCCAGGGGGAGGCAGTTCAGAGTCCAGGATTAATGCATGTTTTTGTGAAGGTATCTACCCTAGCGGACAGGGAGAGAACATGCAAACTCCACACAGAAAGGGCGTTTCGCCAACCCCGCCTCGAATATGGGCACTGATAACGCGGAGGAGGCGACAGCACTAACCACTGTGCCACCGTGCTCCCTGATATCATCATTAATATTTAAAACATAAATGCATAAAGTGTGGTTTAGTCTGGCTCTGGGTTTTATGTTTATTTCAGCAAATAAAAGTATTAACAAACATAAAAGATTTTCACAAAACTACTGGAATCATTGGAATGCTTTTTTGTGCTTCTTGAAAAGCAGGCTTCCAGCCGACAGCGACGACGTAAAAAGGTTGAGTGAATTCCATTGGAATTTTGGGGAAGGCATTTCCTTGCTTAGAAGCAAGCGTAGCCATATTGACTGACACTTGGCTCCAATGAATTTATTCATTTAATACTTTGTTCAGCCTGCACCAGCAATTTCATTTCACTCGTGGCCACGAGTGAAATGTCGTGGTCCGGTGGAAATCTTGTATGTCCAAAATACGTTAGGTTACAGGAAACAAGGTTCCAAAGTGGTTGCTATTCAGTCATGGACTTTTGCTATAGGTTTTATTGGTTCATTGGTACCCCCACACACACATTTTCAAAAATTTCAAAAGAATAGCAGATCTACAAGCTCATGCATCACTTGTTAGTTTATTTTCTATGAGGAAGCAGGACATTTATCAAACTATCACACTTCAATCTATCAAACATACAACTCAAATATGGAGATGCAAGGTTTCTGCCCAAATTCCCGACCCCACAAGCGCACATACAGCCGCAACATTTACGTAAGCACGCGCACACACACACGCACACGCACACACCACACACACAATGATTGTATTAAATTGTCAAAAAGGGTGAGAAAAACACATGAAAAAAGACCCATCAATCACACCCATATGGCAAGTTAGCTGATCATTTGATTTAGTTGTGGGGTTTCAAACTCAGCCATGTATATCACCTGCGTTGTGCTGCGTTCTCACAGCAAGTACGCCATAGTGCCGACTCGAGCCATGATGCCCATAGGACAGTAGCCTAAGTCATATTTCTGTAGTGTCAGGCAGGCATGACCCTTGCCACACACTATGTCCTTAAGTTGGGACTCACCCCCAATCAAGGAGTGCCAAGCAAGGAGGAAGCACTGGGTATATTTTTTTTAGACTGAACCGGGTTTCAAACCCTGACCTCCCAGTCTCAGAGCAGACAAGCTAACCACAAGGCCACTGAGCTGGTCTGACAACAATGGACGTCCTTATACATCAGCCATTGCTGCACCCCAGATCAATTCAATAAGATTATATAGCCAACCTGGCTGCAATCACACGCTTGAGCAACAGAGGCAATAAACGATAAGTCAGCGATGAGAAACGGCAAAGGTGACCAAGGCACTGATGGACACAAATGTGGGCAGATTTATTCCATTAGCTCCCTGGTACAAAGTGCACATTTTGTAAGTGTAAGTGAGAGATGTACTCCCATATGCAGTGGTGGCAGGTAGCTAATTACATTTACTGAAGATCTGTACACAAGTAAGCATGTTCTAGATATTACAATTCTTCAAAACTTCTACTCCACTCCTCTTCAGGGGAAAATATTGTGGTTTCGATCCCACTGCAATTATTTGAAAACCACTTCACTAGCACTTTGTAGATGTTGTGTATTATCACAAAAAATCTTCCTCAAAGATTTATTTAAAAAAATGTGTGATCAACAAATGGACAACACGACCATGAAGCCACTACCACATCCACCAGCATTGAATTTTGGATAGACAGGAACACTTTTTTTTGTGTGAACACACATCAAGCGGCTCAACTGTCAGAGGATTATTTGTAGTGGAGATAAATATTATGTGAAAGGTAAGGAAATAAATTGTTTTGATAAAGTTTAGATAAATTAAACTGGCAGTTAAGTACAGCAAATAAATGGGGTACTTTTTCCACACCTTCCTCCCTTACACAGTGTGTACACATTGTGTACCATCATCAGTCAACAGTGAGAAATGCGCTCCCATCAGCTCCTCAGGGACAGCGTAGAGATCACATTATACGAGCCATCTTTAATGTTACATCCATAGATATTCAATCACTCCACCTGAAGATGGATGACATTATTGTTTACTCCATTGAGGATAACTGATCATTGCGGGCTGAAGTTCCACTCCATGCCCGCAGAGCCCGTCCCAGAGTACTGTACACTAAAATGACCCCAGACAAGTTTGAAAGTGAAATAAAGCGTACTTTACTGCACGTCAAAAGGATAATAAATAGCTACCGTGCAAGCTCTACAATGCCGTCCCATTAGTATGGCACGCATGTTACAGCGGGTTCATGCGGTTAAATGTAAACATTGTGCAGTGCACATGCTACCTCCCGCAGATGGCTATGTTCCTAACGAGCTCCCTGGTGGGAGGCCCAGCGGTAGGCCTAGACCCCTGCTGAGCGCAGCCAGGCTGCATCTATCCCTGGACACAGCTACGGGCTCATGCCCTCCATGCTGCCACTATGTAAACAGTAACGAAGTGCATTCATTTAGTAGTGTGCTTAAGTTGAGAAGTTCAACCGTGCAATTACAGTATGAGTGTGTACACTGTGTGTGTGTGTGTGTGTGTGTGTGTGTGTGTGCGCGCGCGCGCACGCACGCACACAGGCGTACTCCAACTCGGTGCAGTAAGCGATAACTAATTCACATTATGTCTGGAACAAAACAATGTGATGCCCACTGGTGCTTGCTTTCCACCTGATCACACAGCTCAGGTTTAGTGACAAATGAAATCTTGATGACACAAAGTTAGTTTCCACTGTTCTTTTAGGTAGTGATATGTAGTATCCCGATTCATTGTAGTTGGCTGATGGAAATTTGGACACCCTCAGAGTTACAGACCAGTTAGGGTCCATTTAGCACCAGTTATCAACCATTTAGCTGGGGATCGAGCTCATTAAAGACCTGCATGGGTTCCTATACCACATTTTCAGAACTACCACGCTATTTCACCATTACAGTTCAACAGCAAACGAATTTCTGAATTTAGATATGTCCCATTTACATTTCAAGCTGGTTTAAAAGTTTCTGGAGCTGCAGCACAGGTGAGTCTTCACTTTTTTGTGTGGCTAAAAGAAAGAAGACTTGCCACCCATAAAAATGGGAAAACGGTGTAGAGCCAAGTTGAGCTGAGTTGTGCAGGTTACGGTGCATTGTGGGGAAAATTGCTAAAAGTCTCCGAGGTCTCTCTAGTGAACTCAGAACACTCGGCAGGGGCTCTAGGTGAGGCTTAGGTATGGTGTGTGATCCCTCTAATTGTTTTCATGATGAGTCCCCGCCGAAGCGGACCGCCACACTGCCCCGTCGGCTGCCAATCACGTTACGCCACTCAACACCACTGTTTTTAGAATTGGAAAACTGTGTCTCTCTGGATCGGACTAGTTAAGAAACACGTTGTGTTGTTGCCGTATATTAGATTTATCGATGGCTAGCACTTCCAATAGATTTTTTGATCTCTTTAGAAGGCGAATATAAGCGCCATCCAACAGTGTCCATGTCTCGGAGCCATACAGTAGAATATACTACAATATAATACTGTACAAGGACAATCAATACACATTAGCTGTCTTCACGTTGGCTTCAGGTGCCGATTGGCCCCTGGTGTTTGCATGCGTTTTGTATTTTCCCCTTCTCCAGAGCCACGTGTTGCGCGGGATGCTCCATCCATCACGTCTGTGCTACATAAGTCAGCGGCGAACCTCCATTTTCCCGTTAAGTCATTAATCAACTTTCTAGACAGGGTCGGCCGGGGACTCTGTATGCGATGTCGCAGGTCGTCTACAGTGACTGCCCGCCCTCTTGGATTACGAGACAAAACGCTGGCTGGAAGCCATTCCACCTGTCCAGGACAGGCTTAAACGAGTGAAGGACCCCAGAGGGGACATCACAGAGGCTCTGTGTGGTTGTGGTGGTCCAGCATTGGAACAGCCATAATCCACCATAAGTCTCAACCTCCCCGGCTCCCTCCGTTTGTTTCCCACATTAAGCTCTGTTCGACAGATTTTACACTGAGCACTATAGCCAGGGTGGGTTTAACGCAGGCCTGAGGCCGAATCTACCATCTATCTTCTAAATCCTCACAGTTTTGTGAACAAACATGTGTTGCTGCTGTATATCGTTGTTGTTGTTGTTAGGCAGAGACCTCTCAATAGCAGCAGGACAACACGCTTGTTTATGTTACTTCAGAATTTGAATCCTGTAAAGTAACAGCAATGGGTACCAAGAGTGAGTGAGAGAGAGAGACAGACAGAGAGAGAGTATGTGTGTGTGTGTGTGTGTGTGTGTGTGTGTGTGTGTGTGTGTGTGTGTGTGTGTGTGTGTGTGTGCATCACACCTAGTGACTCTCTCTCTGTCTCTCTGGTGGCATTTAGCAGAGTGCTGCTGTCGCACACGATGACAAGCTGCAGCAGACTGACATCAGGGTACAGTGTGGACATACACGCACACTACTGTACTGATCACATGGGGGCACTTATCACCGTGGTGACCAGACCTGCCACCCATCGGGCTGTCCATGGCAGTGTTGTCACACTCAGTCACACACAGCAAGTAACCCTGATGAGACCTTGTGTGTGTGTGTGTGTGTGTGTGTGTGTGTGTGTGTGTGTGTGTGTGTGTGTGTGTGTGTGTGTGTGTGTGTGTGTGTGTGTGTGTGTGTGTGTGTGTGTGTGTGTGTGCGTGTGTGTGTGTGTGTGCACACACGCAAAAGACATGCCGTGTCTCAAGCGTCTTCTTTTTGACAAAGAGTAATAATATAAATGATGGCCTACATTAAGCATAAAAATAATGCACAGCCAAAACACACTGATAAAGTCTGGCAATGTCAAGTACTGGAACATGCCATTGCCTTAAAGCCACACAAATGTCCCACACTACCGAGACCAGAATCAAAAACACGAAAATGCAGGGACTCTACTCCAGGGACTGATTGCTGCTGGTATAGCAATATAAAACATCTTCATTAAATATTACACTGTGGTCTGAGTGGTGCGTTTCTCTTCATCACACTCACACACAGAGAGAAGCACTGTGGGTCAGTTGATTGCCTTGGTTGCTTAACAAAGCCAATGCAAATGCGTACAGCGGTGAAACTGTGTCTGCGGATGAATTCCCTGGGCATCGGTTCAACATCTGCCCACTCCCACTGGCTCACATTAACGAAAACAACAAAATAGTGTTACTGTAATTAAGCAGTTGACACAGTAATATATACATCACAATCACGGGGGACTATTGTCTAATCTGCAAGCACTGTGTGAGTGCATTGAACAAAATGACGACAGGACATGATGCCAAAATGTTCTTCAATCAAGCAAAGTCATTGTTTTTTTTTTTTTTTTTTGAGCCAAGGAAGAACGATTAAAAGTCAAGCGCTCTGCATCACTGGGTAATGTTATAAACCGCAACCTCATGGCAGATGTCTCAGTCACTCAGACCTGCATTTCAATAGACACGTTAAGACAATTACAAAGTCAGTCCTTGAGAATGATACCGTATATCAAGGATTAAAGCTATTAAGGCCTGAGGCTGATCCTAGTTTTTTAACTTTTGAGTGCCAAGGACTACCAATTTCAAACACCTTCAAGCGTCGTTTTCAAAAATAGCAGATGGCATTCACTATTCTTTATGTACTACAAAATGCTATTCTTGGTTTATGAAGTACTGATTGGTTTGAGCCTCACGTTCAGAAGCAGCGTCCTTGACTTGTCACTAGTTCAAAGCAGTTCCAGCCTTCAGCAGAGGGATGCATTCCACTGCTGGTAAAAAAGAAGTGAAGAACAAGTTGTCTGGACACATTTCAAACACAATTAGGCTTTCAAAAATATCCATCCAAGAATGACTCTGAAGGATGCAAAGCCAGGATTATATCCATTACTCTCTCTCTCTTCCTTTGAGTGTGTGTGTCTGTGCGCGCGCGTGTGTGTGTGTGTGTGTGTGTGTGTGTGTGTGTGTGTGTGTGTGTGTGTCTGTGTGTGCGTGTCTGTGTGTGTCTGTGCGTGTGCGTGCGCCCGTGCGTGTAAGGGAGAGAGGGGCAAGGGACTGACATGAGGACCGACAGTGACAGAGTGGGAATGAGGGTCTTATCTACTGCTAACAGAAGCCGCTCCATCTCTTATGTGACTAACAGCCTTTCCAATCGCCGCCGTCAGATCTTCACTCCGTCAAATCTGGATGACAACTCCGTGGCCGGCCAAGTGCCGCGGCTCCGTTCCGCACTGGGAGGGTCCGGTCTGCACTGGGACGGTCCGGCTGGCGCAAGCCGATAGCTTGGCATGGCCAGTCTATAATATCACCCCGTAGAGATCAGTCTGGACCTTTGGTGTGGAAGGTTTATTTCCAAGGGCCGGGTTTTACAAACAGTCCAACATCACAACAAGTCTTGCTTTGATTAATGGTCTCTGATTGGTCACCTACAACTCTGGGCTGAGCAAAATGTAATTCGAACTGACGTAATGGAGTGATCAAGTGAAAATACCTTGTACTTTGAAGTAAGTACAGCAAGTTCAGTACAATACTTGAGTACATGCATTACGTTACTTTACACTGCTTCCTATGTAGTGTAAGTGCACATCCATCTCTAGGTCTGTCTCTGTTTCACTCCCAGTCTCTGTCACTCACACTCATACACGGTAATGAATAAGTAATGCCGTCGCCTCTCTTTCTTTGAGACCGTGACCCGCATGCAGGAAAAAAGGGGCGACAGAGGGGAACGGCTTTTGGGGAAGCCAATGAGGCGGCTCTGAGCTATGGACAGGTTGGTGTTCCCGTGAGCCCGTCCCACTGACAAGGACGCTCAACTCACAGCTGTGTGGGTCAACAAAACACCTGACTTTTTGTATATATATTTCTTTTATCCCATGGTACCTGACCCATACGCAAAAGGTTGGTTTATTTTGTTCTTTTATTTTATTTTTTATACCTGGAGCTGGGTTCAGGCGTGAGCAGTTTCTCCAGTGCAGTGCTTCAAAACAAAATGTTTTGTGACTCAACGGTGTATCAAAACACAGCCATACAACATGTGTATACACAGCATCTGCAGAAGTGACAATGTAATGACTATTTAAAACCAAATTGTTAAAAGATTTACACGAGACAGAGGAAAACATTGTAAAAATAGCCAAGCTGCAAGATCGCAACCACTCGCAGTGTTGGCTTATAGTTTGGCTATTTTCACTATATATTTTGTGGAACCACGTCAAACTAAAGGTAATTGCTACAATTCCAAGTGGTTGTCAGGGTGGGGGTCCCAAGTTCAAATATATCAAACGATGATGATGATGATGATGATTAGTATTACTGATTATACTGACATAACATTACCAGCCATGTATTAATGAAGCAATTATTCTAATTTTGCAGACCCATGAGACGTGAACCAGATGTAATCAAATGCTGCCTGCGAATATAATCAGAGATAATGTATTTGTTCTTTCATAAATCTGTTTACATTGACGCAGATGGAGAGAAAGAGTTCTGTTCCATTCATTTCCAGTTGTATCCATCAGCTAGAAACTTTTACTCATTGATAACATTGCTGAATAGCGCCATCTATCATAACCTGCAGAAAAGACTGACCTTTGATGTGAAATAATCTGTCTTTGGCAGTGAAGCATGGGATTGGAAGTCTAAATTTGACATTATTGGCAGTCAATATGTTTTAGAGTTTAATTAACCATTAGGATTTTACACTGTGCCTTTCGTTTCACAAGTTTTAAAATGTGGATGAAGTTTCAAGATGTCAATGTCAAAACGCTGTACTGTGTTTAATGAGGTGAATCTCTCCGCAAAGGTCAGATATAAGCCTGGGTCATCACTCATCATGGTTGATACCTCAACGTAATTGGCTGCACTTCCCTCACGGCCCCAACAACAACTCTTATCATCCATTTACACCGGGGATAAAATAATTAACATTTCCCTCACAAGCCAATCACAACTTACAAACTAGATAAAGAAGCCGACAGAGCTTGCTGGCTAAGTAACCCATTAAACCCCATAATATGCACATAGTGCATCACTTCACGATTGTACATTTGCTATTTTCAGACACTTTTGAAACACTTCCAACATTATTATTGTGACCTAGTGGGTTAAGAGTTCTACCTACAGTATATATTACGTACGCACACAACTCATAATTTCTCATTGACCTGCAAGACAGCTACGGATCCTTCACCAAGTCTAATAAAACACAGAATATCTGAGATGCAAGAAAACAAGTCAATTCATACTGATTTTCATCTGCATGGATTTTGTCTTGTAAATACTACAATTAGGCAATAATGCAACAATAATGCAGAAGAGAAAATAAAACCACACATATCCATCCTGCCAACATCAACACACATTGGCTGATTAAAATTAAACAGCGTCTCTCAAAAGAAGGCATGGCACGTTACAAGGTCAACAACAATTGCATGAAATGTTATTATTTGTGTTATAGGCATATAAATATCTATGCTTGCTGAATATAGTTATACTGTTCTTAAATTAAATCTCACATTGTTTTTTATGTGGTTAACATATTGTTTTCCCAATTGATCCCACACAGTTTAAACTCCTACACTGAATTCATATGTGATCATTATTCATTGGTGGTGATCTCTGATTGCAGCTCTGACCCATCCACAATCACATACTAAGATAATCAGGTTACATAACAAGTCCACTTAAAGGTAATTGTTGGTGATGCACGTGTATGTTTATAAAATCCTCTAACTTTTCTTTTTACTTTTTCTTTTTGGAAAAAATAGAATAATGAATAACCAGTCACCAAAAACAGTATGATACGACAAAGAATAATAGTAGAATAATGCGTGTTAACAAGCAGCTAATCCTGATTGGTTACTTGCTCCTGGGCACAATTATTTCGGGAACAATGACAGAGCGTCTCACAGATAACGGAATAGTTTGGAGGCACACTGCGCGCCTCTAGAGAAGTCACAGACACTAGGATGTTTTGGGAGCATATAGACCACATGTGTCAAAGTCAAGGCCCGCGGGCCGGATCCGGCCCGCGAGATGATTTAATCCGGCCCCAGGCTTGTAGAGCAAAAATGTCTGAGTCTATTAAAAAAAAGTAAGTCTCTAGCACGTTCCTATCAAAAGTTATGATCGTTTAAAGAAATGCTTTTGAGCTCTCTTCTGAACGGCATGTAATGCATGTTGTCCAGCAGGGGGAGTCGTTTTACCAGGCTAGGCTGCTGGCACTGCAAAGTGAGAACTATACTTCAGCAGTACAAGGGTGTGTAACCGAGAGAACTATACTTCAGCAGTACAAGGGTGTGTAACAGAGAGAACTATACTTCAGCAGTACAAGGGTGTGTAACCGAGAGAACTATACTTCAGCAGTAGAAGGGTGTGTAACCGAGAGAACTATACTTCAGCAGTAGAAGGGTGTGTAACCGAGAGAACTATACTTCAGCAGTACAAGGGTGTGTAACCGAGAGAACTATACTTCAGCAGTACAAGGGTGTGTAACCGAGAGAACTATACTTCAGCAGTACAAGGGTGTGTAACCGAGAGAACTATACTTCAGCAGTACAAGGGTGTGTAACCGAGAGAACTATACTTCAGCAGTACAAGGGTGTATAACCGAGAACTATACTTAGTTAACTATACATACTTACTTAAATTTAGTATTTGAAATTTAAATGCTATTTTCATATGGTTTATTGATGCTCTGTAAATAAAAATAGCATCTTTCATAGCAAATGTCTTAATCTAGGCTACAAGTATAAAACCAATAATGAAAAGTCAATAATATATATTAATAGCTATTCTTAATAATAAATATGACTTGTGTGATATACGGTATAGAAGTAACGGCTGTGTACGTAAACATGCGTGTGTCGTGCATGCTTGCAGTCTGCGACTGGTTGCTACGCGGCGCTCCGGCCCCCATGAAGTCACATTAAGTCCAATGCGGCCCCCACCCCAAATGACTTTGACACCACTGATATAGACCATTGTTAGCAGTCTGAAGTAACAAAATGGAAAAATAAAAATCTGACAATAAAATTGCCAAAAATTGTGCATGTTAGGATTTAGAACAGTAGCTCATAAGAATAACATATAGCCGTAACACAGCTACTTTGTGGCGTGTTACGACCTTGTAGATCGTCTTGAAAAATCACACACACACACACACGCACGCACGCAGCCATGTAAATATCATTTTGGGATGAAAAAGACATTTGTAGAATCCTAAGGTGATGAAGGAATAACAAGCATTGAGAGGAAGAGTGGAAGAGAGTGGGGCAAACAATGTGGACACCTTTAATAATGCTGGGTAAGGTTGTAATGATGACCTAATTAGCTCTACATTCAGTGTGTGGACCACAGTGGTCTCAAAAAGACCAACCCACTCTGACACTGCTCACAGTCCTCTCTCTCCCTCGGTGGAAAAGGCAAACCGGCGCGGGGGCGTTTCTGGACTTTAATTAGGTATGAGAAGGCATCCTCTTCTGAGACTGCCATAACTCTGTGCAATTACAGACGTGAAAATGAGATGAAAAACTGACAGGAGTCGCAAAGGTGAGGCACAAGTGTTGCACATGTTTGTTTTCCTGCAGTATTACAACCATGTTCCACAACTGTGCGCCAAACTAAAAAATAAACAAAGAGACAGCCAATGACTGGAACCAAAGAAGTTGATAGGCTATCAAGTAAAAAAATAAAATAAACAAATAAACAAAACAAAATAAGTCAAAGTTCCACGTCCAGCTCCTCCTTTTTTGTATCCATGTATCTCTAGTCCACGGAGCAGCTCTAAACATGCAGTGGTTTGCTCAAGGGCAGCGGCGTCATACCATTCTGCCACCAGACCTTTCAGCCTCAAAATATGCTCCTCTAGGGAAACTGCTAACCCCAAAATGACTTACATGACTAGGGGGTCCTTGGCTGATAGTGTCAACGAGCACAACACTGATCTGTAGTATACAAGATTTGCGGCAGAGAGTCAAGTACTGCAACCTGTCATCCGATGGTCATTGGTAGGCAGGTTTATGAACTCCTCACAGACACTCTGTCACAGATAGAAATGGTGCCATCGTATAGAGAGCATTACTGAGGCCCAATTACTTGAAGTGTTTGAAAATGGGGGAAGAGGTTAAAATAACAGTACAGTGCCATTTAAAAAAACAACAACAATTCAAACTTCTAATTTAGAAGGCCATTTCGTATATTCCAAATTTGTAGAATGACTGCTTTGCATCAAATGCGCAGCATGTGTGGCGTGTCAAAGCTACCCACATGGACAGCTCAACGTCACGTAGAGTAATGGACGTCTACTTGGCGTGGCAGTGGGGCTAGGTGAGGTCAGCAGCAGCATTTTACTCACTAGCCCCGTTGAGCAGCGCTACTGCTGGGGTGACCTACTTCTCTATCACACATCAAAGCCGACAGTCTCTCTCCCACGTCTCAGCTGTCAAACATGTCACGCGGCGCAGCTTATAACCACTTGAACCCCATGCCGCCGATGTCGAGTGGAAACTCATTATGTCCCCCCTCCTCAAAAATGTTACTTTTCAGGGCTTCAGGATTTGGCCCAAAAATAAAACCTCAATTTTGTTTCTCTGAAAGCTCAATTTTGATTTTGATTGGGGGTTTTGATTGAGGGGTAAAACTACAAAAGACATGTATTTATTTTAAATACGTTTTTATTTGATTCTCCTCACTCCAACAGAAGATAGGGTGGTTCTTATTGAACAAAGATGATGGATTGAGACCCCAATACGATTATCTTATTAGGGTCTTGGACTACCTTCTCTTAAAGTAACCTTGATTTTGATTTGATTTCGATTAATTGTGAAGCCCTAGATTCAATGTTGGAAAATAGAAAACAACAGATCCTACAGCCCGGAGAACAAAGAAAAAGAAAAAGGAGAAAACAGAACAACAATAAAGGAGATATAAGGTTTCTACCCAACAGCAACGATATGCTTTGTCAACCACAGTGCCTCTGGGGATTGCCCCTCTCCTTGTTTTCAACCTCCACACTACACATCTGTGCCAGAAATCAGACGATCACATTGTGTTGAGAGCTTGTTGTAAATGTGCTATTTTGAGGCTGAATGTTTGCCTAATTTTCACCACTGGCTGTTTGATGCAGGCACACAAACGCTCAGAGAGCAGCTCACTCTGACGCACCTCACAGGCCTCAAGGGTTGCTGTCAGACTTTTTACTCCTTTTTCTCTCATTGTCTTCTGTCATTATGCCAACTGATTCCTCCCCAGCCGTCCCCTTTTACACATTTCTGTGCTGTCACTGCTGCTGAGGAGCCTCCACCGGGAAGATGTAGAGCTTTTGTCCTACTCTTCCTGACAAAACTTTAGAGGTAGACACTCGATGTATTTGAACTGCGTAGAGGGCCTACGCACGTCATGTTCTGATTCTGAATCAACAACAAAAGCTCCCCTTACCCAGCCCATATTGAACAAATGGATACAAATTATAACAATCTAAGCTACCAGCTACCAGTATAGGTCTTTTGGAAAAAACGCTCACCTTCGTACAACAAATGCAACATCATGTTTGCCGTGAATCTTGCTAACACATGGAAAACCCAAGGACACAGAAAGACTCAGAAAGCAATGCCACACGTATCACAAAACTCCTCTAAAAGCAAAATATATCTGAAAAAAGTTAACCCAAGAGCAGAGCAAGCTGCGCGGTGGAGAGATTAATGACGAGTAACTCTGTGTCTTTCACATTTCCAATGTCGGTTAGAAAAGTTCAGTGCACATTTTAGATCTATGAAATGCAGTGTTTCCAATTTACTCAGAGCCTTTGTATGATGTGATGGAGGAGTGATAAGACCTAGAGGTCCAAATAAAGTGAAACACTCCATATTCCTAAGGGTCACAACTATGGAGTGCTATATTATATCGCATATTAGTTTGAGTTCACTGATGCTTCCAGGGCATTAACAGACAGTGGTGGAAGTAACACCATGTTTTACTTGAGTAAAAGCATTGATACTGATGCAGTAGATTTACCAAGTTATATGTAAAAGTCCTTAGTAAAAGTTTCCTTAGAGAAAATAGTTGGTGAAGCTGGAATAAAACACCTGTCAAGGGGGAACAGGGGGTGGAGTTTTATTATTCATTAAACTATTTAAACTAATTAATGCAGTTATATCCTCCAAAAAGTAAACTGATTTAGAACTGTGTGAAAATAACAAGCAACAACAAAAGAGGAGATTTATGACAGGCCTGACAGGGGAGAGATCTAGGGGATAATATTTAGAAGAACAATTTGCCTTTGGTTTAACATACAGTAACTAGAGAGAGAGAGGTTAAGAGTGGATAAGAGTGGATCTGTAGGATGGTGATAAAGAAATAAATCATGTGTATGCCAGTGTTACACATGGGTGTTGTGCTCAGGCTTATCTGCTATCTCACAACTAAGCTTGCTGATAAGCTGTTTTTGCTGCTCGACACCATTGTATGAAAAAGTATCCTATTGCTGTTGCATTCAGGCAACACCTTGTAACTCCGTCATTTTAGTTTTTACTTTACTTGTGTATGTATTTACTATTTTCACAAATGCCATACTTTGAGTTTAAACAGAAGATAACCAATGACAAGCAAACAATAACTAGATTGTAACATTGGCTATCATGGTCTATGTTTGATTTTCTGAAAGGCAACAGTTCAGATATACATCATAGTTTCCATGCGACAGGCATCAATGATATACTGTGGCAAAATAATATGAATAATATGCATCATGGTGAAGACATAACTGACAAAGATACAAAACATATTTGTTTTAATTTTTGTTTTTGCCTATTGTAAATTGCTCTGAATTGTCTTTTTAAATGATTAAAAAGTTCAAATGTTTGTGGATTTGCTATATTTGAGAACCAGTTTACTATACTATTTTGAAAATTAATTAAAAAAGAAAATAACTAAAGAAGTTAAGGACAAGGATAAGGGACAATGGCAAAAAATATGGCCCAGAGTGTTCTCAGTGTATTCACTGTGTCAGATGCTAGGTTACATTCACACTAATGGGATGTTGGGAGCTTTGCAGATCAGCATTTTTTGTTATTTTTTTCCTGCAAATGAATGGCCCTAACTGGGCCACACTACAAACATTAAAAAATATATATAAAAATGGTTGTTACAGGGAGATGCAAGGTTTATGCGCAGCAGCAACAATATGGTATATCAATGAGAGATCTGGAGGGGTGCTTCATTTCATGGGGATCACGTGTGCCTTGCCTCCAGCCGTGCCAGAGATACTGACGCTATATCATCCTGCAATGTCCTTGTAGCAGCAAAATACACCAGCTCTACTCTCAGCATGGAGGATCCTCTTTTTTCAGGTGGGGACCAAAACCATCTGGGTTAAATATCACTTACCAACAACAAAGCACCAAGCCATGTGAAGGTGAAAACATAAAAAAAAAAAACACTTGTGGTGGACACAAAACTCAGCTGCCCACTTGTACAGGTGCCCACGTGTCCCTAGTGTGTGGTAGTGTGTGCGTGTGTGTGTGTGTGTGTGTGTGTGTGTGTGTGTGTGTGTGCACGCCTGTGTGTGTGTGTGAGGGAGAGTTTGGCAAACATTTTGTGACAAGTGGAGACACGTGTAAAGGTGAAAGTTTACTATAAATGGTCTCCTAGCAAGAAAAATGAGTGATTTTCGCAGCGAGTTGGAACGAGGATTGGACGGCTCTTTGTACAGAGTTTGTAGGCCACCTGCATACAGGCTGGCAGGGTTTGGACAGGAAGACACGGCTTCTGTGCAATGAGTACTTTTACGTTTGGCACTTTTACATACACATTTTGATGAAACCCCGCGTTTGCACTTTTACTTTTTTATTTGTAAGTCAGTCTTGTGTGGTATTGCTACTATATAGTGTATGTACGTGAGTACATCTTCCCCTGCTGCCACTGTGCAGCAGGCTGCCTACAGTGTGAGGGTGTGACTGCTGTGACGTGCATCATTCTGCAATGTCCTTGCAGCAACATGCAGCATTAACGCTCAGCATGTACAATCCGCTTTACCCACGTACACCAAGCGGGGACCTTGTAGGAGCAGCACACTCCACTGGTCGGCTTTAACATCATTCCCCCCAAAGCAAATAAATAAAAAGACACCTGGATAACGTCAATGTCAGACAGACACCACATATCTGCATGTTTTGTTTGTTTTTTTGGTTTGTAAATTTATGCCATAAGTTCATCATACAAGAGTGTCACACAAAATAAGCGAAAATAGCAGATGTACATGTTCTGAATGTGCTGTGAAGTGACGCGCTTTGAACTTGTAGACAAGGTAAGATAGTAGGAAGAAATTTGGACAGCAAAATGGTAACTGTAAATCTGGCATTCCATGATGAATTTACAGTATGATCAATGTGCATTCCATATTATACATACCCTTTTACGTTGTATGATCACTGCTGGTCTTTATTTAGATTTTAGTTTTGTGTTTGAGTTGAGGCACAGGAACCAAATCATGTGCATATGACATGTGAAGACAATTGTTCTACTAGCATAAAATGTCCAAAAATAATAGTGAATATTCAAAAACTAGTCAGTCAAAACTATGTATTATGAGAGAACACACACATAAATTACAATTGAAAGAAAGAGAGATGCAGAGATGCCTACAGAAGAATACAGAACATGACAGTAGAACCATCTGCCTTTTCTGTAATTATATTTTGTGTGAATGTACAGTATGTATGGTGCTTTATTTCTTAGTATTTTTATGCAATGGACCACAATTGAAATAAGCCCCTATAGGAGTGTTTGTGTTATCCTTTTAGCGCAATGTTTGACTGTAATCAAGTATACTATGCAATCAAAAGCAGACAGATAGACGGACATGTAGATGTGCGTAATGTACAACGTATGTTTTGTTGTAAGCATCAAAGCATCATCAAACAGTTCCAGGATGTGAATGCAATCCTATTTGTTTACCAGGAAACTTCAAGGGGAATTAAAAAAGGGGGTTGTGTCTCATTAGAAGCACATCACGGCTGCATGTACAATGTGTTGTAGATATCAAAGACACCTTCCACTTCTCTTGATATGCCTACCATCTACTTTGAACCTGGTGTCACAATGTTGGTGTATATCATTATGGGCAAAACATTACATGAATCACTGACATTCTAAGCTAAAATATTGAACATTGCCATTTCAGCTACAGATCAAAAATAAAACAGGGCTTAACCTGTTCCCACAAGTCATTATTTGAAAGTAACATTTTTCCACAAAATTAAATCTATTTTTAAACATATTGTTTTTAACCTTTGAATATTATTATTAGGCTAAGTGGTTATCAAAGTCTTAATATATGACTTAATTTATGTCCAATGCATGTCTGCGTGTTTCAGTTATGCCACCGTGACCTCCTTGACGATGGCTCCCTCCGTCGGTGGTCCCTTGACCCTTGTCTGCGCGCATTTCCCGCTCTGACCTCCTACTACTACACTACTGTTATGGCATGCTGGGTCTGGGGATCACCAAGGACCCCTGTTGGACCCCTAAGGGGTCTGTGAAGGTCATTATACACATCAGGAGTGACGTGAATGAGTGAAACTAAACGATGTTGTAAACAATTGTTTTTAGGGCTGTTGAATGATTAAATATTTTTAATCAGATGAATCACAGCTTCAAAATTAAATTAATCATGATTAATCACCATTCGAACGATGTCCAAAATATAGCATGTTTTCCTGTACAGGTTTTGAACATTTAAAAAAGAAAAGAATCTGGGGGTAAGATCTGTTTATCAAAATGGGTGATCTACAAGCCCCCGATGCTTGTAGATCTCTCCTTTTATACTCTATGGCTCTGGTCACAGCGACCAAAATGTGTTAATTGCGTTAAAAAATTTAATCAGATAAATCAGCAAAATAAATTATTGCCATTAACTATTTTCAACAGCCTTAATTATTTAACATCAAAGTTTCGGTGTACAAATGGATGATTATATTCATGCCATGAAATTTACCTAGCTTTGAAAAATCGTCTCTTGTCATGCTTTGTGTGCCAACGCTCAGAGTTAAAATAAACATGACGGATATTTACACTTTAGATTGGTGCTCAAAATTAGAAAAAAAGAGTAATGAGACAACTAATAACCTAATGTAAACTGCGGGGGGGTCCTCAAAAAATGAGAATCACAGAATCATGCCCTCAAATTGCCCTTGGCGATGGCTCCCTCCACCGGTAGCCCCTCGCCCGCATGTCCGTACAGATCTCCCACTCCGACAAAGCGTCCTGCAGTAGTATAGCGTGGAAGTGTCACACGTCCCCGTCCCCCCCAGTGCGGGCACTCAGCTCAAACCCCCCTCCCTGCTGGGATAATCTCTATTAAGCCATCTGCACTGTCATCTCCCTCTGGAGTGTCACTGGGAGTGACACCACTAGACTGCGGCAAGCTTTTTCATCCTCCTTCACCGGCAGCGGCCACAGAGACACAAGACATTTGAGGAGAAAGACACGATTGTGCTTAATCAAAAAGCACTATTACATCATTTGTTGGCAGCGATACAATGACGTTTTCCCCAATATGTATGGTAGAGTAATTTAATTGACACCATCCTGTTTGTGTTTTCAACACTGAATTCTCATCTGAAGGTCAACAATATATTTCTCCCAAGACCAAGCGTGCTATAATATTCTGTTTTTTTTAGTTCGTTTGTTTGGTTTGTTTGTTTTTTTAACAGGAAACCGACATTCAAATCTGTGGTCTTTGTTTTCTTGCCCAAATGAATAACAAATGCATGAAGACAGGCACAATATGAAATGCAACAAAGTCACAGGAACCTTTCAACTTGGAATGACCTTCCGTTCTTTGGTTCATATTTTCAAAAGGCAGGTCTGACCACTCCAGAAGAAAGCGGGTACCTGTTATGTCTGGCAGTAGACTCTATAGACTGCCCTCCAAGTGTTTCAATATTGATTGAATTCCTTTCCGAAGGAGAGCCGAGCATGTGACTGCTTTCATGTCTGTGTTTAACAGGCAAGACTGGGGGTAGTAATGGAGACAGCACAGAGAAAAATCTGGCAAATTGTGATGTCAACTGAAGTTCAATGTCACGGTCACACCACAGGTTAACAGGTCTAAGAAAAAAGTGTGTGTAATAAATTTACAAAAGGGGGGAAAGAATAGGAATAGATATCAAAATGAAATGTGGAAAAAATAGTCTATTTCAAAACTATACCATTTCAAAATACATGATTACATGTTGTGATCTGGCACGTTTTGATCTCGCATGTTCAACACTTTTGTGCGACAATCTTATATAACGAATTACTGTAGCATTCATTAATGAAAACAATATAAAAATGTGTACATCGGCCATGGCTTTGGGTATAAGTAGTTAAAAACAGCAATGGAATGAGGAATGATGCTATTATAATAGGTTCTTACTAAATATAAATCTTGACTAGGCGCTGCTATAGCATACTTTTAACCAAGGTCAATGGCATTCCTTTCAGGACGGGTCACTGATTTATGGCATAATTACTTCATCAGCGATGAACTTAGGAAGCGCCGGCTTGCTCTCAGGAATTGGTGCTGTTGGTGCAGGGTTTACATGAGGGCTGGCAGCAAAATTAAAAGAGAATCAAAGCAAATTGATCAAGCAGGACTTTGCGTCAGATTAGAAATTAGAAAGGTTCCGGTGTATTTTTGTTCATTCACTACTTTTTGTGTAGCCTGATGCAGATCCTGGCCGAATGATCAGCCTGTGGATCTGAAAATGACTTGCGAAGTGACATTTTCAGATCCACAGAACGCAGAACGGTGGATCGCTGGCCTAAATCCGATACCAGCAGGGGCTACTGTGCACCCACATCTGCACCTGGATAAACAATGCAAACGTTAAGATAAAAATAAATAAAAGAAAGCTGCTTCAGAGTTGATATCGAGCGCATCGATTTTCCATCACCCCCTCCGCCCCCCCAGTGAGGAGAAAAATGAGTAAGGGCATTTAAATTCTGGAGGTCCGCTCATGCTCTCCAGCAGGGTAAAGACGCTCGGGCCACCAGCTGCTTGACAATGCATTGCAATTAAGTCCCTGTGGTGTTTAACAAGTGGCATTCTATATAATAACCCACCAGGGGACCATCAAGGACATGAGATATTTAATTGAGGTCTGAGGGACACTGGGGAGTGTTCCTGCAGGGGACCAGACTGGAGTGTCCACTCAGAATGTCACCACTGTTGTACCTAAACCGGCATGCTTTAAAAATGCCCTCGGTTGTGGCATTAAAACATCCATTTAAGCCAGGGACTTGCAAACTTTATTTAACACTTTCACTACTTTAATAGCGCGACTTTAATGTCTTTTAATCCTGGAGGTTTGGTCGCTTGGTCACCAAACTATTTGCGCCTTTGATGCTTGAAAATTCCCCCAAACATAATCTAACCACTTCTTCAAAACAACGTCAGTGTGATGCGATACAAACTACAAAGTGTCATGGCTGACCTTAATGCTGTAGATGTTCCATTCACTTTAATGGGACTCATTTTCCCAGAAGCCACTGGGCGCTAGGACCCCGCCACGACAGAGTGATCAGAATAGTCTAGTAAGAGAGTGGCAACACTCCTGTTGACTCCCATTCTAACAGGGGAACGTGCACATGCTCGTTCTATCTCTATGGGATGGTTCCAATCATGGTCTGCATGTTTGGAGCCCGCTGCCATAGGTACCCGCTTTGCTGCAAGATCACAGCGTGTCGCCACTCTCCCCCCTAAAAACATGGATAAAAGAATTAAAACACAACTCGTTTAAATCGTTCTTGGGAGGGAGGTTGTTCTGCATGCCAAAACTTGTCTAAATTGTTCTTGGGAATAAACTAATAACTGTTAAACTAAAAGAAACCTAGTCTTGCATCCATGCGGTGAGAAATCGGTACACTCTTAGGGAGTTTCAGCCCTCATTTGGTTCCCAACTAATTAATCAACTATTGGTAATAATTGAGCTGGATGCAATCCTACCTAGAGAGGGAGAGAACAGATGGTGGAGGTGAACAGAACACTGCCCCACCCCTCCCTCCTTCCCTGTGGCATTCTCCACATTACTTGGGCCTTTCCAAATATGCAGTATGTTATTACCATAGGGGTGCGTTGCCGTTAGATGATGTTGCATAGAATCATTCTAGCAGACTAAAATGTGTCTGAATAAAGTGTGTATATAAGTGTACAATGTGTGAATACATGGAGGGTGAGATAATAAGACTAGACCAAAGGCAGAGCAACTATGAATATGTCTGCTATACTCAATCCTATCAAACAGATGCCACATGAAGCATATTCTATTTCTGGTAGTTAGATGCAGTAATTGACTTAGTATTGTTTGGTCCAGGACCCACCAGTGGGACTTTAAGGTATTTATTTACAAATGGGCCCCCAAATAATTGACAAAGCAAAGGTATATGACATTTAAAAACAATAACTCAAATAAAATAACTCCAGCTTGTCACACTCCAGTGCCACAATGAACACTGTTTTTTGCACCCTTAATGACACCACTCTCCTAGTGTACACTACAGGTACTCTGTATTGGTCAAATTCGGAAGACAACTGACCGAATGAATCATTGGAATAGCAGGCCATCGGATGAGTAAACCCTGATACAGTAGACTGAGAACCACTGTTGTAAACACACTGCACAGAAAAGACTGCATATCGCCTCTATCACTTATTTCTTGTCCACACTGGAAGCAGGCCAGGGACCTCCTATCTTGAATAATGTTTCAAATACATCAATGACAACAATGTGACATTTTTTTTCATAATCACAAAAGCGTGATTGGTCCCTCCAGGTTATGGGATAAGTGTCAGGCTTTGGAACCGGAACTAGACAGTCACAGCAGGCGATAGGAGATGCGCCCCACCAGGCAATGGGAACCGAGCCAGTGGAATGCGTGCATGCACCGCGGGCAGTGCCACAGCGCGAATACGACCAAAGTCCTGGCATGTGTCGTCGTCGACCGTTTCACAAGTTGGCCCATGTGAAACGGATGTAACAGAAGGCACTGAGTGCCTGGTGACGCACATACACACATACTGTACATACAGAGAGCGAGAGAGATGAGACAGAGAGAGGGGGGGGTTGCAATCACTTACAGACAGTATTAGGTCAGGCCTTTCAAGGATTTTCTACATGTAGAAGAAGCTATGAGGAGACTTTATTTGGACGTTCCTCTGTAAACTATGTGAAAAGGAAATATACTGTGTGCTGGCTGTTTTTCTCAGCCCCACGATATGGTTGGGCTGCTGTGCACCTTGAGACTTCAGTATAATATGGAGTGCTGTGGGCGTTCCGCTTTCTCTCAGGAGACCGTTATTCCACCACCAAGCCACAACTTCTACTGCCTCATTTACCACTTTTAAAGCCCATTTTTTCCCCTTCCGTCAGACTCCAAAAATGCCTCTTGGGATATATGCCCACACACGCCGCATGACACGTCGCAGCGACTGTGTAATTCTTTGTGACAGCGAGAAGGTAAATGAAGAACAATATGTAAGGCCTCCGGTAGGCAGTAGCGATCCATTCACAAAATCAACCATGACAGTGCCGCGAATACACATGCAAATATTGGCCCGTTAAGTTATTGATGGAAGATCTTACAAGTGTCTTCTGAAAGAATAAACTAGGCTCGGTTTTGATCCTTTCTGAGAGATACTACAGCAGGTACAGTACAGTACAGCATGTATGTGTGTATGTACACATGCATACAGTATATGTATCTGGGTCTGTATGTACAGTACGTGCATGAAAATATGCAACACAGTAACTGTTATTTGTTGACTGTTTCAGATGCCGTAAGGCTTGCTGGAACCGAGACGGCACCCTCGGCACGTTCCTGGGGGTCTGGATGTTGTGGGGGCCCCCTTGGAGACCCCCCCCACGGGACTTTTTTTGCCACCTCTCCCTCTTTCTGCTTGTTGCCCGAGTGGACTGCTGTCGGGGCAGGTCTAGTCATCTGCAAAAGGGACAGCTGTTGTGGGACCTAAAAATAACCCGCAATCTGTCAGCCGCTGTGAACAAAAGCACTGTGATCGCTGTGCAGCGTCCCGTACGGGTGGGGGGGTATGCCGACGCTGAAGAGATTCACACTAAATCTGACGCACGTCTAGTCGTAACAATGGGAGAGGCTTGCTTGGGGCATTTTGCTTGGGGCATTTTGAGTCCAGTAGGAGCGCTGTATCAAGGCTATCAACACCTACGATATACAGTGCAGATATCTGCCATTTGAAGGCAAGACATCTACAAGCGTACAATGTGTCATATTGTGAGCTTACAACGTGTTAGATAGATCTATCTTTTTTTTCTACAAGATTTGTATAGATTTGAAACCTTGAAATGGGACCTTCTACATACATAGTGAGTACTTTCATGTTCTTTGTTTAACTCTTTAATTAGTTTTCTAGAACAGTCAGCAGCAGCGAGAGCAGTCATTTACTGTTGAAAACAGGGGTTTTCAACAGGTGGTCTAGGGACCACCAGTGGTCCCTGAGATGGTTCCAGGTGGTCCCCAGCGAAGTTGGTTAACCAGATGAAAAGTTGTTTAACCAGATGTACTGTAACTCTTGAGAGTGTAAACATGAAACCAAATGGACCCGCAAAATATTCATCATCTGCATCAGCCCAAGTCTACACAACTAGAAAATGAATGGTCATTTTGATCTGTTTGTTTGACTGTTTGGTTTACCAAATCCAAAACAAAATCCATAGATGTGTTTGCCTGCCACATGACATACAGTCATTTTTTGAAAGTCATGCATGGGCCTTAGAAAAAAAATAGGTCATCTTTTGGTGGACACAGATGTGACTACAACATGAGCAGACCTACTAGGTGGCGCTACGGCACACTGCGGTCCAGGCTGCTGCGACCGCAGACCGGCAGGTCGAGTTAAGGTCAGGGGTAAGGAGGGAGGAGGAGAGGAAAGGAGGATGGAGGAGGAGGAGTAAGAGTAAAGCTTTTAAGCTGGTGTGGACGTTGTTTCATCCTGCAGGCCACGCGACAAAGTGGCCCCCAGGAGGGAGTCATCCATCAGCGAACATGACAGACATGAGCCCCTCGGTGCTCTGCTTCTCACTAGGACAATCACCTTCACCAATGGTGAGTTTTAGCATTTAGCTTTGAATATTCAAACATAGTCGAATAGTCAACTCATTTTGTCATCTCATATTTTTTTTCATTCAATTAAAACACCAATTTTCCTGTGTTGCTGGTCTTTACTGGAGGCAGTACAAACCTGACTGGCTATACACCTCGATGGTGAAAAACTTGAAGAACTTGATATTGATAACTATCCTGTGATGCACTATGTCTTACCAGGGTTAATTTTCAAGGCATGATGAAGATTTTAGCCAACTAAATCTACAGCTGATTTTGATGACAAAAATATATTTTGGCAGGCCTTGATGGCATTGTAATGTCAGATTTTACACTTGCATGGTGAAAATAGCTGATATACTGGACATAACAATTTCACAACGTGCCATGCTTTGGTGTGTTGTGAGCTTGTAGTTCTGATATCTTCGGAGTGCAGCACCCAAGTGCAACCAAACATAAAATGACTTGTCTTTCATTTAAACTGGATCTCCACTAGTTCTCCAATAGTCTCAACTTAATTTTAGGTGATAGCATAAACATTTGCAGAGCTGTGGTGAGTCACAAGTGATTTGATCACTTGCCGTCCACATACACTGTAAACAACAGCATATAACGCAGCAACAAAATCATACCAAAAGTTAACCGAGATGTCAAGGTGGTGAGACAGGTTAAGGTCAAGCACTCACCAGACCAGCAGGTCTCATGGCCACAACATGTGTGCACATGTGTGCATTTGTGTGTGTCCGGGCGTGCATGCAGTGCATCTTAGAAGGCAGGAGATTTTGATAACTCTTTCCACCCTGGTCGGGTGCTAAGATCCTCGAAGGGAATGGTGCATTATTTACGCATCATTCAGTGTGTGGCCAAGTATCTAAAGGGCATGTTTTTGTTTTGTTTTTCCTCCGGCGAACATTTTAATGCGTCAACAGATCCTCTGTAATATGATTGGGCAAAATTCATTATGTCTCTTTGCAATATATCTGACTATTCTGGAGATAATGAACAGTAGGGTGCAGGACACTGGACGAGAAAGTACGTCATGAATGTTTTATCAAAATTCAAGAGATTTGATTTGTTGGAAGTCATCTCTCCATCCCTACGGGGGTTGGGAGATCCAATAGGTTTTCATTGGAAGAAAAACAAGTGATGGCAAAACAACACTCAGATGCCTGTAAGCTTCCAATATCAAAAGCCAGTATCCGTAATAAACATCTGTGGAAGTTCAGCCTAGTATTTCCACTGAAGGTTGGCCCACAAGGTTCTTTTCTAGTTTACAGTCAATACCGGAGGCCTCGTTACAGTGTTCGCAGACAAGGTCAACATTGACCCTGTGCAAAGAAATACATTTTTTTTAAAAAAAGAACGAGCAAGCAATTATTATGGAAATACACTTGTCATTTCATAATGATAAGAAATGTATGACATCTTGGAAAAACTCAACAGAAACGGCCTTGAACATAAGTCTGACCTCAGTGAAGAATTGTGTGCTAGAAAGGCTTAAAATGAAATGTATCTGCTATACACAGCAACATTCTCACAACATCCTAGTGTTATACTTGTATGTCTTTTACTATCAAATCATATGGATCCACTGCTCAGTTGGGTGTGCATTTATCTGTTTATTTAAAAAAGGCTCCTCAGGGGTCTTTTGATAGACAGACAGCCTGACAGACAAATTTATATAGGAAATAAAAATAAAGGAATATTCACTTACGACCCACAACAAATAAACCATTCCATGACCCCCACACTGTTTAGGAAATGCTGTGATCTGCGATGATGATACTCATTCTATACTCATCCTATATTCATCAGTAGTAGACATCCAATAACGTGCTCAGTGTTGTACACTGAGCATGACATTACCGGTCCAACCACAGAAATCACCAGTTGTCGGCAACGGACGATACACGTCTGCTCATAAAACATCTATATAGGTGTTAAAGCCATCAATTCCAGCCCAGGAGCAGTTTTAATACAAAGACCACAGCGGCAGCACAGTGTAAACAAACCAAGAACGGTGCTTTTCAATGAATCAGGCTGATTCAGTTGCTTACACAACGGGCACAGAGGATTATCCTATTTGCGATAGGGAAACAAATTCTTTATTAACCAAATGTTTTGGGCTCGTCTATGGCAGTTCTTTTGTTTTCGTAGTTTAAGTGAGTGAGGGAAAAGGGAAGGGAGGAAAGAAAACAACTGGGGTGGCGGGTGGGTTGTGCAGGAGGATAATATAGGAGATCAGCCCATCTGTCACAGTCAAGAAGGCAGCGTTAAAGCAAGGAGCGAGATACGGAAAGAGTTTTGGTTCTTTTAATGCTTCAAGGTCACATGCATACCCGGCTGCACCGTTTTGGGGTGTCAGGGAAGAGCTGCAGCGGTCTAAAATAACCACGTAGATTTACTTCAGTACAATTTCAGAGCAGTGGTTTTCAACCTTTTTTGGCACCAGGGCCCACTATTTCTTCAGCATTTGAGCCACGGACCACCATTTGCGTTAGCGTAAACAGAGTGTGTAAACATGAAACCAAATGGACCCACAAGGGTCCATTTGAGAGTGTAAACATGAAACCAAATCGACCCACAAGGGTCCATTTGGTTTCATGCTTACACTCTCAAAGAGTTACATCTGGTTAACCAGGTGTTCATCATTTAGCCTGGGGACCACCTGGAACCCCCTCAAGGACCACCGGTGGTCCCCGGACCACCAGTTGAAAACCCATGATTGCCATTACTTGAGATTGAGACAAATTCACCACACTAGAAAGTTGTGATGCAACCTGTTGTGGGCCTCTAGAATAGATCATGGGGAATAAGTATGAATGTTTGTAGTTAATGATCAACAAATACAGTCCAATAATGTGAAATGTTCATTCTAAATCATGGCTGCTGTCATGTTTGCTACCTCTTTAACTATGTTTCATGCTGATACTAATGAAGAGAAACTTGACCATCAATGTATTAGTATTATTTGTCACATCTTCACTGCGCAATGTGTGATTATGAAGCCTAAAAGGCAAACAGAAATGCAAAATAGCAACGTTCCAAAGTTCAAATAATAATAAAAAAGTAAAGCGAGAATAATCAGTAAACATCAACAGGACGAGAGAGAGAGAGAGAGAGAGAGAGAGAGAGAGAGAGAGAGAGAGAGAGAGCGAGTAGGGACAGTCAAGGTGGTGGTACTACCTACCAGAAACAACCTATAGGCGTCCTTCCGGCTGATGTCTTTAAAGCACAAGTCAGTGTCGTTGTATTTAATACCATTGGCACTGCATGAGTGGTTCCCACTACACAGGAAGGACACACACACACACACACACACACACACACACACACACACACACACACACACACACACACACACACACACACACACACACACGAATCATGATTTAATTCAGGAAACATTACGTCAATGTGTACTCTAAATCACACGCCTACACAATAATATGAACTCTAAATGTCAGGCTCTAAGTCACAGTGAGGTAAATATCCTTCATTCACATGCTCCGAAGTTCAACACTGTGCGACAAGTAATCATCAACTGTAATCGTGACAGGCCTGCTCAGAGTTAACTAAAATCGTCCATCTCTGCAGTCATCAGCAGCTCCATGCATGAGGATTTCACAATTTCCAAATAAACTTGATTGTCACATCATATATTTAGAGAGGTGTAAGAAGTTTTTTTTTCTTTCTTTCTTCATCTGTTTTTTTTCTTCATTTGCTTTTGTCATTTCCTCCCACCATGGACATGTGAAGATGGCAGTCGGTTAAAAGAAAAAGTTTCCCCTGTTGATGTTGTAGATCGGAGGGGATGAAAAGGAGGGATACGGCGACGCGGCACGTCTGGCATCTCTCCGGATGGCGGAGAATTAATGAGCGTCACTCAAAAGCGATCACAAGACAGCACTACGCCGCTGGTGGCAAAGTGCGACAGGGCTGGAGCGTCAATAGAATCATTAGGCACCTGCCTGGGCCACCTGCAGTCTGACTCTTAAGGGAAGAGAGAGCGTTGCTTTCAAGCCTTGATTCATCTCGGAACGCTGGCGGTGGAGGTGTTTGATCGTAATGAGGCTTTTTGGGCGGACGAGGTTCAACGGCTGCTCGCCACTCTGTCGGGTGGAAGTCTTGTGTGTTCAAAGCCATTCCATTTTCAAGGGAACAAAAATAAAAAAGAACCTGTGCTCCAGTGGATTCAATGTATTAGTTTTGATACCTTCTGAGAGCTTGTAGATCCTTTGTCATTAGACGAAGTAGGACTAATTTACCAATAATAAACTGTCGAAATACGGCGGCACAAGGTTCCACCCGACAGAGTTGGTATCACTACAATAATTTAGTTACTGCTTATGTGCACATTTAGATTATTATTACAGAACATAATCTAACTAAGTAGGCCTCATGCTATTCTTCAGCGATTCCTAAATAGAAGATAGAGAAGCTCACAATAACCCATGACACAATGGGTCTGGTCTTTATGTTATTCCAGTTACGATTTTTAACTACTTTTGTCTGTAATTGTCTTCCAAAATTGGCCTATTTTACACAATTCACACACAGAATGTCCAATTCAAACCAAACCATTTGTTGCAAAAACATGTTCTTTCATGCTATTCACAGCACCAGTGCAAAACTGGATGTACACAACAACTTTGATTTTAAATTAGGGAAAAACAACCTCCCAATCACTTACACATGATCACCAGTACGACTTAACGTGGTAATTGGATAGCGAAATGATTAAGAGGGGCTTGACCTGATGTGATTGAGGCACTGACCTGATAAAGATCCATTGAGATCGAAACGTTGTCTTTTTTCAATAAAGTAATTCTTTGCCAAAGACCGTTGTGCAGGCCCTACTCTACTTCCATGATGGCATCATTGGCCCTGCTCCCAGTGTGTGTGTGTGTGTGTGTGTGTGTGTGTGTGTGTGTGTGTGTGTGTGTGTGTGTGTGTGTGTGTGTGTGTGTGTGTGTGTGTGTAGGCTTTAGCGATTGAGGGAACCACATTTTTCCCAGAATTGCATCTTTCTAGTTATTATTATACTCTTAGCATAACTTTGACAGTACTACTACTCTTAGCCTAATAATCTTGCGGATAAAACATTCAATAAATAAATGAATGAATAAATTAATTAATTAACTACAAGTACTACCATACTACAAGTATATTTTGACACAGATAATGTTATACTTATACTGAAGTAAGACTAAAGTACTTCTACTAAAGTAAGACACTTTTACTCAAGTGAAACAAATCAGAGTAGCTCTTCTAGCACCACTGTCTCCAACTAAAATGAACTAGCTCATTCGCACCTCGTCTGCCCAACTAAGGCGCAATAAAGAAGCTGTCGGCCAGCCAAGTCAACAGGGACGCTACGCCAGCAGTGGTGCCGGCATGAGGTCAGGAAACACTTTATTGTCCCTCTCTCTCCCTCTCTGGACACGCTCAGGAGCACACGAGGAAGACAGCCAAGCATATGAGGACAAGTCTGGAGACACTGGGGAGGAGTGGAGAGAGGTCCTGCTGTGCCCTGCCAAAAACCCCGCTTAGAGAAGGGAGGAGGACTGGCGAAGGAGCCAAGGTCAAAGGGAACTTGAAGAAGATTTCAATATGTTGTGGGTAGAGAATGTGTGCATTTGTTGCAGGCTTTTCTGCCATCACACGGCTGATGCAGGAGGAAAATGAACTAGTCATGGATTGGTGAAGTTGCGCTCACCAGTAGGGGTACAGTAATATTATTACCTTTTCCAGCAAAAGTAAAGTAATAAGTACTCTGCCAAAACATGCCTCATTACTCATTACTTTTGAGCTTGTTGTTGCACGTGAAAATAGAACGGATTTATAAGCTATCAACAGATAACAAGAGGGATGCACTGTAATTTGTAGATCCTAATCCAACGCAGCATTCTGCACATGGGACATTATCGCAGTAGTTGCAAGTCGTCACTAAACAGATGTTGTACATCTATTCTTTTGCGGGTGGGAGGGGGACTTGGGAAAGTAAATATTGTAATATGTAATATATTATTCTTTGATTCAAGTAATAAGTAAAGTAATATTACTTTGTCTAATGGGTCATAAGTAAAGTAAAGATATTAGTCTCCTGAGTAATATTGCCCAACACTGTATACAATATATGTTTGTGTATAGCAGCTACAACTGATTGGTGAGGTTGCTCTTACCAGGCCACTTCAGTGAGAGATATGGGCACTGCTGCAGCGTAGATGGCCAGGTCTCCATACAGGTACACGATGATGCAGATGTAGAACATGTTCACACCAACTGCAAGACACAAACCAGTCATTTGTACTGTGAGAAGCTAAACCTTTTCAGTGTTTTCGGCAACACCACTGGGAGCTATGAATATGGTAAGTAACAGTAATGGGTCGCACGTGAAGGCTGCATGAAGGATCCATAGCCAACACGTTTTGTCTCTAATCATGCATGAATAAAAAGTGGAAAAGTCTTGGGGTGTACGTCCAATTACCGTTATTTCATGTCTACAGTGTGAAGGATAACGCATGGCATTACCATAAGTCAAAGCGTGATGGTTACAAGAACATTTAAGTGACCTATGTGATTCTTACACCTGTTCATAGAATTCCCATAGGGTTCTTTTGTGCTGCAGGCTTCCATATCAATAGTAAGTATGTAGTATTAGTACAGCATCTTTTCACAATGATTTGATCTACACACTTATAGAACAGCCATTTCTGCTTTTTGTATAAAAGTTACGTATTTGTATTTCTTATTATTTTATATTTCAGTTATTTGTCATATTTGCCCTGTGCGTTTTCTGACTACAAGGCAAACAGAAATATGTTCTGTAGATATTCAAATGATAAATTGAGATTGCAGGGTGGGGTGGGGGGCAGTTTCTCAGGAGGTAGGGTGACCAGACTGAAATTTGAAAGCTCCTGGTTCGATCACTAGACGCCCCCTGTGTCACTTTGGAAGTGTCCTTGAGCAAGCAAGACACACAACCCTGAATTTCTCCTGGTTGGTGCGGCTGCACAGTTTTCATGCCAGACCCAGTACCCAGCAGACAACCATGAGAAACAAAATGTGTAGAAATGTTGATCACACAACATTACCATGTGGAAAAACAATTCAAAGTTGTTCAGGCCATGGAAGGACCCTGATTAGCTGATGGATGGACCCTCTACTAAAACAATACATGCAATTATTAACTTTTACGACTTAGAAAGGTTTTCATGCAACTTGATAAGAGGCTTTCAGAGCTGCTTTCCAGATTCCATTATAGTCCAAATGAGTTGCCTTCCCTTCAAGTAAGGCTGCAGCATTGATTTCTTCATAGATTTGTTTGAAAGCACCATCTGAATCCAAAATGATTAACAAGTTCAATGTACATTTCCAACCACTGCTGTGTGTGTGTGTGTGTGTGTGTGTGTGTGTGTGTGTGTGTGTGTGTGTGTGTGTGTGTGTGTGTGTGTGTGTGTGTGTGTGTGTGTGTGTGTGTGTGTGTGTGTGTGTGTGTGTGTGTGTGTGTGTGTGTGTGTGCTTGCGTGTTTGCGTGTGTGCGGCTGAGTATAAATAAAGCAAGAATTGCATGAATTGCAGACATCGCCAATAAACAGGTTACTTCAAGAAACACATGTGGTAATAATGTGCAATTTATGTAGTACAAAAAAATAATCTGTATATTTGGAAGGAGTTGGGGGGGTGAGAGGGAGAGGGAGTGAGAGAGTGAGAGAGAGGGGGAGGAGTGCAGGCTTTTGTGGAGCCTACATCTATCTGCACTACTCCTCATCATACTGTGACCACCATGTCCCCAAAACAAAATGCCTGACTGAAGTCATATGCATAATATTGGTGCTAAGAGGCGTACTACATAATGCTTAAAAGGTTTTCTAATTTATTTTGAAAATAAATGTTTCAGAATTTAATAAAATGTTTTGATTTAATTGTTTCAAATATTGTTCAACATATTTAGCTTCAGCTTCATATATATGAATTTGTGAGCATAACAATGGGCATATGACAGAGGCTGACTGACACACACACACACACACACACACACACACACACACACACACACACACACACACACACACACACACACACACACACACACACACACACACACACACACACACACACACACACACACACACACACACACACACACACACACACACACACACACACACACACACACACACACACACACACACACACACGGCAGGTGGCGCTAGGCTTCAAGTGGTAAAGGCCCTGTCCCTGTTGGAGGCATATCTTCTCCACAGCTCTGTTTCATCCGGTTGCTCCATCACTCCTATCTGGGTCAACGGCACTATACGTCACGCCCAGCTGGAAATATCAATCACGCTAATTAAAAGTATTCACTTGGTGATGGGGATGCTGGTTGTTGCCCCGTACCTTCCACGCCCACAAGCTCTTACGGAGCTCTTACTGTACAGCCAGCTGTGTGGGTCATTTGTCATTCAAGTCTTTTGATACTATTACAACCCTCCAAGTCTGTATGCACGCACCCTGGGCAAACGGTGCGCTTTTGAGACTATGAACGGTAGTTGCGGAAGTTACTGTATTTACTCTCCCCAGAGAAACAACCCTGTTCAGTCCTCACCAGCGACTTGATTTATTCACTCTTATTTTCAGAAAAAAATGATTCCAACGAACAAAGCAGTTATAGAAGTGTGCAAAGTGCACACAATTTCATCTTTTAACCATTTACAACAGCTTTGTGAGCACAAAGGGAGAAATGAAATGTTTCTGCGGGGTATACATTTTTGGTAGCACGGCGCTAGCCTGTGATTGGCCGAAAAATTACAAGATCCGGCAACTTCCGGCGGAAGTCAACTAACCAGAAGTCCCACCTTTCATAGTCAAACCCTGCATCCAGGCTTTCATCTCGCAGTGCGGATGGAACCCTGGTGATCGAGGCTAGTATGCATGAGGGTTGACATTTCAATTCCGTGTACACTCTCGGGCTGCTTTTCCTCCTCTTAAAAGTCTGAGAATCACTACATTACAGGAATGAAAAAAATACCAAAATAGGCATAGCAATGGACCCAACATATCAGAAAAGGTGGCATTGGTCCTTTAACTGTTTTCGCCCCGTCCCCCTCTCGCCCCCACATGGCACTCGGATCACAGGCCCCTCTCCAACAGGCTGCGGCGGCGAGCCAGAGGAGCACAGGGATTGAGAGCTTTCAGTGGGATGACAGATCGCCGCGTTGCCCTGGCCATCCATCACGCGCCTCGGGGTCTCAGAAGGCGGTTCGACCGACGGTCTGTCCGTCCGACTGCACCCCCACCCCCCCACCCCCGCCCATTCATTACTGCCAGGGAAATGAGAGCGGCGAGTCCATTAAAAAGAAATAAAAAGGTGATGGGTTTATGGTTTTCATAGGGCAGATGGGTTTATCTTATATGAATAAATGGCTGAGGGGTGGACGACACCAGCTGCGGTTGAATCTGCGTCAGAGCAGGGAGGTGGACATAATGATCCACTGTGTGATAAATATCTGTTCAGGGCAGGAAGGAGTAGCCACGCTGTTTACCTTTTAAAAGGACACGGGCACCTTTTCCATGAGAAATCTAAAGAATAGCTGGACCATGGAGTAGAAAACTGAGGATTTACAATGTTCTCTTCGTTGACTTGTTGAAACAGTCAACGACAGTCATTCTTTAAGCCTGTACACAAACACAAAGAACCTGCTTCTGACAATATAATAAGGTCATGTTTCTGGTTAAATATATGAGAAACAATCAATACGAGAGCGCATACAGGATGGTGACGATTCAGATAAAGTGAAATTGGAACAAAGAAATAAGCAGACAATCTTCATACGGGAATAAGAATAAGGTAGATAAATACTCCTTCCCATGATCCTAGTATACTATTTCTATGCATTCAAGCTCAATAAGTAATATCATATTACAGTGGTTTTGGATTTTATTCAACCAAAAAAACATCACCTACATCTAAAGATTTAAGAAAAACATTGATGGTTTTAGACCTAGCCTTCTGTCTCCTCTCTCTCCACTCTCTCCCTCTCTCCCATATATAATGAGTGTGCACCTGGCCCTGGTGCAAGGCACGCACATTAGCGGGGCTCTGCAGCCACGCAGGGCTGTCAGTGAGCGATAGCGGGGTGAGGATGCCGCGTGACCGAGATGATGCCGGGCCTGCCAGGCACTGTAACTAATACCTCCCCATTACACCCGTGTCCACGGGCTCAAACTGCTGCAAAACGCCTCTTCACCTAGGAGCTGAAGCCCCCCCCAGCCCCCCGCTGTGTGGCTGGCTAACAACCACGTCACTATCCATCATCCTAACACTGCTGGTGAATGACAACAGGCCTGATGGCCTCTTCACGGCACAGACTGGCGAGCAGAAGACTTAAGGCCTCTATTCTGAGAAATAATGACAGTTACTGCGTCACCACTGGGCCGGAGAGACCAGTATGGTGTCACAAAATATGTGTATTTTTCTTTTAATAGCAAGAATAGTGCAGCCCGTTGTGAGCAAAAAAAAAGAAAGAAAATCACCTTGCACAGAGAACTGTTGCAGTTCATCTTGTAGACAGACATACAGTCGGAGTGAGAGTCAGTCAAAGGCATGCAGTCATAGGACCACAGTACACTGCCGTCACTGTCACCAGGCGCAGTGGTAAAGTGTCTAGTGCCCACCAATGCGGTGAGTCACTGAAGGTTTGAATCCACCGTGGTGCGTCTAGTTTAGTCGATCGTTCAGTACACAAACCACAATTGCCTGTCCGTGTTTGGGGAAGGGAAGGCGGGCTGGGAATGGTGACATTTGTCACTGCAAGTACTTTATCTCTGCGGGCTGTGGCGGTGTCTGTCAGCGGGGAGTACTGGGCCGGAGGAGTATAACAGAGGCTCTACGTCCTCTCAGAGGGGGATCTCACTGGCAGGTGAGCCAGTGGGATACAACATCAGTGACAACACAGAGAAATGTGTGTGGGGAGGATCACTCCATCAACTGCTATAACGTCTAAATTGGGGGGGTTTAAAACAAGCATCCCATGGGTGTGCCCGAATGCCCTGGTAGAGAATCAGTGCTCTAAAGCTATACAATGTTTTTTTCACCAACAAAAAAGGGAAGTTGATTCTAAGGGGTTTCATTATCGAAACACAAATTAAGCTTTCATGGAGCGCGCTCCAACTCTGGACACTTCAAATTGGGATATCGATTAGGAGAGGAGGGGTAATCACAGTTAAGTCGTAATGGCGCAGCCCCTTGAAATTAAAGTGCATCCTTTACAAATCTGACATAGAAAACTAGTCTAGGAGTTGCTTGCGGTAATTGTATAGAGGAGTGACACCTACATGACCATTCATCTTCCGATGGAGGAATAATTAAGCACTTTAAACTTAACTACATTTATTTAGTTAAACTTAGCCCCAGTTATTTTTTATTTAATGTTAATTTGCATTGCTATAATTCTACTGAATTGTCAGAGGCAAATATTGTAACTTGTACATAACTTGTACTCCACTACACGTTGCACTATGTACTGTATATTGAGAGACAACCCGTCCAATAAAAAGATCTGTAAAAAGATCTACAAGCTCATAATCATTCACAAATCACAATGCAAAGCAATGCGATGTTGCAGATCTGCATTTTTGTCCACAGGGGTAGTTAAATTTTGAAAACAAATTGAGAAAACTGTCCGTAGATCCCTGCCTCCTGCCATTAAACCTAATATTGACAACATTAGAAATCACCATCGTTGATGTCATGTCATGATGCATGATCACAAAATATTGTGGAGGTGTGGGGGGACTCTAGGACTGACTCTAGGACTGACTGACGGGAAATGCACGTTTTCATGATAAATGTGACCTGTAGTTGTAAAAAGTCAATAGAGTCGGGGATGGGCTATGGGATGGGATTCCAACAGAGCTACAGTATATAGCTCTCCCAAAAAACCCTCACTGGTCAGGCCTCACAGTAATTTTATGGAAATCCGATACAAACATGCCCATCCGTCTTGTGCGTGGTACATGCCGCGCTCTCCCCGTTTGCCATTTTCCGAGCCTGTGCTGCTCTTACCAGCGCAAGTATGACATTTAAGAAAAAGTCATTAGGGTATTAAAAATGAATGTGCACCGCGCGGGGCTCTCATTAAGGCATACGGCGCGGGGCTGATTAAGTATTCTCAACCACAGCCTCCGTGGATGTCAAGGGTAGGATGGCACACACACACTCACAGAAAAGGCAATCCCCCTCCTCTGTTTGCACAGCCGGCCCAGTGGAGTACAACACATAATCGCCCCACGCCGGCCAGCCAGGGTTAGTGGTGGAAGATGTAGGCTGAGATCATTTTACTTTGGAGTGGTGCTGCTAGCCCCTTCTATGCCTAACTTTGTGTGTACCACATGGTCATTTGACTGGCTGAGCACGGAATGTGACGTACGATGATGTAGGACGATAAGTGCTCGTCACTTCACACAAGTGTGATTTTTAAAAAGTAACCATACCGCAATGAAGGAACAATGTTTTAAAACAGTTCAAACGTGACCCTGATGGCCTAAAGTTGAAAGGTTTTAGCATCAAAATCGGCAGTATATACACAAAGCTCACAATGCATTGTGATCCATTGCAAGCTTATAGAGTTGTCACTTTTGAATACCACATATAGTAGGGCTTAAATGATTAATCTAATGTTGTAATAACCAGGTAAATATGCAATGTAACTAGAGACTACAGTGTTCTTGACAGCTAGAAATACTCAAGCAAAGTAAAAGTACCTCCAGGCTAAGCTTGAGAACAACACTTGAGTTAAGTACAACTTACTTAAGCATGTAACTCAGTTAACATTCAACTGCTGGTGAGAGTTGACACACAATGTCGATGCAAGGGCAGGCCTCTGACATCCCTTCATCTGACCAACTGACTGACCAGCTGTCCGCCTGCCTGTCCTTCTGTCTGCACGTCCTAGCGCTTTGTGACTTTAGCCAAAGTCGTCACATAATCAACTTTCAGATCATCAATGAATAAAATAAAGCTATAGTAACAACCCTCACCTCCGGGACGCTGCAGATAAAAACGCAACTCCCCCCACTGCCCCACCATCAACATTCCTGACAGTCGCCACCAGCGACTACGCTGATACCACCGTACCCGTGGCCTGATTCCAAGCCCTGTTCTCTTCTTTTTATTGCTGCTATGTCAACTACAGCCCAGGACAAGAAAAAAAAACACTCTCTCAAGAGTGCCTCTTAAACAAGCAGTCAGTTTTAATTACTTGGAAAGGTTTAGCACAGTGGGAGGAGAAGAAGAAGAAAATTAATTAACATCAGAATAGCTATATTCTGTTTATGGAATAATGTAAAATGAGTTAAACCAGTGTTTCTTAAAGTGGGGTCAATTTGTAGCCTGGCTCCAGTCCAGACCATAGAATGGCTACTCACAGGGCTGTCACTATCAGTTTTGGAAAGCAATATTACAAGTAAGTACATCCACCTGCCTGGGTGACAGCAGACTGCTGGGTGGAGCACTTTGCAGGCTGCAGGTCCAGGCTAGATCTAGACTTTAGAGAGGATACAGAGACTGTGAACTTGTCTGTATGTGTGAATTATCAAATAACAGTTTACACTTTTGGGGACAAAATATGGAATTATTCGGGTGAGGGAAAAGAGTCAGGAAATAAGTTAAACTATAAGTTATTTTTGACAGGGTATAATATATAAAGTAATAATACAAGTAAGATGTGCACGCTTGCATGGGAAGCTTCTGGGAGTTCTGGGTCAGTTTGCCCAAATATGCAGTGTGTGACACATTCAGCCTGACTTTCGGAGTAAGGGCTCGCTTAGTTCGCAATCACTGTATGCACAATTCCATTTTTTAAGTGATTAATATTGGGTATTGGACTATTGGTGTCTCTCTACAAGGGCTTCACAATTACTTGAAATGAAATAGAGTTTCAGAGTTTGAACAATGTAAAAAAATGAAAATCAAGATTTCCCCTTCACTGGTACATTTACGGTAGAACTGTGTAACACTGGTGTACCCTCCCTTCCCTCTTCTTGTTGCGAAAAAAAATGCTGCCGTTTACTTTAGGAAAAAGTAGTCCAAGACAACAAAAAGAGAAAAGAAATGCAATTTGTGTTCTACTGTTTACCTTTACATATGTTCATCAATAGGAAGAAAGGTGAAGTTTGCACTTTATTCATTGTCTTTGTTCGTTAAGAAACACCTTATTGCTTTTCGGAGGGAGGAGCATCAAATAAAAACATATTTAAAACGAATAATGTTTTTTAAAATTAGTTTTACCCGCAAAAAATCAGAATCGAAATTGAGGTTTCATAGGAAAAAAATGGAGGTTTTATTTTGAGGCAAAATCGTGAAGCCCTACTCTCTACTATTTTTGATTAACCTCTCCCAACACTGTTTGTGATTACACATTTAATTTGACGATTAATTATTACACTATTAACTGTGATAAATGTCTGTCTCACAATTCAAAATTCACAGGGCAGATATGACTAACAAATAACACGTCACATTGTGAACTTATAGACTGGCTGCTCTATTTTAAAGCATTCTGCATCTATTTTTTTTCCTTCTATTGTGCACAAAAACCTCTTTCAAAAATGCGTCCCACTCCTAACAAGTTAAGTCATTTAATAACAAGATCGCTACATACAGTACATACTTGAACGTGAATTTGTCAAGCGGTAATCAACACGCCTCTAAACGTCACTTGAGAAGTCACGGAGGGGCCAAGTGGTCAGTTGGGGGGCGGGGGTGTCGTGGGATCCACACGGCGGAAGTGCTGCGCTCTGATTTGATCTCACTAACGTGTCGTCATCTCAGGCCCCTCCCACGCCCGTCCACTGCTGTTCTACGTCACATCATTTAGAGCGACGCCCACCCCGGAAGGTTGACACGCCCCTCAAGGCCACTTTCCAACGCGCGTTAGTCCAGGCTTTCCGTTTTCGCGAAAGGCGAACGAAAATGAAAGCCTGGGTGTCGAGGCTAAGTGGTCAGCAGTGTCTCTATGTTACCACCGGCCCACATTAGAGGTGTCACCTGACCCTCCAACCTAAGACCGCTTAACAAGCCCAATTAACTCAGACGACACATTCATCAACGACAAGCTCTTAAAATAAAAAAAAGCAGAGGTGGAAAACCTCAAAGGCCTAAAGCGCATTCAGGACAGGCTATCTAAATCATTAGTTCTCCCACTTTAAATATATTTTTTTCTTTTCATTTTCTTCCACCTCTCCAGAAATAGCAGATCTATACTAGCTGGAAGTGCTGCAAGCTTGTAGATCTGCGGATTATAATCTGCTATTTTTGATAACAGCCAACACAAAATCGAAAACGAGACAGATGCTTTCTTGATTTTAACAGGTAAATTACTGTACTAGAGGTGCATTGATGAAGATGGCCATTTTTAAATGATTTTCAATTCTGTTACTCCTCTACAAATATATTATATCACTTAAGTTATATAGTAATACAAAACCGATCTATAGTTACGTTATTCAAAAGATGTATTTCCATACTGTGGCATTGCTACTTGGAGTAAAAAAATAACTGTAACTAATTACAATAATAAGAACTCTGACAACGCCATTAAGCGGTGTTGGTTTACCTCTCCAGCACATACAAAAAGCGTGGCGTGGCATTAAAAGCCTATAAATACTTCTAACAGTTCCAGTTAACCTGTTGACCATCAGCGTGTGGCCCAATGGCGAGATCCCTCACGTCTCATTATGTGCAGCCGTTAGTTAGACTAAATAAGAGTATGTGCGGCGGCCTTCAGCCTCACGTCACCAACGTTGTGCCGTTGAAAACAGCCAGCGTGGCTCACAGTCCTTCAGCCCAGATTTAAGTTGCGTTTCACGTGGGAAGAAAGGCGATCTACAAGCTATCTGTGTTATACCCGAAGGGGTGAGAAAATTAGGTGATCTATCTAGCACACAAAGTGCTTCACTTTAAAGAAAGAAAATAACCAATGTACAAGCTCACATAACGCAGCGTGACACGTGGTGAGAAGGTAGTTTAACTATTGTCAATCCGATAGGCACAGCACAGCACCCCCCCACCCCCCCACACACACACACACACACACACACATACACACACACACACAAACACACACACACATACTCACTCTTGATTTATATTTACATTTACATCGCATTATAGCTTGTAGATCTGCCATCTCCGGTGCGAGACACCTATATATACCCGTATGTGTATAAATCAGGCTCCTCATGCCTCCCCTGGCTGTGTCGCGTGCTGGGCCGCGTGCCCATCTAATTCATTTCTGATTAGCAGTCACTGGGCAGCTCTCCACAGCAGCGACACGCAGGGAGGGGTAGGGGGGAGGAGCACGTGAGTGGGCGAGGAGGGGGTGATGGGTGTGTGTGGGTGTTGCATGCTTCTCTGCCCGTCAATCGATGCCTCCTCACCTGCGACGCAATTGTGGGCGAGGACACAGAGAGAGAGCGAGAGAGAGAGAGAGGACGATCGTGCCGGGTCATACACGTCGTCTGTTCCACAGCAGGGAAAGGTTGTCACCAAAGAGTCCTTTTTAGCGCTGCACATGGCTTAAGATTCTCTAGAACGATTTTGGTAATTTATTGCTTTTATCTTCATAGCATACATTAACAAGCAGGTGAGGTAATTAATTCTACCCGGTACTTCCAGTGTTTTTCAGTGAAGCCCCTTCTTTTGAAGGACCCAAGATGTGTACTGGATAACAATTACTGTGCGGCGGACAATCGTCTGCTCCTTCTCCCGGAAAGAAACATTTATGAAACACCATTATCAGTTCTTTACTTATGGGCCTTGAATAAAGAACGTTTTGAACAAAAAACGCAATCTGGTAAAATAACCAGTTTATAGTACATTGAGGCGGATGGAGAGAGGATTTTCACTTCCGGTTGCATCGGTCTCCTACCTAGAACCATCCATACGTTGGTGAGAAGCGATCTTTATCACTGAAAACAGGTTACTACTGATGTCTGGGGATGGCAATTTACAATTCAGGCATTTAGCAGACACTCTTAATTCAGAGCAGCTTACATTAATAAATGAACAAAAGAAAAAACATGAACCATGCATAAGCTAGGAACAGGGCTTGACACTAAGACTTGCCCGCTTGCCCGGGGCAAGTAAAAAAAATGGTGGGGAAAGTGAAGACTGCTAGTTGCCCGATCGGGCAAGTGTGCAACTTAGTGCACTATAACACAACACAAGATAAATTTATCTTGAAGGTGGTCATTGCGAATTTTAACTCTTGAGAGTGTAAAAATGAAACCAAATGGACCCGCAAGGGTCCATTTGGTTTCATTTTTACGTTCTCAAGAGTTACATCTGGTTAACCAACTTAGCTGGGGACCACCTGGAATCCTCTCAGGGACCACCTGTTGAAAACCCCTGGTTTAAAGCACCCAAGTAGGAAGTAAACTTAAATGCAAAATTTACAATATATTTTTGGGGGGCAAGTGACCATGACCTGAGGGCAAGTAGAACCAGACTTGCACTTGCCCGATGGGCAAGTGCCTCGGAGACCTTAGTGTCAACCCCTGGGAATATATCAGTAAATGGAAGTTACTGCAATAGTAGTTGTAAGTGTAAAAACTTAATTGAGTGGGTCAAACTAAACTGGCAATATTGCATGTTATGACATGGTACACTGGCATTCAGAACCGGCGTCTTGCATATCCCAACAAACAGTCTTGGATTATTTCCAATATATATTTCCAAACTATAAAAACCTCGATCTTGTGATATAGAGTAATAATGCCTAATAATAACAATTGCATTTTCATAGTGCATTTCCAAGTGCTCAAAGCGCTTTACAGTGGTCATTCATTCATACATTCCAAAGTGACACGGGGAAGAGCCAGCATCCTCAATTCCCACATTCACACACCAGTGGTGGCAAGCTTACACTGACCAACTCATTGGAGGCAATTTGGAATTCAGTGTCTTGCCCAAGGACACAACATGTAGACAGGAGGAGACGGGATTCAAGCCGGCCAACCCATGGATCATTGGATGACCTGCTCTATGATCCTGAGCAACAGCCATCCCATGAAACTGAACGTCATTGTTTGACATTGTTTTAGGAAACACAACAACTATCCGGTGGAGGACTCCTTCACAGAGCACAGATTGGGAAATGGTTTGTCTTGATTTTAGTTCTTTGCTTTATTTCCCTGTGACTTCGGCCTTTTTTCAGGGGAGGTGAGATGATGGTTGAAAGGAGGACAGGGCAGGGTATGGAGAGGGAGGACGTCGTCATGGTGAGTGGAGAGTTGTGGACTGCGTTTCGGACCAGGGCGGAACGGGTGTGTGGAGGAGAGGAGAGAGGGTAGTAGCAGCGCAAACCCGGACTGAACGGGGCTGTACGCATCACTGAGTTAGTGTGTGGCTGAGAACATAGCTGTGTGTGTGTGTGTGTGTGTGTGTGTGTGTGTGTGTGTGTGTGTCCACAACCCTCTCTCTCTCTCTTTCCCACCCTCTGTATGACTTTCCCTCTTCATGCTGTTCTCTTCTCCCTCTCTCTCTCTCTCTCTCTCTCTCCCTCTCTCTGTGTATCAAGGTCCCCCCCTAGTGTTCAGCAACAGTACAGGAAGGTTTGGCCATTCCTTGTTCTGCAGTTTTATAACCATTATTATTCTTACTTCATGAGAATTAGTGAGGACCAATTATAGTAAGATAAAATGGGTGCAGTACCATTTTGAGAATTTGAGTGGAGTACATAGTATAAGGTATTAAAAAGGAAATTGGGAAATTAAGTGAAATATTCTTTAGACGTTTTAACAGCTTGAATCTGGTAATAGGAAGAGATTTCAGAGGGGAATATGTAAACAATGTTAACATGAGGGTATTTTTATGAAGCAAGCTCATGTTACTTTCTGATTTCTGCCCTTTTGAGCAATCACACTAAAAGTTAACTGCACTACAGAAACAAGCCTCCAAAACAAGCATAAGGCAACACTGCCCACTACAATGATGTGAAAATTTACAAGTTGCTAACTTAATTGATTTGCAGGTGCACATTTTATTTAAAAATCTACAAGACTTGAATTGGCCATTCAAAAATAACCGAGCTACAAGTTCACACCGAGTGACATGTAATTCTGCCGTTGTTTTAAAGAGACAGAGGCCACTTGCCCACCAAACATGAAAGAAAGTGTGACAAGGTCACGGCGGCCCACCGGTTCAAGGTGGAACACGGTTCTGCTTTCAATTTCACCATTGCAGAGCTAGCGGCGCTTTCATTAGCTCCCCCATCACTCACAGACCAACGCTTTTAACGTCTTCACCTGCCGAGGCCGACTTTACACACGTGCATACACAGACACACGTGCATACACAGACACACAATAACTCTCACACACACGCACACACCCACTGAGGGAGATTAAAACAGCAGCCTTGATGGGGGTCTCAACAGGTAATTACAACCAAAGGCAATTTATCCATATATATAATTACATTTCATTAGACAGCCTCACATTATGAATGTGGAAACCATACACGCACACACGCACGCACACACACATAGAAAAGTGATGGAATATCCTCCAAATCGTCCCACACAACCTTCAGTTGGTCCCTGGTCGTTTCCACATGAGAAACAACGGCAGTGTCGACCAATTACGGGAATAATTGTCAGTGAAAATAGCGGCGTTATGTATGATGGTATGGGGGGACGGGGGGGGTGTATGGGAAATTACCTTTGTTGAAGAACATGGAGGCCATCTGACCCATCTCCACCCGCTCCACTATGTCGAAATGGTCCGTGTAACCTCCACCCGACCTCTCTGTGGAGACACAGGACAGCGTCAGGCCTGTCTCCATACTATTAAGTGGACGAGTAATTGTCACACAACTGCGGTTAAAGATTTCATTTCACTGTTAAAACCATTGATGAATATCACACAGAAATAATTGCAATTGATTAGGCGAAACAACATTCCAGAGGTGAAAGTCAAAAGCCTCAAATCACGCCTTCGCATGGTGGTGACGTGTTGTAAAAGTAGCCGATCAAGAAGTTTGCGACACAGTCATGTCATGAGCTTGTACATCTGTCATGTTTGCAAAAGACGTTCGGTGGCAGTGGTTTTCCATGAACTTCATATTTTCCCTCTTTGACAAATTATTAGAGGTTTTTGAGAATTTGTCCATTTGGCATTGTCCATTTCTGTAGCATCTGTCTGATACTGCTCAAACATGCAGACTGTCCGAAGCCAAAGAGAAAGCAAAAGAGTTGAACATAACTCAAACGTACAGTATATCTGTCTGACAGACAGACAGACAAGTTTGAGGGAGAAAAAAAAAGGTGTCTGCCTCCCACTCCATTTGTCTCAACGCAAGGCGTGTGCAATGAGAGAGAGAGATAAATAGGTTGGGCGTCAGGGTTTGTGAATGCTCTAGAAAGAGAGGGCTTTACTTGTCATTCACTCATACAGGTACAAACAAGGACATGTTAAAGTAAAAGGCAAGACCACTTTGGTAGAAGTTTGGGTTGTGTAGTTACCTTGCCATGACACAACTCCAAATGTGGACAGGAAATAAGGAGGTAATTGTTCCAGTAATTAGAAAATAAAGGGACACTTCACCATGTTTGCCAAAACATAAATGTTAATGACATTTAGAGGATTTAGAACACTTTCCTGGGGATTATATACAGTATATATTGTATATACACTCGATATAAATACAAATTTAGAAATACAATGATATGAAAACTTAAGTTGCTAACATACCGGTAGTTGATTTGCAGACTTAAACCTCGAATTGACCATCCAAAAATAACCGATCTAAAAGTTCACACCGAGTGACATAATTCTGCCGTGGTTTTAACAAATTTTGACCTGAGAACTGAGTCTACAAATGCCATCTATTTATGGGGAACACATTTGTCACTTTGACCAGTAAGAGCACCATGCACACACACAATGTGGTTTTGGATATTTTTTACATGTCATCGACACTACTTCCTGGACTACAATTCACAATTTTTGGTGGGCTGTCCTATGATGAAGATATATGCAGTATATATATACAGTATATATAAAGGCTTGATGGCTCAAGGGGGAGTTCAACGGCAGCCATCTTGGTTCAATAGTCAGTCAATACACTAATACAGTATACTCTATGGCAGCTTAGACAAAAATACTCATCGTTCAAATGTTGGATTGACAAATGGATTGCTTCATTATAAACATTTTGAATGTGGCTATGATTTAGGATACTTATTTGCTTAATTTTATTTTGGATAAAACATCATATGCAGACATCTTTGATGTTTGCAACAAACCAAACCGTTTGAAAATCAGTAGGAAATTGAGCAGGTTATGGTTATTTAAAAAGTTCATAGCCATAGACACCCTATGCTATGAGGGAGTGTGCTGACTGAAACAAGATGGCCCCCACGAAACGTCACTCTCCATTGGCCAGCAGCACGGGTGAGCCATCTAGCTTGTATATACACTCAACAAAAATATAAACGCAACACTTTTGTTTTTGCTCCCATTTTTCAGGGGATGGACTTAAAGCCCTAAAATTCATTCCAGATATACAATATAACCATTTCTCTCAAACACTGTTCACAAATCTGCCTAAATGTGTGATATTGAGCACTTCTGCTTTGTTAAGATAATCCATCCCACCTCACAGGTGTGCCACATTAAGATGCAGATTTGACATCATGATTAGTGCACAGGTGTACCTCAGACTCTCCACAATAAAAAGACACCCTGAAATGTGCAATTTTCTTTTGCCTTATTGGGTGTATGGGCCTCCGAACCAGTCAGTATCTGGTGTGACCACCATTTGCCTCATGCAGTGCAACACATCTTCTTCGCATAGAGTTTATCAGATTGTCAATTGTGGCCTGTGGAATGTTGGTCCACTCCTCTTCAATGGCTATGTGAAGTTGCTGGATATTAGTGGGAACTGGTACACACTGTAAAAATGGTAATAACACAATATTACCACATTATTACCATTTCAACAGCGCATACCAGTTCCCACTAATATCCAGAAACTTCACACAGCCATTGAAGAGGAGTGGACCAACATTCCACAGGCCACAATTGACAATCTGATAAACTCTATGCGAAGAAGATGTGTTGCACTGCATGAGGCAAATGGTGGTCACACCAGATACTGGCTGGTTCGGAGGCCCATACACCCAATAAGGCAAAAGAAAATTGCACATTTCAGGGTGTCTTTTTATTGTGGAGAGTCTGAGGTACACCTGTGCACTAATCATGATATCACATCTGCATCTTAATGTGGCACACCTGTGAGGTGGAATGGATTATCTTAACAAAGCAGAAGTGCTCAATATCACACATTTAGGCAGATTTGTGAACAGTGTTTGAGAGAAATGGTTATATTGTATATCTGGAATGAATTTTAGGGCTTTAAGTCCATCCCCTGAAAAATGGGAGCAAAAACAAAAGTGTTGCGTTTATATTTTTGTTGAGCCATCTAGCTTGTATTATATAGTTTATTTGTTTGTTTATAACAGACCGAAAGACAGGGACAAGTACATTAACTAAATGGAAATGGTTTTGTATATTTTTTCTAGATGTTCCATGTTGTTGATGCTTGCTCTGCCTGTAGTACATGTGTTCTACTTTTATTTTTGTGATACGACAAAGAAACAAGTCCTATGGATGATATAAAACGTGAAAAAGTAAGGGTGATGCTGTTTAATTCTCAACTCTGGAACTCTGGATCTCATTATTTACATGACAAGTTATGGGATTTCTATCTAGCGCCCTCTGCTGGAACACTGGTCCCTAGCAGTTCCCGTTTACACTGAGCATGTGCAAACCTCCAGGTGGAGACCATGGCACACCCCGTGGACTATCCTTCTCTCTTTATCATAGGGGCTGTCACCATGTAGTCCAGGAAGCACCTGTATTGTCCATAACATGCCTGTCACGATGGAGAGTCAGACCATGTGACATGTGTGGCTCAAAACATAACTTGGCCTTTAGTGTGGAATGTTGAAATATACTGGATTGTAATGAATTATAAAAGAAAGAACAAGAAGAAACAAAAAAGATCTGGTTAAAAGTAGGCAAAACACACACACTCTAACCTTTTATAAAGAAAACCTTATCAGCAATGTAGGCTGTGCAGAAAAGTGGGGGGATTGTTATCAGATTTGTTGAAGGTTAAATAGAATATCTACATATACATACAGTATCTACATATCTGTGTACATTAGTACTAGTAACAGTGAGTAAAATAAGCATATTACCATACAGATGCGTTATGTTCTATTTACTGTTTATTTATTCTTTTGTTTTCTGTCCATACCCTTGTTCAGGCCTGAAGGGTATGATAGAAAACACATTTTCAGCTGGGTTGCCCATTACCCATTTATCAACTTAAATTTGATAGTGTTCCTTTTCCAGTTTTCTCTGCTCTCTTTGTGTCAGGACTTCCAATTTCACTAGGTTATCATTTATGCCGTATGAGTTCTCACTTCTTACTGGATAGAATCGGTATCACCAGAGCATTTATACCCAACAATACTAATGGAATATATCCATTATCCTACCATTAAAAATACATCACTGAAATTCCAAAGAGAACAAACATGTATGAAATGGACTTACAACAATGTAACTCAGTGAGGATAATGTCCTTATCTGCTTACTTCTGAATATCAAAGAGGAACCAGCAGAGATGCATTGGCCAATGGCACCACCTAGTGCCTATGAAGTGAATGTACTTACGGACAGACAGGATGGGTCTGGTTTCAGGCTCTGATCGCCCCCGGACAACAACATCGTCATCAGAATAGTCTGAGGTGGAGTCACTCTCATGGACCTGATGGAGATAAAGTGGAATGTCTTTAAAAAAATAAAACCGAAACATCTTCAAATGCCTCTTCGCTTCAAAGTATTGATTGCAACACTTTACAGTGGTGATTCAAAACCTTTTCTCAATGGGTATCTCAAAGGTGTACATAGCTGTGTCAAGTGTTCAGATGGGTGGGCCAAGCACCAACTGAAATATCCTATTGTTCTTTACACCTCATTGTTTTTGGCTGGGGACACCTGAAAATGCTCTGGCCATGCATTGGCCATGATGTAGTGCAGTGGTTTTAAACTGGCAAAACGGTCAAAATAAAAATTCTTCTACATTTTCTAATTCTGTAGATTCTTGAAAATAATTCAGTAATTCAGATGTTTAAATATAATTTAATTCCTGAGAGCATAAAATGAAACCAAATGACCCATAAGGGTCTATTTGGTTTCATTTTGCACTCTTTGGTTACCTACTGTCCATTATTTAGCTGGGGACTACCTGGAATTGTCCTAGGGACCACTGGTTGAAAACCACTGACGTAGTGGGACGCAACAAAACACTATTGTCACAATCATTTTGTGTTGCTTACTATGGAATGTAGTTGTATTAAATAAGCAATAAGATGTTTATTATTTTTAAATAGAGACAAACTACATGTAACTATTTTGATATGCCACTTTACATGAGAACCTCCTGTCTGTGTGGCTCCTAAATATGCCATTCCCAGTAATACAGCATGCTCATGTTGAAAGTCCACTGTGCAAATTCATGCAGAGAATGACATGAAGCAGATGACAGGAAACTGCCAGCATGGCAGAATGCACAAAGTTACAGTATGTGCAAAGCAAAACCTGGCCAGCATTTCTGTGGTCGTGGTGGTTGTGAGACTCTGACACCGTGACATGCCTAGTGGTCTCTGTCCCTGTACTGGTTCTCAACCCTGTCAGGCCATGACCCCACAACAACTCAAGCTGGTGTGCACGGATTAGTGATTTCCACATTTTTTTCCCCAGTATCTTAGGTAATCTGTGACAATTTGGCCAATTGTTGATGATGAAGTTGATGTTCATGAGTTATTGTGCAGTAATGTTTTTGTTTTAATTGATTTTAATTTTTAACTTGTGATAAAATTGTAACTTAGAAATGGGCAGTGGAAGATACTTTACTGAAAAAAGGCAATCTGCAAGCACATGATGACTTGTAGGGCGAGTGATTTGATTGAATTAAACTGATATTATGTCATGTTATTACTACTACTAGATTTTGATAACCACTAGCTTCAACAATGCTTAAGTGATGTTCAGACTGAGCAGACGTAGGATACCGTTTTCTACTGCTCAGCATCCTTGAAAGACTTATAATCCAAACTTTATACGTTCTGTTATCTCCACTTAACATTTTCAGCCCAAAATCTTCTAAAAACACCTTGTCTATCCTCAGGGCAGACCATTTCATGTCGCATTCATCGACAAGTTCTGCAGCTGTGCTGATCATGAACATCCATGTCTTTAGTACCCTGCAGCTGTTCTGAATGTCTGGCACTGACACAATTTTACTTGACTGAAGGACACCGTATGGACCCATAATACAAAATCAATGTAGCTACACCTAGTGACATTTTCATATCATCATTGTCGTACATACTTTTTTTTTTTATCACCACTGTGTTCTGACTGGTCTGGTGCGCAGTTCTTCATCAGTGGGACTGATGACGCATATATTTGTCAGTGGAACTAACAAACTCATCTTGTGATATCTCTTAGATGAGATTATTTACAAGCCAGGCACCAGTTTAGTCATCATGTATACCATACACATGTACTCAATCAAGAAGTAATCTAAAAGTCTGACTGCACAAAATACAGACATTTGATGAAAATACTTTCATTAGAATGCCTTTTCTTACAGTTTTCGCACTTACAGTTTTGGCCACTGTTGACGGTCGATGTAAATTAAGAGGTTTACTGAGAAATAGAATGTCTTGCTCTAATGGATTACCATATACACTTCAGATTTGGGCGAGCCAAATATGGTGTGTGACACACACAGGCATTTCTGCCTGGCTTACATAGTTACCTGGTTTGGTCTGGTTCTAAATTACATGGTGTTAAAATGTAGTTTGAAGTTCAATGGAGGTGTTAATGCCTTATGAAAATGAATATCAATATGTACAAAAAATCGAGTCAAGCACAAAAAAGTAAAACCTGTCCATAGTGCACGAGTATACAAATGACTCCCAGTGTTTGCAAGTGTTTTAAAGTGAAATACTCCATTATGTGGAGAGAAACGTACCTCCTCTTGCTCTCTCCTCTTCCAGCGCAGCTGAGCGTTCGCTGCTGCCATCGCCTCGATTACAAACGTGGTGGTCATGTAGCTGCACAGGGAAATAAACAAAAAAATACAAGGGTTTAATTTCATTCCACTCATATCCAACTTGTGATGTCCACTGGCTTTTGTATAGGCATTCATTGGTTCAGAGCACTGTAAGAGTGCACTCAACCGGGCCTGCCCATTGTTCTGACAGCTTATTATTTTAAAGTACCATTGACGGAACGTTGTTCCAAAAACAAATCCTCACTGTTCTGATGATTGATTGATCGGCACTCTCCATGGTGCTGAAATGATAGTGGGAAATATTCTTTCCGCTCAATATGCTACTATCTAGTGTTATCTGTTGTGCAAATGTGCAGGCAAAAAATAGTAATACGTGTCAATTTGTCATTTTTATCCTACTTAAGACCCAGAGTTTGATTTTAAGTGACCACCACCACTGCCACCTCCGAAGACTCCGCAACCACTGTTCTTTCCAGTTCTGCATCCAACAGAGCTAAACCAGTTAAATTAAACTGCACAACATCGAGCAGTTGGAGGAGAGCAAAGGAGGAATTTAATAATAGAGACCATATCATACATTATCATAGGTCCCGATGGTTAGCCCAACCGTCTGGGCACCTAAGCTGCCAAGCCAGCATGATGGCGTGGCACAGGTTCAACTCCCGAGCCTGGCGGCCTTTTCCACATGTCACTCACCATCTCTGATCACCCTTTCCTGACTAACTACTGTCAACTATCAAAGGCATACTAACAAAGGCATAAAAATAATTAAGGATTCCAATCTGTATTGGCCACAGGGTGACATTCATGTCTCCGTTGATGCCAACGTCACTGAACATGGCCTTCGAATCCCGAGTGGTGAAAGACAGCATGGCCTTCTTGTCCTTGAAGATTCCCTGAGAGTACCTCTTCTCCTCAGTGTATGCAAAACCCAGTGTGAGCACTCTATCAAACCAGCCCTTCAGGATGGCAGGGACAGTGGACCATAAAACTAATCTCTAAAAAAGAGACAATTACATAAATACAAGGAAAGGAAATGAAAGGAATAAACATGAAAAGAGCAGAAAGGATTATAATTGAGGCAGGTAGAGAGAAAACAGAGGGAAAACAATGAATGTGTTGGTTGGACTGGTGGTGGTCGCCGAAAGTCCGAACTCTGAATGAGCCTGACAGATCAAATGTACAGTATTTGACCTCACTGGGTTGTCCACTCTGGAGGCCTAATGCAGGGATGTCAAAATGACCCTTTGTGGTGGACTAACGTATTTGCGCATGCATGCTCTAAGCTCTCAAACTAAACTTTGATGGTGATCACTGTCAAATGAGCTCTGCTGCTTTACAAAATCGATTTTCAAGGACTTTCCGAAATCTGAACTCTGACAGATTTTTGTACAAGTCAGCATCTCTAGATCAGCATGTGGTAGAACAGAACTCACCTCATGAAGGCAAGGAAGCAGATGAGAGCCAGGCTGACTACCCAGCCAGCTTCAGCAAAGGCCTTGGGCATGGTTAGAGCTCCTGTCCCTACAATCAGGTTGAACATGTACACCAATCCCACCTAAAAAGGCACAAAGGATATGATACACATGTGTTTAGAACTGAAAATATGCATGCTCATCAACCAGAAACTATCAAACTATACAACATCAAGGAACAATTGCCCCCTTTGTGGCTCTTGTTCTGGGTCGATTTTAGGCATTGGCGCCTGTGACTTTGTGCCACAGAGCCCTAAGATGGGTTTTGGTTGGTGCTATTGGACTGTAATAACAAATGAGTACAAACATAGGGATGGAGGAGTTCCACCATATTTATACATGAAGCAGGATGACATCTGTATATGATTTATGCCAGTACACTGCAATAGAGCAGTGGTTCCCACACTTTTTAGAAGGAAGTTAGACTCTTGGGGTCCGAAAATAGCACACAACTTCAAACTCTAATTTTGCACCATGCAGTGAGCTGGTAGATCAGCTATTTTTTATTAAATATTAGTTCTAATGCGAGGAATAAATTAATTATTGAAAGGAATGCATTTTGAAAATAATAATTTTGAAATAATGATTAAAAACTAAATGTACGACCCGCTGCAACCCAGTATCGTATTGGACAACGTTTTTTCTTCTTTTCCTTCTGGAAACTCACTATAAAATTTGTTTGGTTCGATTTGTACACTCAGAGTTACAGTAAACCAATTGAAAAGCTGAAAGATTCTCCTGTTCTGCACTAGTTTGATCAGAAAATAATAGATTGTTGGAGCTACGCGTGACACGGTTGTGGAGTTTTTTTGAAAAGTCAAATGGCCATTTGTAAATTTGGGGTTCAATTACAGATTTTCCATATAAAATGTTTGTTTGTTCTTTTTTTTTTTTTTTTTTTTTTACAGTAGAATAGAATTTCCATATCTCAATAAAAGTAAAAGTACAACTTTCATATATGAAAGTAAAAGCTACATGCTTAAACACTCATGTAGAGAGCACAACATCTATCTGCAAGACTCTTCAGCTGTAATTAATCTTTTGGACATGAGTAGAGAATTATTACGATTATTGTTGTTGTTGTTGTTGTCATTTTGGCGCCATTTAACCCATTGCAGACTATCCCGATTCTAAAAATGTCTTTGAAATACTAACCTAAGTGTACTGGAAAACTTCAAATTATTGTGTAACACATCAATTTTTGATGATACAGTACATACTTACAGAACGCATATTGGTGTTCCCGTCAACGTAAAACTACCACTAACTATGGGTTAACTTAGCATTTACGATAAATCAATGTTTAAATTTTTAAAAATGGATTTATTTCATAGTTAATAACCACCCGCCTAACCACAGAAGAGAACAAATGTCCTTCACCACACTACTGCTGCTCTGCTACAACAACAGGACACTATACAGGCCAATGTAAGGAAAGCCTGAACAGGAAGCCCTTATTATCCCTATCAGATAGCAGCCTTAAATGATTCAACGAGTCAGCACAGCTTCAGCAACACACCGAAGCATTTGTTTGTGGTTGAGTCACATGCATAATAAAAGCATAACTCACACCTTTTGGAAGACAAAAGGTCAGAAAGAATAAAGAGCTGGACACAGACATGATGATGGCCCGACAGATGTGAAGTGTAAGCACTTTGCCTTCCTCTTTCGAACGAGAAGAACAAAATGAATCTCAGAATCATCTTCCGTTTTGCATCACATGGAATCAGTGAGTCGCTACTAGAGACGCACAGCAAAATGTTGAAGTGGCAATCATCAACCAGTCCAGAAGTTACTTGTATGTGTAATAGGATTTAAACCTCCCATTCTAATATGAACTTTGGATCCAGGACAGCTGACCACTAGAACACTACACACAGCAAAACATCTCAGGAGAGGAAACGTGCAGGGACTCATAAAGGGTCCATCTGGTTCCACATATTCTCTCTCACCATATGCACACTCTTCAGAGTTATATTACGCTGTTTTCACTGTACGGAAAGGCAGGAGCCAATTAAATGCATTCTGAATTTCTGATCCTCCGCGGGACTAAGGATTGTACCTTTACACTTCCTATACATATGAACTTTGAATCCACAACACATGACCACTTTAACCTCTTACAGTAATTATCCATAAAATGCATCAGTGATGAAGACACACACACACACACACACACACACACACACACACACACACACACACACACACACACACACACACACACTTTACACTCTAGTTTAATGTCATATGTCATGGCTGGCTTCAAGAAGAACCCACACAAATCAATTAGATGCACTAATAATGCTCTTATCTAATCTAATACTTTACTTACAAAGGGGGAGTAGGGGTCGCCCGTTTCTGTGATACCACCTGCCATGGTGTTGTTGGTGATACTGCCACTGGTGCCTATATGCAGAATAAAACGGTAAAAGAAAAACACATTCAGATATTAATGCTGGATTTGGTTCTTTTTATTATGGTTTAACAGATCGATGCCACAAGACGTGATTTAAGTTATCTTGTTGAAAAGAGCTGACAGCAGCACAGCGTCCACAGCGGAAGATAGCATATCTACAAGCTCACTGAGCGGCGCTTTATTGTGAGCTACTAGGCTTGTAGATCTGTTATTTCCATTAAAGGCCAGCACAAATAAACGTAACCAACCCTCACCTTACCTGACTTCCTTCAAGAAGTGCTGGAAGTTAGCCTTAGCTTCGTGCTTCCAGTACAAATTGCCACAGAAGCAGCAATTGTACTCTGCATGGAAACCAGAAGCACTGTGCTAACTAGCTATGGAGCCCCGCATGTGTTCTAATAAGCATCCGAAGCGAAGTCAACGTGAAACGAACGCCTTTAGCGGCCATAAAACGCTCATTTTGTTTGACTGTAGACAGCTATAACTATATAATGCTACACAGCAGACTGTCTGGGTCGCGTCATTCATTGGCTATGTTGTTGTGCAGAGTATAGAAAAAATTATGACAACTACGTTCACTTCCATGGGTCCGATCTAATGGCGGTTCTTGGGGACAACAAATCGGGTCCTGGACCGGAAGTAGACAGAATTTGGACTCAAGCAACAGCCAATTATCTTAAACAGGGGCGTTATCCTGCGTCCGTGCTCATGGGGGCTGGAACCCCCCCCCCCCCCCCCCCCCCCCCCCCCCCCCACACACACACACACACACACACACACATACTATGGCGTAGTAAAATAATAATAAAAAGTAAAATTAAAAAATGTAGGTCCCATAGAACTGCACCAAGCTTTCCAACCTGTTCAGTGATGCTAGAGCCACGTCTATGACCTGATTAGCATTTGATGGCCCTGTTGCCTATAGGTGTTGTCAATGCACAGCCAACAATAGACCTGATTAGCATTTGATGGCCCTGTTGCCTATAGGTGTTGTCAATGCACAGCCAACAATAGACCTGATTAGCATTTGATGGCCCTGTTGCCTATAGGTGTTGTCAATGCACAGCCAACAATAGACGATGGTCGATGGTGTGAACAGAATCTGTGGGGTGGGGGTGGGGGGCTCAGGCCACCCAAGCCCCAGAGCCCCTTAAGTCTGAAATTCTCATGGGGGCTCTGGCCCTTGAGCCCCCACAGAGATGACGCGCCTGATCTTAAATACATTTATTTTAGATTATCTTGTAGTAATAGTACAACATAATTGTCAAAGAGACTTTAGTTGTTACCGTAAGTTGCGCACATGCCTAAATTAGCTGTTTGCGCCACCCTCGTTGAAAGCAATGTATTTCAAACTCTGGTTTGTCCCTATTCAAGCTGCAGTTTCTGTCCCCTCTATGTCACAACTCTTCTACTAGATGGCTCTGACTGGAGGGAAACTCACGTCAGCGCCTGCTTTCTGTTTACCGTTCTGTGTTCACGATGCTGCCTTGAGCCCGCCTACTGGATCCGGTCATTTACACGCACAAATACGTGAAAAACGCAGCCGTTTCCGTATCTGCCCCAACACCGGAACGCAAACGGCAAAGTGAGTTGGACCCTTGCAGTCTTACCATAGAGAGGAGGATCATATGATCGTCCAAAGACAAGCTTCTTCTTTTTTATGTTTTTACGAGGGTGGAATCTATACGTGGCAATATACTACCATCTTCAGGAAGGAATAAAATGTTGGGACGTAATTGTTTTACATGACGTAAAGCTGAAACCAGGGATGGATTTTAATAAATAGAATATTAGGCTATTTCACATTTATCTGTATATGATAGTAGTATCTATATTATACATAAGTTTGTTTGGGTGACTCATTCTTCAGACTTCTTAAAAAAAAAGAAAAAAAAAAAGCATAGGCTAGGCCTAGAAAAAAAAAACTAGCCTACTGAAGCCCCATAAAAACTAGCCTACTGAAGCCCCATAAAAAATAGCCTACTAAAGCCCCATACAAATAGCCTACTGAAGCCCCATAAAAAATAGCCTACTAAAGCCCCATACAAATAGCCTACTGAAGCCCCATAAAAAATAGCCTGCCCCACACACTGACAAAGGCAGTAGGCTAGGCCTATAGAAGACCTGGACGAAATGTAGGTCTCTTATCTGTGTCCTTTGGAATTCCTTGCCAGTCCAAGGACTATAGCTCTCACATTCCCACGCATTCAATTTGAATTGGTCTGTTTATGGTTTACATGATTAGCCTGTTCAATTTATCACGAGAGCTTTAATAATAAATAACAATGAGGGTAATAATAATAGGCCTAATACTAAACAAACAAACAAACAAGGATAATTTTGTAGGCCCATCCTCTTTGGTTTTCAGAGACAAGAAACTGATACAGGACAATAATAGTCGCCTGCAAATAAATGTTTTCCTGGGAGATGGCTGCCATAAAAGTTCCTAGACTAATATCTAATTATAATAATTACTACCAAAAAGAAACATTTAAAACTATAGAATGCCATCATTATATTCAGGGCTGCATAGGTATCTCAATGAGGAAACGAGTCTGAGTAACCAAGCACCCGAGTTTGACGTTTGGCTGTAAAATGACGTCGAGCAGTTTTGTCTCTCCAGCAAAGTGTCCCCATCTCGCTCAGAAAGAGGCTGCACATGAGCTCTCGGACCGCACGTAGGCGCTCCAATACAAAGACTCTGACATGAAGCTTCACACTAAACACCAGCACCGCTATCAACACCGCCACACTGCTGTTCATCACCCAAAACACACGATATCTCCTCTCACACCGACGCCATCTGCTCAATAAATTCTGTATGTATTCTCTTCAGAATAAATTATTGATTGATTGATTGATTGATTGATTGATTGATTGATTGATTGATTGATTGATTGATTGATTGATTGATTGATTGATTGATTGATTGATGTTTTTTATTAACAGCTGGTAGATTTACAGCACAAGCACACGTCAATACAAAACTGATAACTGGGAGTGGACAAACCAATAAAGAATACCCTTGTTTGGTGTCTACAGTGGTTTACCTCGTTCATTTCATCAAACATTTAAAGACATACAAGTTTCACTTCTGTAAAGCCCTTTGAGAGTGGTTTTGGAGGAGTCAAAGGAATTGCCCTGTGTTGGGGTCGCATTCACATTTAGGAGACATATGGCATAAGAAAAGAATTAAATCCCTTGTTTGTGCCAGTTCTGGGTTGCACAGGGTTTGTTGAGCCCCTCTGGTGTTGTGGGAGTGGACTTTGACTTTTATGTACTGTGCATCTCTGTTGTTATCTGTGGGTAGCCTGTAAAGCTGCTCTCTAGCCTATTGCATGCAACAACAAGCTCATTTGCAACGTATTAGTAACAAGGCATGTTTTGGCAGAGTAACATTACATAGGCTATTAGCATTTTGGCAGAGTGATCATTACAGTACTTTTGCTGTTAAAGGTAATAATATTATAGTAGGCCTAATATATTGTGTAATTCTTTACTGCCCAACACTGTCATTGATCCAGATTGGATAAAATTGAAAATGTATGTATTATACTCCTGCAGTGAGTATATGAATGTAATGTTAAAGTGATTCACTTTAATCCTATCTAATCTTTGGTCATTTCAATGAATATGTATGCCAGGAACCCAACAGCTGTGATTAAATAGAAAACAGCAAAAATGGTGTCCAGACGTCTAGCCACTCTTCCATAGTATCCAGGCGTCCTCTTCTCTTGTTTCACTTGGACAGAAAGCCATTGCTGATGAGCAGTGTTGATGGCATCCAGGAAGTGTTTGATATGGTCAGGGTCACTCTGACTGCCCACACCCAGACATTTATCTTTGCTCTTCTCACTCGTTTCTTCTTCAGTCTCCTGAAGACTGGTCTCAGCATCTGAGAATTACAAGTAATCACTGAGTCCAATACTGCACTGGAGAAACAACAACAACACGACAGACAGACTAGTGGGTGGCAAATGTCTACACTTTACACACTAGCCACCTATAAGGTAAGAAATTAATCACATGTGAAGTGTCATCATACATCACATTTCTTGCTCAGCCAGTCTTATAACAAACGTTATTCAAGCCATGTGTAGTGCGGATCAAAGTAATAGTGCCTCTTGGTGCTCAAAGAGGATTTGAACTCTTACAGCTGAGAGCTTGTATTTTGTATGGTACATTACCTTTAGTAGTAGCTTCAGGGATTGCCATGGTGCTGTTATTGTTGACGTGGTTGTCGATATCGAGCAGGAAGCACACCAACATGGACTCCAACAGGCTCAGTCCCGTCAACAAAAAGATACCGACGCAGTGCATTGCTGGAGACAAAACATTTATGTGAGCGGGTGCAGCCGCTTCGACCTCTATCCATCGATTGAATAGACACTTATAAGCAAAGGTCGTACAATGCCTGACTTTTCTCAAGGTTACTTGCCGCATGTTGGGTTAGTTTCAAGTGTTTATATGAATAAGTTTGCTTGATCAATCGATTGACCGATTCATGGACATAGTATATTTAAATAATTTAAATGCATATCAAATGTTTGTAGGGTCCTAGCTCCCACCTATCAGTGGTAGACGGTGGTCTGTGGCGGGCAACATGTCTTTCAGTATCAGCAGTAAGACAGAGATGGACAGCAGGAGTGTGACTTTGAAGCCCAGTTTTTCGCCTCCGGCATTAATGAAGAAACAGGCCAGGTCCAAGATGAGTAAAAAAGTGACGGGTACCAGCAGGTTCATGACGTACAACAATGGCTTGCGCTGGAGTGTGATCTGCACATATCAAAATACAATTACTAAATGTTTAACAAAGAATTGTACGAAATGTCGTCATGTCTGTCCATCTGTGTGTAGGCCACGTGTACAACGAGAACTATCTTCCCAATCAACTCAAAACTTTGTTCCGCTAAAGGACTGAAGTAATGAGTGGGATCTGCCTGCGAGTGAATGAGTGAGTGTGAGTGAGTGAGTGAGTGAGTGAGTGAGTGAGTGAGTGAGTGAGTGAGTGAGTGAGTGAGTGAGTGAGTGAGTGAGTGAGTGAGTGAGTGAGTGAGTGAGTGAGTGTATATTTTCAAGAACAGCCTGACCAATGAAAGCGACATAAGCATACAAAAACGCAACATACGCATTACGCCGACAGACTACATTTGCATTAACAGGTCACAGATGGATGGCACAAGAGTTCTAGATTGTGCCTGCATACAGAGATAAATTAATTAAACATATTTTTCTAATCATGGTTTTTGCATTTGACAATGACCTTAAGAGATAGTGAAATCATT
>CM076965.1:37354884-37449884 GCA_039105355.1 Benthosema pterotum | reverse complement strand
GCCTGCAACTATAACAATATTTGTTTATGCTATCGATTAAACAAGTGTGTGTATGTATATTCACAGTTTTCACACAGGTACATAAAGGAATATGCAATAGACAGAAGCTGCTAGGTGATATGTTACATATTAGTTTAATTTATATAGGCTATAATGATTGTCGTCAATAAAACTTCCCAATTCAGGATTCAGTGATCCAACTCAATACGGCCTCTTCAAAGTTGCCAGTGTCATGGCATTAAGGGGTGACGTTGCACTGGCGCGTTGTACTGGCACAACAGTAGAGTTGCTGGCTGTATTCATACAGTATATGAAATTCCGGTTGATGGTTCAGCTTCTCCATGACATGTGCCATACATGGAGCATGTCTTGACTTTTGAGTACAGGCTTTGATGAGGTAGATCAATATATGGAATGTCAGAACAGATCAGCTCCACGCTGTACTGTATATGGAGATCTAACGGAGAGTGACGAACATCATAGATATTGGGCGGATGCGAAATGCAGGTTTTCATGGTAAAGCCGCAATTATCATCACTAAGGTTTTTATTTCATCTGGATTCTCATTATAATCAATGATGTGGAAAAAGTTGAAAAGTGTAGATTGCATATCACTATATTTAAGCAAGCATTCGTATAGTGTCACTTACCACAGCAATGACAGCATTAATGAACATGTCCAAAGTCACTACTGTAGTTGTCTTCCAGGACTTTACAGGACGCATATCTACCAGTACATCATTTCTCGTGTCCAGTTCAAGGAATCTCAGCAGACTTCTATAGGAACAGTCCTGCTCCTCCACAGCGCCACCTACTGCTGAACAGACACCTCACCATGACATTGTTGGGTTTTATTTTGTATTAATTTTGACATTTTCATGTCCAGACATAGATTCTCCTTTCACAGTAAATATAAATTTGTATAATATATTATACAAATAAAGAAATATGTCCTTTTGCCTATGCCTATCACCAAAATTGACATATACTGTAGCACAAGTCATTGGACTTTGTTGTTTTAGTTGATTAGTGTCATATGAAAGCAGGGAGTCATAATAAGCTTCAACTCATTGTTGCAGTCTGTTGCAGACCATGAGTTGAGAAAACAAAACATGCATGAAACATTAACTGTCAATTTTGTGTCATTGATTGCAGACATGCTTTATCAGTATGTGAACTGTGCTGTTTACTAATTTTGGATTAAAAGTAACAGTTAGTCTAATCAAGATGACTGTCTCTGTACCAAAAAAGAGTCTATTTGTACCAGAAAGACAGTGAACTTACCCAGCAGCAGTGTCACAGAGATCAGAAGCAAGTGGGTGTTCATGGCTATGCAGGGTCTGCTGAGGTCTGTATGAGCCAAATGGACACAGGGCAGTCCTTCTTATAGCCATGTCAGAGCACACACTACAATGTGCTTCTGCACAGAGCAGGCTTTTATACGTTTTCATTTATACAGAAAACTGTCATGATTGATCAACTGTCATAGATCGATGTCAATGTGTTAGTTCATCTGCTGAATAAACTAATTGATATGTTTTCATTTCATATATGTATTGTATTGTATTGTATTTACCCATGCCGGACAATTGAGGGCAAACTCCCTTTTTCAGTGATGGCTTGGTAGCCCTCATAGAATGCTGATCAGTGATCACACCTTGCAATTACAACAAAAAGGTGGATATAGTGACAAAGCAGTCAGGCAATCAACATTTACACAGTAAAAATCAACAGTTATAATTTAATGTAAAAGTGACAGCCTGATAAGTCAAATAATATACTGTATACTATACAGACTGTTGGTGCTATTAGTTTAACAAATACAAAAACATATGGAATTGTACATGCCCATGCCACATATACTGTATATGCCATATATTTTTCAATTTTTAAAACGTACAACACAGGAGGTGTTTACAATGCATTAGCACTAGCTGGCACTGTGCCCATGGGCACTTGTTGAGTGCTTCCGGTTGGAGCCGGTTTACTTTGGTTATCCATCAGACTCCTTCAATAAACTATAGTACTGTAGCTCTCAAGTAGTAAAACAACTTGGAGCCTGCACTTGTAATGTCATGTGACAATAAAGATTGATTCTGAATCCTCTGATTCCAATTGGTACACTCAGCATCTCGGAAAAGAGAAGGTAATGTTACAGTAATCTCGTAAGGGTATAATGATAGTGTAGTTCAATTAAATTACTTTTCCATTAAAGCATATAGCAACAGTTGTGATAATCTGTGTTCATGTCAAGTTGCTAATTTGTCAATAATGTGTTCAAATTCAGTGTGTTTGCCAGATAATAGTTATTTAATTATTCATATAAAGTTATTCTTCATCTGCCTACAAGGCCGATTTTGTTATTTTCCTGCACAGGCCACTGGACTGCCTCAACGTCTGTACCTTAAGTGGAAATTGTAGCCTTACGGCTTATATAAAAAATTTAGATGGCAGCCAGCAGGTCTCGCCTGACGTGTGGACAGCTCAGTTCATGATTATCATCAGCTCATTGATCACCATTAGTATGAAATATTGCATCAATTTTATTTTATTTCATTATTTTGGTGTAATGCTGTATAAACCAACCTTTGATACACCCTCAAAACTATTGGTCCCTAACATGAAAGAAAACATGAAGAAAAAAAGGAAATAACAAAAAACAAACACTAATATTTTACTTTCTCTAATAACAAACTAAAGCATGGACATCGGTTGAAAACAGCTAAAGTTGTCCTTTCATCATTCAATAAAGCAGGTCTCCAAAGTAAACCATTTTCAAAACCACTCTTCATATATGTAGACCATGAATACAACAACAGCAGCTAAATAGATACAAAAGTAAGACCAGTCAACTATCTGGGCCACTCTCCCATAAAACCCTGCTTTCTTCTTTCTTGGTTTCAGGTGGTCGTAGCACCATTTCTTCAAATCCATCAACCAAAGAACACAATGTTCCTCCCTTTTCTTTGGCTGGCTCTCCATCTCCTTCAATGTACACTCAGCATCTCGCACAGGCTCTGAGAAGGACATGTTATGTTTTGGTAATATTTGGCACTCATCACATGTCTTGCAATTCCAAAGAACTTTGATACAATTTGATGCTAAATATGTGTGTCATATCTAGCAATGAACAGGAAATACGGGTTAAATGCCTTTTCCATTCCATAGATACACTTAATAATAATACTAATCTAATCAACTGTCTATTAAAAGTATTAATGACTAGCCTTTGGAGTAACTATAAGTGACCTACTGTATTTCATTTGAGCTACAGTTACCACCTTCTATTGATGAATATGTTTGATGCTGGCACACAGACAGTATTACTGCAGTATTAGTTGCTTTCTAAGCCAGCCATGTTTTGTTTTGTTTTTGCCTTCTCTAGTTTTAATCGGTTCAAAATGAGCTATGCCCGTTTAGGCCTCACATTCAGAACCATGAACTGAGACGGTGCATTCATCATAATTTACAGAATTGGATTAAGCATCACATTCAGAACTATGAACTGACATTTATCATCATGGACAGAACTGGATTAAGCATGGACAGAGACGGCTGTGTAATGACAGGACAAGAGTTGACTCGCTGCTCGCTCAACGAGGTAAGCTTTAATATAGTAGTAATTTAGTAATTTAAGAAATCATGTCAAAGACCCCCAAATGTACCTGTCCATAGGCTCTGAATGAAATGCAATAAAAGATTTGTGTTGGCAATTTTTCGATTTGCAAAAGCACTGTGGCACATGGAAATCAGAGTGTTGTGATTTCCATTAGGTCTGGATTGAAGTCATATTAGCTTTCACTCTTGCGACTGCAGTCCAACGATTTTACACTTCCCTGATCTTCCCTGTAAAGAAGGTTTTCCCCTGTTAAATGTCCACCTTTCCCCAAGTGCTAATGGAAGACCCTAATAATGTAAGGGCATAACTATAAGCTGTCTTATCTGTATTGCAATAATGCATCCTTTCACCTGTCATCCTTAGATCATCTTGTCCCTCTTTGCAAGTGGTTTTAGTACACAGGTGAAGATCCTCATCATTCTTACTGTCCATATGGAACAAGAAACTGACCAGTATGGTCACCAGCAGGCTCACACCCGTCAGGATGAAGACTACAATGCAGAGAAGAGCTAAAGACAAACACACAGGTACAGTATTCCCTTAGTTCCGTACATTTATTCCCACTCAGCAACAATGGTACAGATGAATAGTGTGTAACTAAAAATAAAATGGTAAATTTAGTGTCCTCCTCACCTATTAGTGGCAGTCGGTAGGCGGCTGTGGAGGGCAGTATGTCTTTCAGAATCAGCAGTAAGACAGATATGGAGAGCAGGATGGTGACTTTGAAGCCCAGTTTTTCTCCTCTTGCATCGTCGATGAAGAATGTGGCCAAGTCCAGGAACAGCAGAAAGGTGACTGGTATCACCAGGTTTATGATGTACAGCAATGGCCTCCGCTTGATCGTGATCTAAAAAAAGACCAGGAGCTCTTTACAAGGGCAAGTCCCAGGCAAGCGTCTAATTTGTCTTTTGTGTCTCGTAAAAGGTTTGGGAATTACTGGCCTAAAGCATTTAGGACCCCCATTTCGAAAAAAGAAAAAGAAAAAAGAACTTACTGTATACTTCAGCTGGTCCCAGACTAATGTACCTATGTTGTACTTCTCCACAGTCATGTTAATGTCCACCATTTCCCATTCTTCTAGTGATGTTAAGATGTTTTCAGTGTGCTCCTTCATCATGTCCTGGGTAAAGTAGTGCGACAGAGTTACTTCTCGATCTGAAATGAAAAAAGAAAAAAAAAAAAGCTGATAAAAGACTGAATTAAAAGAATGCATTTATTGTGGGGCTAGTTATTTTTTGATAATATCACAATTTAACTTTGTTGTGAACTACTTAAGAACCGCTTTTATTTGACTTGATTCAAAAGTGCTCTATACTATGGTCGACCTACAACAACATGGCTAAACATTCTGAGGAGACCCAACCAAAGCTACCTCTGTTTAGAATGGATTGGAAGGTGATATTGCACGTCTGAGTGTCAAAGGGGAACCTGTAGAACTCCATCTTGCACCTGGCGGTCAGTGGGAATCGATCTGCCACTTGGGTCTGTCCGGTCCGCACCAGAAGAGCATATTTGTTGTATTTGGAGAGATCGATGTTGGCAATGCTATGGATGGAGGAGGAAGACATACAGCCATGACAAACCGATGGTAATTCACTAGACTGACATTGACAGACATTGACAGTCACCTCAATGGATCACAATACATGACCTAAAATGAAATACCTGTGGCAAACTGCAATTCAAAAAAACGTATAAAAGTATAAACGTTGGTTTTCAATGGTGACACTGCATGATACTGCACTGCAAACAAGACAATTTGTATGTGATTCTGCATTTTGGTTAATTGAATTTAAGTTAATTTAATCTGTTGATGTATGACACACGCACGTGTGTCATAGATCCAGCGTGGCATGGAAAGCCATGCCACGCTGGACATAGGTCATCAGGCTGAGGCTTTGCATACGTACCATACATAGAACTATATCATACTCACTTCTCCACAATGTAGATGTCTGGTATCCACAGCTTTTCCCTTTGAACATGAATGTGTCCAATTCCACAAAAGTCATCAGGGTCCCATTGTAAGAAGTCACTGTTCCAGGTCTGTGTGAAGACAACAAAATGACATTGACTTGCATGGAACACACACACACACACACGCACACACACACACACGCACGCACGCACGCACGCACGCACACACACACACACACACACACACACACACACACACACACACACACACACACACACACACGCACACACACACACACACAGTCTCACAGTCTCACACACACACACACACACACACACACACACACACACACACACACACACACACACACACACACACACACACACACACACACACACACACACACACACACACACACTTACTATTGAAACTGTGACAAAGCAGGTGAAGGTCTGAGTCCGCTCATTCTGGAGACAATAACAGATTAATGGTATAATTTAGACACTGTCATACAGACAGTATTGTGGAAATGTTAAACGTTTATTGTATTTTTTTTCCTAGAGACATGGATTTATGGAATTATCAGCATATAGAGCTATTTAACACTTTCTTGAATGATAATAATAATAATCATTCCACATGTGTAGATTATTGTCAGACATTATTTAGATTAAACATGTCAAATGTTACATGCACACTTAGTCCCTCCCGTGTGACATTCCACATGTATGAGACAAGTGAAGCAGACTTACCACATCCAGGATAGAATTGAGCAGCATGTCCACCAACACTGCCGTGGGCTGTGTGAAGTTCCTGACAGGCCGCAGCTCTGCCAGTGCAGCACTGCGTTGTTCCAGGTTGAGGTGGCTGAGCACAGCGTGATATGAGCACACACTCTCCTGTGTACCCAAAACAACTCCTGATAAACAGCACAGGCCCATTTTATACTCCTTAATGTTTAACCAATGAGAGAAAAAAGGTGACAAGATTTTGAACTTTGACACAAACTGCATTGTGTTGACAGAAAGGTCATTGGTTCTCAGAGTCGGTATGGAGGTGCCCCAATTAGGGGGAGGCAGTAGCCTAATGCATGTTATTGTGAGGCTACCTATTGGACACGGAGAGAACACACAGGCCCTTTTGCTAACCCCCACCTCGGATATAAGGGCACTGATGGTGTGGTGGAGGAGACGCCGCCAGCACCCACAGTGTCCCTAGTGGGAATTGAAGCCATGACCTTCTGTGAGCTCATGTGCTCATGTGATCACAACTTCATTGTTTTAATGTTATTATGTTAATTATTAGAAAGAAGGAAAGTGGTCTGATATCCAAACTCACCCAACAGAGTTAGAGCACAAAGACAGCAGAAAATGCTCATTTTCCTGTCCATCCATGGCATTTTGGTTAAGATAATTTATTGATGCTCTCCAGCACCTTCTCACTCGCATTTGTCCTTCTGTTTGTTCCCTACACACATATGTCACTCAAAATAAAAGAAAAATATATATACTCTGGTTGGGCTTATTTTGCTGTAGCCCAGACCTGTCATCTATATTGACTGATGTCCTCCTGTCTTTTATATGTGTATATATACTGTATTGCCAGCTGAAAGTTGGCATCCAACCAAAATATAATCATAACGTTTGCTTAGCAAGGTTGACCTGCTGTATATAGACTGTGCACACACATCTGCACATGATCTGACTGTTGTCTTGTCTTCTGTTCTTGGATGGATGAGGATAATGATACCTGCTCATCAGCTGAGCAAATAGCCTGCCCTGTGTCAATAATCACTGCACTGCACACGACACAGGCTGTAATATGATTCTCAGTAAAGACAGCATGTACTACATTAATTAAGTCAATGGAGGACTACGCTTTTATCCCTGTTTGAACCCATCCATCCACCTGTCCAAACTATGATGGTTTATTTTCCTACCAAATTAACTCAGGTGGTCATGTGACAATACAACAGATGTAAATACACAAGCATTTATCGTAAGATACTCATTGTGCACTTAACTTAATCTTATAGTGTTCCTCTTTTAGAATGGTTCAACCATTTCCTTAATTTTGTGGGTGTGTCTCTTCCTGGGCCCTTTGCATCAGTTTGGGTCTGATGCAGGTGGGAGATGGTACAATATCTTCTGGGTCTTGAGCTGAGAATGTCATGGGAAGTGCAATGTGTGCATTTGTCCAACATGCTGAGACTGATGACCTGCATATGAATATGTATACACATTACACACACAGGGGAGGATTATCCAACAAGCCTGTTCGGGCTGGCCCAGGGGCCCGAGCTTGAGCATCCACATGGCCACACAAGCTCAGTGGACTCGGAGAGTTTTCTGTTTTCGATGATGAAATGCTGTTGGTTTAGTGAGATAACTGTAGTTAGTTAGTAACAGCAGTAGTTTTTTAAATCATTTTCAATATAAGCACTCTAATTTGAAATATCTTGGGTTGTTTTGCATGCCATCGTGTTTGGGGGGCAATCTGGGTATTTGGGGGGGCATTGCCCCCCTTTGTCCATGCCTAGATACGCCCCTCATCCACAGTGTCCCTAGCGGGAATTATACCCAGGACCTGCTAGCTGTGAGCTCATGTGCTCATGTGATCACAACTTAATTGTTTTAATGTTATTATGTTAATGTTAATTCAAAATGTTTTATTTGATTAGAATATATACAACTCTTTGTCTTTGGATCTTTGAATTTAAAACAATGCAATAACAAATAAGTATTCTGTGGCACCCCTGGACCTTTCTGACTGCACCCAGGACCCAATGGATTGCACCCTGAGAAACACTGTATTGTATGACTACAGTGACCATGGTATGGCTAACCCTAACCCTCGAATTACATTGTCATGGCCCATCAATTGTGCCCACTAAGCATTTTGACACGTCTTGATAATTGGGTCTATAAGATTAGATGTTGCCTAAAAATAGCCTAAGAACCAGCTATGTAGAGACTTTAAAACAACATTGTTATTTATGAATATACTGTACGTTGAAAGTCTGAGGCTGGACCCAGACCACTAAAAGATTTTCATTTTTAGACTTATTTTTTTACATTTTTTTTAATGTCTTAATGATGACTGGTGCCTTCATTGTCAGCTACTATGAACCATGCCTCCACTGCACAGCTGCATATGTATTGTCCCATTATTACACATGTTTGAACATATTATGTGACATGACAGGGTATGACAACAAACAGTCTCTCTGCCTATATAATGTGTCCAGCCATCTGGCCTCAGCCTCAGGCAATCCACAATGCTGTTTCCAACAGTAGCTTTCATCTTCCTGAAGGGTGAGTGATTATTATTACTATTATTATTACCCGAATAAAAGGTCCTTTCAAAGTAAGTTAATGCATATGCAGCTGTGAGTTCTTTACTTTTAAATCTGCACTATATGCACTCAAAAAACCTTTTGGCCATATTATCATCTACTCAGGCGTGAAAACACAGTTGATGTTGTTTTTTTAATTGATCCAGTATTTAATTATTTGATATTCATTTTAGCTGCCCTGTCCTCTTCCTATACAAACCCAGTCTCGGCTTCCTACCGCTAAGAAAGAAAAAAATAATAACAATATTTAAGAAAAATAAAATAAAACACTAAATGAAAAACCCCTCACAAATTAGGAGGACAATATCAGTCACCAGGAAAAAGACTGATGTTTTGATGAATGTATCATCGTTAAAATGGAATTTTAAGTTACATCAAATATCTAAATGATTGAATGAATCGAGTCTTAAAAACTGTCTGGTGTTGCATGAGCCCGAGTAGATGAAAAAAAAAATCCAAGAAAGTTTCCTTTTTTGAAAGTGAAATATACCTTTAAGCCAAGTTCATTAGTTATATTATATTACCATGCTCAAAATGCTATTCCAAAGTTACATAGTGCTGCTTTAACAATGGTTCCAGTTCTTTTGTTGATGTGCTTTGTGTTGTTCCTTGTCCATAGCAGGTGTTTCTTATAGTTATGGTGTGGATTGCTCATACTTTGGTCTACTGGATCACTTGAACCTGACAAGCAAAACTGATGTGCTGGCAAATTTTCGGCCTGTGAAAAATTGGACAACACCCACACGCGTTGGGGTGGATTTACTGATAGTTGGTATCCTGGAGGCGGTAATTAAGCACTTCATTATAATATTCTTTGAAAGCATTCAAGAAGATTTTTTGACAATTACAGTATATTGTAAAACATTACTTTACACTGTGACTTTGAAAATAACTTACAGTAATTCCTACTCTGTGCAGAATGCATTGGCTCAAACCATCACCTGCCATGTCTACACCACAATGGTGAGAATTGAATTGTTCTAGGATACATTAATGCATCTTATAATTATTTTTTAGATCACATATGGGAAAAACAGATGTCCTTAGAGTGTCCTTTATGAAATAATTGTTGGGATTAAACAACTTAAACAACAATCTTTCTGCACACAGGGCTGGCGAAATGAATTCCTCTCCTGGGAACCAAATGAGTTTTGTGGAATACAATCTCTTTCCATCCCAAGAGATATGGTGTGGATCCCAGATGTAGTTATCATCGAGGAGTATGTTTTGTGCTTGATCATTCTCAAATTTTGCATGTGATCTGCTTCTGCAAAAAAATAATATATTGTGCATAGCCTCTAAAGTCAATAAATTAAATGTTTTTTCTATAAACTTTTTACTTTCATCTGCTTTCATATGCACTATTAGTGTATCTGACAGTGGAAGTACTACAAAGAGTCCATATGTCATTGTGACCTCTTATGGCTGGATAGCAGGATCTGAAACTCGCAAATTGACCACCACATGTGAGATGGATCTTATGAAGTTCCCATTTGATACTCAAAAATGTACCATCACTTTCACATCCATGCTACATCCAGGTGAGTCATCCTAGTACTGATATAGGTCTACAGCAGTTTGCATTTTTGTTGTCATTAATTTCTACTTAATTAACATACGTTGTATGATCCTTCTGAAAGTGGCATCATCACTGTGGAGTGTGGAGTCAAAGCTAATAGAAACGGCAACATGCTACAATAGAATACATTCTCATACTGAGCAGTCCTGCCACTTTCCTAACATCGACTGTGTCCAGAAATGATTTCCGCAGTCATCTTCCCCAGACTTTTCGAAAATGATAAATACGAATACGCCGCGGGCAAAGCCAACTTGGTTTGTGACAAATCATGACAACACACACAATATTATCATACAATATCTAATTAGCAGGAAGAAGAAAACAGCTGGATACAACATTTTTTGTTTTGGTATTCTGAAATGATTTGGTTGTCCCAAAACATTGTGTGTTGTGATGACTTGCAACGACCTGAGTTGCCTTCCCCCAATACAAACCGTAAAATATTTTTTTAAAAAGCTATGAGGAAAATGAATGGGGAGTTCATATCTGGACCACGGGCAATATCATGAAAGGGGTGGGACTGCTCAGCTCTATGTGGGAACTGTCTACAGCACTCCTCTGAGACAGCGTGCATAGCGGTTGAAAATGGGTGAAGTGGTCCTTTAAGAAAAGATGTGCTTTTATCCACTCAGAGTCAGTCATAATGTTGGGTGGAATGGATGATGCAGTTGAAATTATGCATCAATCTACAACATTCATGAGGACGCAAGGGGAATGGAACCTCAAGAACATTACCATTAGTAAAAACAGCCCTACGGATCACAACACACAGCTTATTTATGAGGTATTAAAGAATAGTTGATATTGAAAGTATTTTCAATAATAACAATCAATAAACATTTGAAAGAATTTTTGATATGATCTTCATGCTTCATCTCTGTGATGCTACAAATCCAGATCACGATGAAAAGAAGGCCGATGCTGTATGCAATGAACGTCATAATGCCTCTCATCTACTTCCTGGTTCTGGATGTGGCAACCTTCTTCATCAGCGAGGCCAGAGGAGAAAAACTGGGCTTCAAAGTCACCCTCCTGCTGTCCATCTCTGTCTTATTGCTGATTTTCCAAGACATGTTGCCCTCCACCTCTGAAACATTACCTCTTATAGGTGAGGAGAACCTATAGCTGGGTCTGCAGACTACAATGGATAATAAATCTATGCATTGTCCAGTGTTCCCGTTATTATCAATGACAGTGTCTCTCCGGCCTTATTGTAGCTCAGTATTGTCTGGTCATCTTCACATTGATGACCATGAGTGTTCTGGAGACCATGATGGTGTGCTTTCTGGTGGACAAGGACGGTGATGTCAGCCAGGATGCTCTGAACTCCACAAAAACCTCAGAGGACACTCTGCAAGATGCTGTCCTCCACAAAGGTATGTCACAGGCTCTAAATGCGAACAAGTTCAAATCTCAAACCCCGGCGAACTTTGCTGCGCGTCACTCCCCATCTCTCTCACAATTTAATGTCAGTGATTGTCCCATGTTCTCCTATCAAATAATTGCTGCTCTATCAAATGCATCAAATTAAGAATAAAAAACATGTATCCTTGCGGTGGGTTGTTATATGATTTCATCCTTTCAGAACCGGTTCTAGATGGTGTGAATGCTGAGGAGAGAACGGTGAGTGAGAAGTTCCACTTGGAACGGCAGAGTGATGCTGTGCTGCTGAAGCTGATCCTAGAGGAGGTGAAAGAGGCTCGTCACGACTGCTTCTGTGCTGCTACGACAGGACAAGATAAGAAGAAGTATGGATACTACACTACACTGGCCGGATACATTGATACTGTGTTCTTAGTATTGTACGTCATTACCATTGTAGCATTTATTGTGTGGATATTTAAGGTGTGGCATGAATAATATGATTAGTTATACACTACACTACACTAGAGTATCTCCACTATTTGCGATATAGTTGTGGAAGTCTGAACAACCCATCATTTTTATGGCATGTTGTCAAATGGGCCTGTAGTTCTCTAGAAAATGTTTTCTGTATCTCCATCAATCAGAGTGTACATCTGTATGCCCTCACAAAGGTACAGTAGACCAATCACAGCTCCACTCACACTGTGCATACAATGAACCACAAAGGTCACATTTTTTGAGTAATGTTATTTCATAAACTCACTTTGTTTGCCCCTTGATTTGCAAGTAATTGTTTAATTGTGATTGATATCATGGTTACCGGTATTCTACTATTTGTTAAAAGAACCTGTGCAATGTCTTTCTTTCTTACCTTATTTAAAATGAACAAACAACAATGATGTACTGTATTAAAGAGCATGAAATGACCCAACCATAACAATAAAAACACAGACATTGCAATCATAGCACTTTGGCTTGCTGTACAGTATGCCTTCACACAATGGTGTCATTAGGAGCTGTATTCATAGCCTAATATGTCCACATAGTGTTTAAGTAGTGTGCAGAAGACCTGCCTCATCTGTTTCATTTGGTCATTAAACCCTGGACACCTTGTGGTTAATGGACAATTTCACTGACAATGTGTTGACAGTGACATCAGTACAACACAGACTATTAACGCCTGCATCTTGCAGCTTGTTACCGTTCAGGTTCAGGAGTGTCAGAGAGGAGTTGCAACAGAGAACAGAGGCCAGATCTTCACAACATCTTTCTGTGAATCCACATCTCACCAATCTGAATGGAGATGAACACATGGAGACTTGTGGTTCTCCATGCTAGAAAAAACAGCATGATTTCCAAGCTGGTCTTAGGTGGTTTATGCTGGTCTTTGCTGGTCTAGCTGGTGAACCATGCTGGTAGACCAGCATGAGTTTAGCTGGTGATGCTGGTCTAGCTGGTGGACTAGCATACCAGCTACAAAACACAACATACAGGGTATGTTGGTTTTGCTGAGATGCTGGTATGCTAGTCTAAGCTGGTCTAGATGGTGGTTTTGCTGGTCTAGCTGGTGAACCATGCTGGTAGACCAGCTATGTGTTTAGCTGGTGATGCTGGTCTAGCTGGTGGACGAGCATCCCAGCTACAAAACACAACATATGCTCAGGGCTGCAAACTTTTAGAAAATGTCAAGAGGGAGAAACTACTGTCTTAATGCATTCATTTTTTTTTCGGCTGGCGCCAATTTTTTTGTGGATTTAGCCTATTTTAATGATTTGTAATCTTTGAGACTGATGTCTTCACCCCCCCTGCCAGCTGTTCTTCAGCCTCGTTGTGCCCTCTCTCTGATTAGTGTATACCATGGGGACACCAGCCACACATCTATTTTCCTGGCTTCATAATAGACAACCATTCCCAGTTTTGGCCACAAAGGAGACCTTTGACCCTTGCTAATGCCACAAACTCCACAATCAAACTGAGTCTGTATGACAAGACTTGAGTCTCTATGACAAGACTGAGTCTCTATGACAAGACTTAAACAACACTTCAAGGAACAGCCACTCCTTTGGGGTCCAGTGGCTGTCATAAGAAGGTGGTGGTCACTGGCCACACATTGACAGCTTCTATCCAGAACAAGATTGAAGCACCGTCTGCTGCTTTTAAACTTGCATTCAGAACAGAAATCCCAATATTCTAAAATGTTAAATAAATATTCCTACTATGGCAAAGCTACCCTTATTTTCTTTTCCCTTTTAACACACACACACACACACACACACACACACACACACACACACACACACACACACACACACACACACACACACACACACACACACACACACACACACACACACACACACGCTGCTAGCCATGATGGCAACCTACTGTAATACTAATGACGTTTGTCAACATCAAAACATTGCCATGATTCATGCATACTTGTAATGTAATCCATTAATAATAATTCAGTTGAATTGTACCTCACATAACAGGTCTTCATCCAGCAGCTGTCATTTTCTACCCCCCTCAATAGCGCAACTCGACTTCTAGCACGGCTCTTCTATTGGCTCCGGTCTGGTATCTGGTCTGATAAAACCACCTTTTTTCTACTCTGTAGCCAGCTTTCCATGCAGCTCTTGCGAAGAGAATGTTGAATGGAAAACAAAATGCGAATAAGTTTCCATTTTGCGCAAAAATACTTTTTCGCTGAAAGGTGGTGGATTTTGGAGCGTATAATGTTTAGTTTTGGGTATGCTTTTGGGTAGTTTTGGGTACTTTTGGGACTGCTTTTTGGTAGTTTGGGGTACTTTTGAGTATGCTTTTGGGTAGTTTGGGGTACTTTGGGGTAGTTTGGCATACTTTTGGGTATGCTTTTGGGTAGTTTGGGGTACAATTAGTAGGACCCAGACCCGTGCATATGCTGGTTTTGCTGGGAAGATGGTATGTTGGTCATGCAGCTGTTTTTGGTCATCAAGCTGTTTTTTCCCAGCAGGGCCAGCTGTCTTATTAGATGGTTTGGTTGTATGCTTAAGTGACAGCTCGCTGCCTAATCGAGGCCAGATTTGATGAAAGCCTGCTACAAAGCACTCGGCTAATATCAATCCACACTTCCGCAATAAAGAGGTTGCACCCGATACAACCTTCAAACTTTGTTGTTAACTGTTTAGTGTTTACTCTCCCTTCTGCCTTCTCCCGTTTGAAGCTGTAGAGGAGTGACTGGGCTACTAACTACTACTGTCTCCTCCCAAAGCAGGCCCGATGTACCCATTGGTGACGAACTGTCCCCCCACCAGGTCCAGGATGTGAAGGAACTCCTAGTCCGGTACCAGGACCGGTTCTGAGGTCCCGGGACGCACCAACGTCATATGGCATGGCATAATCACAGAGCCGGGCAAGGTGATAGGACAACGCCCCTAACGTATCCCCCAGGCAAGGCACCAGGCCATTAAAGAAGAAGTGCAAAAAATGTTAAAGCTGGGGGTCATCGAGGAGTCCTACAGCCCGTGGTCCAGCATGATCATCATCATGCCAAAGCCAGATGGTAGCATACGGTTCTGCAACGACTTCAGGAAACTGAATGAGGTGTCCGTGTTCGTCGCTTACCCCATGCCCCACCCAGACAAGATGATCCAGTGCCTCGGACCGGCCCGGGTCGTATCCACCCTCGAGCTCACCAAGGACTACTGGCAGGTGTCACTGACAGACCGGGCCAAGGCCAAGACCGCCTTCTCTGCACCAGGCGGATATTTCCAGTACACTGTCCTCCCCTTCAGTCCTCCACAGTGCGCCAGCGTCCAGCAGCTGGACCGGGTGCTGAGACCCCACCAGGCTTATAGCTCCGCCTTTCTTGACAACTTTGTGGTGTACTCTACTACTACTCTCTATTCGGAGACATGACCACAGCATCTGCAACAACTGGAGGCCATCCTCAGTGCGGAAAGCTGGCCTAACAGCCAATGCCAAGAAGTGCCACGTTGGAATGACGGAGACCGACTACCTGGACCACACCATCGGGCGGGGATGCATCAAGCCGCAGCAGAAAGGTGGAGAGAACTGGCTGCAACCGATAAGTAGGAGTACATCCCCCGCCATCTCCAATACGCTACACCCACACCAGGAAGGAACAAACAATATAAGGCTCCTCTCTCTGCCTCAGTGTGTCCCAGACTCCGGGAGAGAACGGCTGCGCTGACACAGGGCTGTTGGGCGGTAGGTCAACATCACTACATTTCACACCCATTCTGTGTTGAAATGTACTTACTGTCTTCTCTTCCTCCTATAGACTTCCACAGGGCACGAGCTGGCAGGGAGCATGGAAAGAGCGTGCACGATAAATAACGAATAAACCCCACATCGTACAGAAAAGAAGCTAATCCCAAGTACACAGCCAAGCTGAGTAGAAATACTTACGATTTTAACGAACCTGCTCTTCCTCGCCGTTAAGTGACTGTTTGATTTGAGGCTCACCTGTCAGAAATCCTACAGGTAAACTCACCTGCATTCTTGAGAGAGAATCATCCTATACCTACCTGGGAAGACCAGAGAGACCCGCGACAACACCCACCTTGAGAAGGACAACTTCAGTTGAACTGTATATCTGTTATCCGAGGAGAGAAGTGAAACCCTTTGGTTGTTAAAACCCAAGCTTGTGAATAAACAGCTGTGCATCCTGGCTCCGTGTCCTGGTCCTGTTCACCACAGTATACTATGCATTCCCTCAAAGCAAATAACAGAACGTTGTCACGGCCCATGAAATGTGCCTTCATTGTCAGCTACAGTGAACCATTGGCATTGTCCCATTATTACACATGTTTGAACGCACAGTATTATGTGACATGAGTCACAGGGCGTGACATGAGACAACATATATACTGCATGTGTTTCTGTCATGCAATATGCAACACTCTACACCTATATACTGTATTGTGTCCACAGTTCAGTCGTCTGCACAGCCTCAGACACACCACAATGCTGTTCCCACAGGCAATAGCTTTCCTCGTCCTGATGGGTGAGTTATTATTATTATTAAAAGTTACTTGATCTAGCGTTTAGATATTTGAGGGCTCCATTTTTGTTACCATCTATACCCCTTATCCTAAACTCCTTGTTATTTTTTTTTTACTATTTTGAAAAACCTTTTGGAATAGTTCAACATGCCAATCTATTGACACATTGTGAGCTTGTAGACTGTCCATTTAAACTATTGAAAAATGGGGTTTATTTATAGTTTAAAAAGGCAAAGAAGTTAAGGGGTTTAGTGGTGACGAAAATGGAGCCCCAAATCTTTTTTATTCTGGTGACTCATAATATGTGAGGGGGGCATAGAATTTAATATACTGTTTTAATTTGCTTTTTTGAAATATAGAACCAATATAGAAGCAATAGAAAATACAATATTTAAAAAATAAATTAAAACAGTAAATTAAAAGCACCCCCCACATATTAGGAGAACAATATTAGTCGCCAGAAAAAAAACGGAAGTTTTTGATGGATCTATCATGTGTAAAATGGAGTTTTAAGTTGTAATGGGTTTATATAGGAAGGGGGAAGGGAAGGGTCAGTTATAATTAACACCAATTATCTAAATATTGAATCGATTAACTTAAAAACTGTCTGGGGTGTTCACATGAGCCTGAGATTATGAAATTACCCTTTGAAGTGAAATATCCCTTTAAGTCTAGTTTCCAGCACAAGTACACAATGTAACAATAGAAGGGCAGGAGATCAAATGGAACTAGCCCAATTATCATATTATATTACCACACTGAGAATGCTATACCAAAGTTACATAGTGCTGCCTTAACAATCCAGTTCTTCCAGTTCTTTTGTTGATGTGCTTTATATTTGTGTTGTTCCTTGTCCATAGCAGGTGTTTCTTATAGTTATGGTGTGGATTGCTCATACTTTGGTCTACTGGATCACTTGAACCTGACAAGCAAGACTGATCTGCAGGCAAATTTTCGGCCTGTGAAAAACTGGACAACAATTACGCTCGTTGGGGTGGATTTACGGATAATTGGTATCCTGGAGGCGGTAATTAAGGACCCTTTATTATAATATTGTTGTGAAGATTTTTGTGATGAAAATAAAATAAAATGTCACTTTACACTGTGACTTCCTACTCTGATTCCTACTCTGTGCAGAATGCGCTGGCTCAAACCGTCACCTGCCATGTCATCACCATGATGGTGAGAATTGAATTGTTATGGGATACGTTAATGCAATAGGTGTGATTATATAGAGACAAATTGTGAAGTGTTTCAATTCAAGATTTTATAATAATTATTGTTCAGATAATAACTGAAAATTTGCATATGGGAAAACAAATAAACAGGCTTTGTGTCTTTTATAAAAAAATATTTGTTGGGATTAAACAACTGAACAATCTTTCTGCACACAGGGCTGGCATAATGAATTCCTCACCTGGGAACCAAATGAGTTTTGTGGAGTACATGAACTTTACATCCCAAGGGATATGGTGTGGAACCCAGACATAGTAATCAGTGAGGAGTATGTACAATAAAAAGTTCTTCTAAAGTCCTCTAATTTCATTTAATTTCCTCTAAAGTCAATGACTAAATTGTTCTCTCTATGAACTCTTCACTTGAGCTTTCATCTGCACTATTAGTGTATCTGACAGTGGAAGTACTACAAAGAGTCCATATGTCATTGTGACCTCTTCTGGCTGGATAGCAGGATCTGAAACTCGCAAATTGACCACCACATGTGAGATGGATCTTATGAAGTTCCCATTTGATACTCAAAAATGTACCATCACTTTCACATCCATGCTACATCCAGGTGAGTCATCCTAATACCGAACAGTTTGCATTTTTGTTGTCATTAATTCCTACTTAATTAACTCTTAATTAATCATCCGAGGCAGTTCAGAAATCCATGTATTGCACCAGTAACATCATCGCTGTGGAGTCAAAGCTAATAGAAATCGCAACATGCTATAATCTGTCTACAGCCCTCATCTGAGACAGTAGGGACTTGCAACGGCAACAGGAAGTCGATCCGTGCTCAATAGATGAACCTGCTTGCCGTAGCAGCCATTCCTACTACGGCAGAGACTACACTTTAACGCAGTGCATACGTCTGTTTGACACACCCTGCATACAGTAGATGCGTCACCATGGTAACCCATAGCTGTTGCGAATGGCTGTTTGCTTAACAATTTTGATGCGGCCACGGTGATTGTGTCATAGTTCCCATACGTCCAGCAAGGAACCCGTTGTGAAAAGTCGATGCTTAAAGTGCCTAGTATTAGCCAGGAGCTAGGACAAATTACATGAAGATTGACAATGGGTAAAGTGGTCCTTTTAAATAAGATGTGCTTTCATTCCCTCAGGGTCAGTCATAATGTTGGGTCCATTTTATGACGGAGGTGAAATTACAAAGGAATCTACAATGTACATGAAGACTGAAGGGGAGTGGGAACTCATGAACATTACCGTTAATAAAACCAACCCTACAGATCCCAGCTCCACAGGCTACACAAAGGTTATTTATGAGGTATTAAAAATAATTATTGAACGAGACTATATACACATTTTGAAAGTATTTTGATATTATCTTCTTCATCTGTGTGATTCTACAATTCCAGATCATGATGAAAAGAAGGCCGATGCTGTATGCAATGAACGTCATACTGCCTCTCATCTACTTCCTGGGTCTGGATGTGGCTTCCTTCTTCATCAGCGAGGCCAGAGGAGAAAAACTGGGCTTCAAAGTCACTCTCCTGCTGTCCAGCGCTGTCTTACTACTGATTCTCCAAGATATATTGCCCTCCACAACAGCAACATTACCTCTTATAGGTGAGGAGAACTGGGTCTGCAGACTACAATGGATAATAAACCAATGCATTGTCCTGTGTTTCCCTCCTTATCGCTGACAGTGTTTCTCTTATTGTAGCTCAGTACTGTATAGCCATCGTCACATTGATGACCTTGAGTCTCCTGGAGACCATGATAGTGTGCTTCCTGGTGGACATGGATGGTTACGTCGGCGAAGACTCAGAGGGCACTGCAGAGGGCTGGACACATTCTATAGGTAAAGAATGTTGCATATTGCATGAGAGAAGACATGTAATATGTATATATATATGTTGTCTCATGTCACACCCCGTCATGTCACATAATACGTATCACTCATTGGCTTCCTTCAGTATATGCACAATACGTGCTAGGTGTAGAGCAACACGGTGCCCAGGGTCAATACAATGAGCTGCGCAATCTTCAATTTATTCCTGCCTCCTGTAGGTTGCAACGGCGACACTCCTGACTCCACATTAACCGCTACTGCTCTCTCTCTCTGTGTGCGCATGTGAGTGTATGCGCACATCTGCGCACACACATGCTCACTGCTCATCGCTGGTGAAGCAGCCCCTCCCCTCCCCTTCTTTCCACTGCCACGCATGTAGTTTAGAAACCCTACACCAACTACCCACCAGTTGGTTTAAACCAAACCACAAGTACGTTGAGTTGAAGGGGCGCAGTGGGCGGTGACGTCCCACCGCTCAAGACACAGCTGTGACGGAATCACACCTTCCACACTGATCAGCCCCATCTCCAGTGTAGGGTTGCTCTGTGCAAGCACTAAGACAATTGGTGCACCACACTCATGAAATGAACAAACCGCACCAAATGACCCGAGTATAACAGTTTTGAACGATCAGAAAACTCCAGTGCGTCAAGGGAGCATTTACGAATGCTATAAGTCAGGGCTGCCCACACTTTTTTTTAACTTGATCTACTTTCAAAATGACCGGCTCAACATCAATCAAACTCCACTGTGGAACGATCATGGCATCTTTCCCAAAGAGGAAATACAGACATAGTTGCGTTAGCGCCACAAATAAGAGCTATTAAGATAACAACTGTTTGAAATGTTTTACAGTTACAATGAAAGTCTCTGTAATGTCTTACTTTTGCTACAAGACGTCTCCATTCGCAATAGAAGTCTAACAGCTGCCATTGGACTGGCCCCATGAAGTGAACGGAGATGTCATAAGTCTGTCTATGCTGTAAGGCTCTTATGTTTCCATGTGTAGTATTACGCGGAAGCGGGGATCGAACCCGGGACTCCCACTCGCCAGTCCAACGCACAACAAGTCGCGCCAATAAGGCTGAGCCCGATTGGCGGGGTTGTTGTCGCTGGTTCATGGCTGGGTGCTACACATGGTAACGCATAACTGCCATGTTCAGAGCCCTAAGGACTTAGGCGTGTCTCTTAGTGGTGGTCATATTACCTCAAACAATGAAATGAATGAATTCATCACATTTTCACTGAGAGAGAAAAGAGAAAGTTTGGGGGCCAATTTGGATCAATTTTTAACCAAACTATGACATAGCACCAAACTGTGACAACATAACCCAAATGCCAAGTGATTTGACCCATAATCATGGGTTCACCCAAGTTTCGGGTACATAATTTCCTATGGGGAAGTTGGAAATAATCAGAGCCATTTAGAGGAACAGTTGCGCCAGTGGTGGAGTACACAACAGCCTGGTCAAGTGGGTTAGCCTCGTGGTCACAGAGAGTATTCATCTATTGACTTCCGGTTTCAGCAGAGTGTCACTTTTCACCACCCCCAGGAGCGCCAGCGCCCACCATGTTGGACTGGCCCCATGAAGTGAACAGAGTAGGGCGTAACTCTGTCTATTCAAAGGCTCTGGATATTATGTACTTGAAGCATGTCTCAACACGCATTGTTCTTGTCCATGCATGTACTGTAATCTGTCTCACATGCTGCATGCTAGCTGCTAGGGTAGTAGTGTTTATGTCATCATGTGTACTCCATTAGAAAAAATAGTACAACATTGTTTATTGTGCACTATGCTATTGCATATCAGTAAAAAAGGCCACAGTCACTGACCAACTTTGTTATCCTCACATTCAGTGATAGGCCGTTTTACACATATTTGGTTGTGTCCATGAAGTACATGCTACTGCATTTCTATGTATGCAGGTTCCTTGCTGAAATTTGTACAGACCCTGGGAAGAACCAGTAAGGAACAACAACCATATGGTACAGGTATTGATCATATAATTTGTCATTATGTTGAAAAGGAATCCTGGCTAATAAGACAAATAAGCCTTAAAACATTATACGTGCCCTCTACAACTACAATAAAATAGAAAATGCATATGCCATTAAAATTGTGAAATGCATTGTGATAGCATGAGCATCAAAGCATTAAAATATGTTCTTCATCCCTACAGATGACCACACAGCCAGGGCAGCAGTTGGACCCAGCTCTGACCAACATCTACCAAACAGCAGTAGTGATGGTACTGGAACACATCTAGCTTTTATGGGCTCTTCTAAATCATGACTGTACTGTTCTTATCAGTACAGTGATTGAATTTAAAGTTAAATAAATTAAGTTAAAGAAAGTTAAAGGAATGGGATGACATGAAATTCCCAATTTCATGTCATCCCATGTTCTACCAAATCAACGTTGCACAAATACTCTCCATTTGATCATGTATCCTTGTGGTGTGTTTATTATCCTTTCAGAACCTGTTACAGATGGTGTGAATAGTGTGGAGAGAATGGTTGAGAAGTTCAACTTGGAACAGCAGAGTGATGCTGTGCTGCTGAAACTGATCCTAGAGGAGGTGAAAGAAGCTCGTCACGACTTCTTTGCTGCTACGACCGGACAAGATAAGAAGAAGTATGGATACTACACTACAGTGGCCAAATACGTTGATATAGTGTTCGTAGTATTGTACATTATTACTATTGCAGCATTTATCGTGTACATTTTCACTGTGTGGCATGATTAATGATGTAGCGACCCCCAGGAAGAGAGAGAATGGGGGGAAGGGGCTGATGGGGGAGTTATTAGTTAGGCTTAGAGAGGGTTAGTGCGAGAAAGTTGGTTGGTGGGGAGAAGAAGTGATAGGAAGTGATAGCCTACATGGACGTGGGTAGAGTGATTGAGTGCTTGAGTGAAACAGATTTATTATTTTTTGGCACCACCGTTTTAGACTGTATTAAAAGGGCAATAAAAGTCAAAACTTTTGTCTTGTTTCCCACTTTATTACTTAATTAAGCGATCGGTGTGTGGCCGGTCGGCAGTCGCTTGAGGTACTCCGATTGGCTGTTTAAGTGATGATGTAATGGTGACCTTTATAACTAAAGTCATGTGTATTACCATAATTTATACAATGGTGTGGCTAATCTATGGATTGTTACCAAGGGCGCTCTAACAGGAAGCCTATAGTCAGGTGTTAATCTGTATTTTCCCCCAAATTTAGCTGGTGCGGCTTATATTCAGGTGTGGCTTATAGTTCAGAAATTACGGTAGCTCGCTCCACTCACTCACAAGTAGGCCATGGCCTAAGTTTGCACTCTACTGAGTGCTGATCTAGTTTACCAAGTTAGTGAGTCAGCTGTGAGGGACTGTAAACTTTACATTACACTACAAACTTTACATTGCGATAGACTCAAGGAGTTAAGCGAGAAGCGAAAGACACTGCTGTAACTTGATCCACCATGGTATGACAAATTACACCAAGCCAAAGTGAATTCAACCCAAGGAATAGTTGTCAAGTCAATTGTTCAAAGTCAATCCGCGTCAGAGTCAAAGTATGTTTGTTGGGGTTTGTGGAGTAGTCTCCACAACTGACTGTGTTTTATGTGGACCAGAGGGCCCTACATCCAGCTAGGACAGAAAAGAGCTTGATGTTTCGTTCTGGACTTGGCTTGCAAATTGTGTTCACCATCATCATGTATATTGGCAGTCAAAGGCTTGCCTGCACAAAAAGCCCAAATCTATAAACATCTTAAGATCACATATCAAATAAAATCGTTATCTACAAATGAAATAATGTCAAGCTTTTACAACCATCAAATGAAAATAACCAATATTAAACAAAAGAGATCACCAAACAATGTATCAATTCATTTCAAAACAATAAAACTCACCAATTCAGTTCAGATTCACAGCCCATCCATCTCAGTACATTCAACAGTGCGGGGTAGGAATGGAGGTCTAAAACCATTTTTAATCTGTATTAGTATTTGTTTAAAAATGTTAGAATTGTTTGAGAAAGAGGGAGAAGCCAAAGCTAGTGATGTGCACGTCACTGTGACAAAGTGCTGAGCTTTACACTAGGGGTGTGGTCTGTGATGATCGCCTGATTCCAAATAGGTGTGACTGAGTGATTGATTGTTTGGTGAGCTGTGAGTGAGTGTTGAGCTGAGCTGTGAAAACCAGCTAGAAGGCAAAGCTCTCTGTCTACAGAGCACACACGTCCAATTGTTTTGAAAAATAACATTAAGAAGAGTCAACATCTTTCTTGACCGGTTACATGAAATGTCTTCAAATGGAAGCCTAATTTGTGGATAATTATCCACAAATTCAAAGCATATAAAACGAAAAACAACAAGCATATCTGGGTATTGAAAACCCAAGGTAATACTGTGCAACCACATTAAAAGTGTGCTATATATATATATATATATATATATATTATATATATATATATATATATATATATATATATATATATATATATATATATATATATATATATATATATATATATATATATATATATATATATATATATATTAGTTCCTTCATGGACTACAAAATGCCACATTCAGTGCACTTCCCCTACTTGTGGAGAGTGGGGAGGTTGCATGGAGGTGTGACAATCTCAGTAATGTATTGTATCATGATGCTTTAGGGATGCTTTTCGGATTAATCATTAATAGCAGTGACTGTTATTCATTGTTATAGCACAGATACATGGCTTGAATGAATGCTCCAATCAGAAGCCAGCGTTCTGGTCATGTGAGCGGTCAAATATTACACTATAATCACCGCTCCGCTCTATATTGGACCGCTGCATAATCAAGGTCCCCAAAGTGCAAACAGCTGTGTTTATGTCAATCCATGTCAAACTGATGTAAGCCCGCGGTGCGCTTCCGCATTCGGCTGCGCCTCGGTCAGTTAATAGGAAACAAATCACCGGCTCGTCGGGTGTTATCCCTTATTATAGCACAGATACATACAGTATCACAATAGATGAATAAAAATAAAACAATCCATAAATTGCAGAGTACATACTATAGAAGCACACACACACAAAGGGGTTCCAGACAATTATAGGCCGGTTATATGATGAATTGTTTAGACTTAAACATCTACGTCATAAATACATACTTATTTTACATCATTGCCATTTACTTTTACAGTATATCATCGTATTATGCATGCCAGTAACCACACAGTAGGCGTACATTACTCAAGTACCTTCCACCACCGCTTAAACCACACATTGTACATATACACCAGAAATGATACAATGGCAATGATGTACATGAAGAAAAACACAGTATCTATGTAGATGGCCAGTGTAGTGTAGTATCCAGGCTTCTTCTTGTCTTGTCCTGTCCTAGCAGTGCTGTGACGAGCCTCTTTCACCTCCTCTAGGATCAGCTTCAGAAGCACAGCATCACTCTGCTGCTCCAAGTTGAAACTCTCACTCACTGTTCTCTCCTCATTATTCACATCATGACCATCTCCAGGTTCTGAAAGTATGTAAATTCATGGCAAGGACGGTACCTTTGTGGAGGACAGTTTCTTCTAGAGTTTCCTCGCTGCTGGGGTTCAGAGCATCCTGACCCTCCATGTCGATCAGGAAGCAGACCACCATGGTCTCCAGAACACTCATGGTCATCAATGTGAAGATGACAAGACAGTACAGAGCTACGATAAGAGCAGAGTAACACCGCTATTGATTATGAGAGGAACGCAGGACAATGCAATGCTTTATTATCCATAGTCATAGACCCATAGGTTTGAGAGGTTCCCCTCAGCCCTCACCTATATGAGGTAGCGTTTCAGTGGTGGAGGGCAGCATGTCTTGGAGAATCAGCAGTAAGACAGAGATGGACAGCAGCAGGGTGACTTCGAAGCCCAGTTTTTCTCCTCTGGCCTCGCTGATAAAGAAGGTTGTCACATCCAGAACCAGGAAGTAGAGGAGAGGCAGTATGATGTTCATTGCATACAGCATCGGTCTCCTAGCTATGGTGACCTGGAATTGTATAGAGACTTGGCATGAAGAACATCAAAGGTATGTAATTTCTTTCACTTAAATTATGTATAATTCATAATATAATAATTATTGGACAATGTATTATTTAATACCTCATAAATAAGCCTTGAATAATTTTTATCACTGCCATAGTTCGGGGTGGTTTTAGAAATCTCGATCTTCCTGAAATCCCATTCACCTTTGGTCATCATGTACATTGTAGATGTGTTGGTCACGACACTTGCATTTTCGCAAGGACTCAACACTATGTCTTGCTCTGAGTAGAAAAAAGTACATCTTATCTTAACGGACCACTCCCCCCATTTTCAACATCCTTAATTGGTTCTCCAGCAGTGGAACAAAGCATTGCGTCCGAATATAAAAAGAGGATAAAACTGGGCCCAATAACTAGGAATCAAAGAAAATGAAGAAAGAAGAAATCCCATATAGAAAACAAATGTTTTCCAGGAACTGTTTTTTGTAATAACTCAGTATGTACAGTAGTCAAAAATGACACAAAAATGATGGTATATATAAATATTTTTCAGAAAACCTGGCTTAGTATTTAGACATTTTTAGAATCAGCCTCAGTCCTAAAAGTAGTGAAAATAGCCATGAACACTATAGCCTGGCTAATAAGCCAGACAGAATTTAAGAAAATGTCTGTCAGCAAAGCTGACAGGCTGCCAACTGAGAAACAACAGTTAGGCATGCATACAGCTACTCCAGACTCATATGACATGTCAGTGTCATTATGAGTCTGGCTTAGCCAGGCTACATGCATGCATGCCAATTCTCAGTACTGGAATGACTTACCTGAGTGGACAAAGGAGTGAAAGCTGATGTTACATGTTTGGGTATCAAAGGGAAAGTTCATAAGATCCATATCACATGTGGTTGTCAGTCTGAGAGAGTCAGATACGGTGACTTTTCCTGTGTAATCTGCCTGGGCATATGGACCCTTTGTAGTGGCTCCACTGTCAGATACACTGATAGGGCAGAAGAGAGATTAATTAATAGTTTGTGGAGAGAAGTACCTGTAAGTAAGTAAGTAAGTAAGTAAGTAAGTAAGTAAGTAAGTAAGTAAGTAAGTAAGTAAGTAAGTAAGTAAGTACATTTTATTTATAGATCAACTTTCAAAACAAGGTTACAAAGTGCTATACAATGGGCAGAAGTTAAAAACACAATTACATTAAAAGCAACAAAGAAAATAAAAGTAATATATAAGTAAACAATCAATACTAAGGAAATTAAAACAAAATCATTAACAAAATCAGACAACAAAAAGGATGAATAAAAAGGATCAGGTAACAACAACGTAGGTATTTATGGTTAAAGAAAATACCACTAAGTGTAGGGCATTCCACAGGGCGGGTGCAGCTAAATGCCCACTCACACACACACACACACACACACACACACACACACACACACACACACACACACACACACACACACACACACACACACACACACACACACACACACACACACACACACAGACACACACACAAATATCCTGCTGTGACAATGGAAAATAATATAGAACAAAAAAGAAATGAATTGCATTTTTACATACTCCTCCATGATACTTATATCTGGGATCCACACTCTGCCTCTTGGGAAGGACAGACTATCAATTCCACAAAACGCATTTGGATCCCACGACAGGAATTCATTTTGCCAACGCTGTGTACAGAGTGGTTGCCGGTGTTTAATTGCTTATACTTTATCTTAATACCATCTCATATGCTGCAATAATATCTAACAATATTGTCTTACCATCATGGTATAGGCATGGCAGGTCAGGGTTTGAGACATCGCATTCTGCACAGATTTCAGAGCACTGGTTTTAGAAGAATTTTAGAAGACACAGGAACATTTTACATTACATTGGCATTAGAATCGTCAATCATGATCATAAAGAGTCCTTACTGCCTCCAGGATACCAAATATATTCATTTCTGTCTCAACAATGGTTGGTGTTCTCCAGTTCTTCACAGGCCGAACATCTGCCGTGTGTCCATCAGTCAGGTTCAAGTAATCCAGTAGACCAAAAAATGAACAGTGCACCTCCTGACTATTACAAACACCTGCTATGGACAAGGAACAGTCTGTGGTTAACAGACAAAAGCTTACAGTTCATTCTATATTCTCTATTCAATAATAACCAAGTAACTATTTATAAGTTATTGACTCACCGATCAGGATGAGGAAAGCTACTGCATGTGGAAACAGCATTGTGGTGTACCTGAGGCTGCACAGAGGCCTGGACGCATTATATAGCCTAGTGGTAGAGAGTGAACATGTTATGTGAGATGTGTTGTCTCATGTCATGTCCTGTCAATGTCATATTATTATATGTTCAAACATATGTAATAATGGGATGATGTATGTTGCTGAGTAAAGAAGGAATGTTTCACGGTGCCTGACAATGAAGGCAAGATTCATGGGTCATGACAATATTCCATTGTTTGCTTCTGTGCCTTGTGGGTACATACACACATTGTACACTATACCACTAAACTGGTGTTGAGTTCTGAACTCCCTCAAGTCAACTACCTTTTTTCACTGACTGACCTATTGTTGTGCTACAAACACATGCAAAACTCAAATGGACATACACACAAAGCTGTTGGCGCCCCTCTATAAAAAAATTTGAGCAAGACATTTTGTCAATTGTAGATTGTCAAGAACCAAGCTTATAGCATCCTGTGTGGTGTACAGTGACACAGGGCAGGCTATTTGCCCAGCTGATGAGCAGGTGTCATTATTATTGCCATCCATCCAACAACAAAAGACAAAGACGCGACAGTCAGATGTTTGCACACAAGCGGCTCTTTCGGAAATGTGCCCGGTGTGCTCTGTGATTGTTTGTTTATTCAGAATGTGCGCAACGAGTGTGCGGTGTGGCCTATTAGTTTGCATTGCACAGTGTACTCAGTGCGCAATTTTCAAACGCGCCCATAGAAATAGACAGTTACGCAAACTCCGTTCACTTCATGGGGCCAGTCCAATAGTGACTTTTCTTCTAATATGAATAGTGACAACCGGAAGTTGAATGAATAGTGACAACCAGGAGTTACTAAATTACTAAAATAAGTTACTATGTACTTGCGCGAGTGGACAAGTGTCAATGTCTCAACTCTTCTACTTGATGGCTCTGGCACTGAGCACACTACACTGGAGATGGGGTTGGCCAGTGTGGATGGTGTGATTGCGTCACAGCTGTGTTGCTTTTCCAAGTCTGTTAATTATAAGCTCTCTGCCTCTCTGTGAAGTTAATTACCGGTACGACAACACCTGATCAACATCACAAGAATCAACATCATTATGTCATCATGTACATTTTATTATTAGGCCTAGTTATATTTTCACAGTTAAATGCATGTAGATATATAGACATCAAATTAGTAAAAAAAAAAAAAAAAAAAAAAGAAAATGAACCAGAATCTGTGTGTGGTGACCTAGACAGTTAGGCCCCTTTTGATGGCATGCTGTAAAAACCCTCTCCCTCAAATTGGTTTAACTGGAACATCTACTTGACAATTAACAATTGTAGAAACATAACGGATATAACGGGATAACAGGATTACGTAGTCTAATCAGATTACAACAAAAAACAGTAACTTCAAGTTCTTAGAGTACATTTTAGATTACATTTGCCCCATTCCCTCGTAAATTTTAGGGCTACAAAAACAAGACAACAAACAATCAAATAAATCAAATAAGTCAATCTAAAGCACACATGATGACACATGATCAGCCTGCTGTGTGCTCTGCCTGCCTGCCGTTTTCATAGAGTCAACACTCTTGTCTGGTTAACAATGGTAAAACTTATTTTATCTAAATAATTAGAGAGTTTAGCTTTGCTTAAAGGTAATCCAAAAGTAACTGAAAGTAATGGGATACTTTACTTTTTGAATTGGGTAGCCCAGATTACGTTACTGATTACAATTTTTTTAGCAAGTAACTTGTAACTGTAGGAGATTACTTTTTAAAAGCAACCTTCCCAACAATCTGTACTTACTGTAAAGTACATTGCTCGAATAAATCTACTCTGTTACTGTCCACCACTCCTTAACCCACACATTGTACATGTACACCAGAAACGCTACTATGGTAATAATGTACATGAAAAAGAACACAATATCTATGTATATGCCCAGTGTAGTGTAGTATCCATACTTCTTCTTCTTCTTGTCTTGTCCTGTCGTAGCAGCACAGAAGCAGTCGTGACGAGCCTCTTTCACCTCCTCTAGGATCAGCTTCAGCAGCGCAGCATCACTCACTGTTCTGTCCTCAGCATTCATGTCATCTGCAACAGGTTCTGGAAGTGTGGAACAATGAAACAAAGGGAATAATCCATCACCAGGCCATATCTATCTAGACAGTCTATAGTTATCCTAGTGTCTCCGGGATGATGTTTTGCCTCCTGTCTGTGTGTCCGTCCGTCATATGAACAGCTATACTTTCCGTCAGCGATCAATGTGAAACTGTGCACTGTCTCCCTGAAAGGGATGCATGCCGTTGCTGACCAGTTGGTTGCCCCCTATGTTTATGCTAGCCCCCCTCCCTGTTAAAGCGCCACCAGGAGGATGATGTTTGCAGAACACGCACACACACGCACACACACACACACACACACACACACGCACGCACGCACACACACACACACACGCACACACACACACACACACACACACACACACGCACACACACACACACACACACACACGCACACACACACACACACACACGCACACACGCACACACACACACACACAGATACACATGAACCAAGATTGACATTTTATTTCATTAGTTTTAGTTTGTTTTTAGAGTGGGTTTGCTAGTTATTTTGATGAAAACCTTGTTTATTTTTTCATGCTTTGGTTTATTTGTCAAGTATAGGATTCAAAAAGATCAGAGTCCCCCTGGCTCAGCCAATATATTTCAAGGTATGTCAAATGGTGTTCTGGAACGTGAACGAATTCACTTGAGTGAGACAATGCTGACTTGAGTAAGACAATGCTGGGTCTGTGCAGGAGATATTACAGTATATTGAATCAGCTACCCAAATGAACTGATATTTTTACTAAACGATGACGAATGATCAGAATTCCCTCACTTTTCCAAACATTGCTGGTCAACAATAACCTACCTGACCTTGCAGGAAACTGTGCTTTGATGGTCACTATTTCTAGTTATGGCTTTGGTCTAGTATATATTATTAGATTGAATTACGTGCCTTTGAGAAGGACAGATTCTGCCATGGTCTCCTCAGAGGCATTGGTGGAGTTCAGGGGATCCTGACTGACGTAACCATCCATGTCCATAATGAAGCTTATCATCATGGACTCGAGTACACTGATTGTCATCAATGTGAAGATGACAAGGCTGTACAGAGCTACAATATAAGAGCAGAGTGACACCATCATTGATAATGAGAGGAACACAGGTGCTCTGTAGACAAAGCTTTGAGTGGTTCCCTCACCTATCTGAGGTAACTTGTCAGTGGTGGAGGGCAGCATGTCTTGAAGAATCAGCAGTAAGACAGATATGGAAAGCAGGAGGGTGACTTTGAAGCTCAGTTTTTCTCCTCTAGCATCATTGATGAAGAAGGTTGCCACATCCAGAACCAGGAAGTAGAGGAGAGGCAGTATGAAGTTCATTGCATACAGCATCGGCCTCCTGGATATGGCGAACTGGATTTGTAGAGTCAGAGATTAGGCATAGGCAATTAATGGCATTGAAGGGATGTGGGGGGACAGTGTAGCTTTGTGTATCACAGACATCATGTGACCAGTATGTGAACCAATTGATCAATAGACTAGTCAGAGTCAATAGACTAATAGATATGTCAGGCGAACGGAAACATAGACTGGTCACAGGAACTCTGAGAAGTGGGAGACATACACACTGATCAGATGGAGTTGTTTAATACCTCATAAGTAATTACTGAAGAGCTGAAATTGCCATAGCGGTTAGTGATTCTATTAATGGTGATGTTCTTGAGATCCCATTCCCCTTGTGCAATCATATATTGTGTGGAAATCCGGGTAACTTCAGAGCCATTAGAGAACTGGTCCAACATTATGTCCTTATCTAAATAATAATAATAAAAAAAACATTTGATCAACAAACAATGACATATTGATGACTTATAAATGTATTGGTAACAAGCATGGAAACTGTTTTAGACCTGACTTACCTGTGTGGATCATGGATATAAATGTGATGTTACATTTTTGAGTATCAAACGGAAAGTTGAGAACATTCATCTCACATGTGGTGGTCAATCTGCGAGCTTCATATGTGACTATGAAACCATTGTAATGAAGACCGACATATGGCCCCTTTATAGCACCGCTAGCATCAGAAACGCTAACAGACAGAAGAAAGATTAAGTGAACGACTTTTACAAAACATTGATATACTACATTATTATCTTTTTATAAAATATCCAGCATGCAAAAACATTCATTGCACAGCCCAGTACCATGAGTAGTCATTGGGATAATTGTTTTCCTTAGAAAATCCATTTTTTAACCCAGTGTAATCTGGGTACTACACTTTGATGGCTTTTGAAGTGAAGATTTTACATACTCCTCAATGATTTCAACATCTGGAATCCACATCATTTCTCTTGGGATGGTTAGATGATGTATTCCACAAAACTCATTTGGTTCCCAGGAGAGAAATTCATTTGTCCAGCCCTGTGTACAGAAAGGTACTGCTTAGTCCACACCGGTATTTTCTTGTATTTTGTTTTCCATCTACAGTTACTATAACAACTTTCAACTTACCATCTTGATCAAAGAATGGCACGTGACTGTTTGAGACTTTGCATTCTAGACAGAACCGGGGATCACTTTATTAGACATTTTTTCCATTAGTGGAGCGTATCATTTTACAGTGGAGCAGCGTATCATTTACATTAAAGTGGCATGGAATCCTCATGAAGTTCAATCAATATCAGTAACCTGGGGTCCTTACCGCCTCCATGATGCCATATATCATAAGATCCAACCCAACGATCAGCGGTGTTGTCCAGTTTTTCACTGGCCGAACAATTGCGTGCACATCACTTTTGCTCGTCAGGTTCAAATATTCCAGTAGACCAAAGTATGAACAATCCACCCCCTGACTGTAAGAAACACCTGGACAAGGAACAATAACACTCACAACAAGTATAAAACACATCCACAAAATGGCAAAATACTACAGTCAACCAGTGACCAGTGACTGCCAGCCAGATGAACTTGAAGCAACAGTGTACTAATTACATATGCTAGCCTAAACAAATATCTACTTATTTACCACATTTTATTTCATAAGAACAAACTAATTTGACAACTCACCCATCAGGACAAGAAAAGTTACTGCTCGTCTAAACAGCATCGTAGTGTGTCTGTGCAGATCAGGGCTGGACACTTGGTTTATGGATGGAGAAGGATAATTTGTTCAAACATGGCTGTGTAATAAAAGGACAGTGTTTGTATACTAGCAGCACATCATATTGTATCACTCAGTAATGATTCTGAAACATCAACATAAGGTAGGCCTTATTTCAGGCCTTTGTGTGTGTGTGTGTGTGTGTGTGTGTGTGTGTGTGTGTGTGTGTGTGTGTGTGTGTGTGTGTGTGTGTGTGTGTGTGTGTGTGTGTGTGTGTGTGTGTGTGTGTGTTAGAAAAAGAGCGACATGTGCATGCATTTGTGTTTGTGTCCATCCATCTGCCCATCCGTTTGTGAGCAGCTCATCCGGCACCATTAGACCAATAGATAACACACTTCCAGTAGGCCAAGACATGAAGATGTTTCAAATCAAGCTCCTGTATTGCTGCTACAGGTCCTTAATGTTTTAGCCTATAACGTTTGACTGGATTCCTTGAATAATTTGTGATATTGTTATATTATATTATATGGTATATAATGTGATATTTAGTTAATTTTGGTTGATACTGATTTCTGAATGACAAGAGTCAATTCATGTTTGTTTGTTTTTTAAACAAATTTACTATTCATACAGATTTGGCCCAAAACTCATACAAATCGATGTGGTCAGGTTATCGAATGGCATGACCGATTACAATGAAACTTCACACACTCTGTTCCATAAGTGGTCAGAAGAAAACCATCCTTTGTCCACCAGTCGACTTTGAGGCTAAATGACATAAAATGTATACAGTAGCCCCAAGAAGACACAAGTATTTGTTTATGGCCTGCCTTTTGTCAATGTCCTATGGTGTGTTTATCTCCGTGTACATAATTCAAGGGACTGTTATGAAAACCAAATGACAGCTTCAGTCTAGCTTTTGTGTCAATGCACCGTCTCTCCCCTTTGTGTGACCTTCGTGAATTTGTAAAACATGTACACTTCACACACTCTGTTAGCTGCATAGTCCGGGCCATAAGTGGTCAGAAGAAAACCATCCTTTGTCCACCAGTCGACTTTGAGGCTAAAAGAGGAGTTCTAGTCACGGAGTGACCTATAGGCATGGACATTGCTCTTGTCTTCATATCTTTACATATGTTTTGTTCTCTGTTGTACCGTGTCTAATGTGTAATTGTGTTTTCTGCATACAATGGCTGTTGGGACGCAAGACAAATTTCAGTGTAAACTGACAATAAAGTACTGTATCGTCATATCATATCATATCATATCATATCATATCATATCATATCATATCATATCATATCATATCCTTCTTGGTGTCAGCGACGGCTCCAATTGTTTTTCTGACAGGCAGTGATATAGGGCCTAATATATCTTGCTTTACATGAAAGTCAGTAGTAGGGGGGGGGGGGTGGCTAAACCTCCTCCTATAGCATCGGAAACCCAGAGAGAAGAAGGAAACTTAGTGTATGAGTTTTCAGTGATGCCCGAGGTTAAGTGCTCACACACAGAGAGACTGACAGACACGCGGACGGACGGCTGGACATAGCCAAAACATAATTTCTGGCCTTCGGCCATCCGGCCTAGTGGAGCCAATAAAAACACCCATTAGGGAAATATGATCCCCAAGGAATCATGGAGGAATGGCACCACAGTAATTAGGCCTAACACATGAACAGCCCCCGGACGTCTTGTGTGGCAAATAGAGATCTGCTTACTGATACATGTGCTCAGTGGTGGATAGTAAGCATAGGTCTGGACTTCTGCTATTACTATGCTTTGATAGTATTTTGTATTTTTGCATATGTCTTACATTCAAACTACTATATTGTCCTTTTGTCGCCACTACATTTCAATCAGGGGAAAGAATACTTTGAACTGAGCAGTTTAGAAAAGGACCATCTATGTTCATAATAATTGTACATAAAGTATGGATAAAGGGTCAGGAGACTCACTGACAGATAGGACTATTAGGGTTGAAGTCAGAATAAATTACTAATGGACTTGAGATGGTTCTTTGGCTCAACCAATTGCTGCTTTTTCTTTTTAAACAAGCTAATATAGTTAAATGAAAGTGTTGGTTGTGGGTAATCTAACTATTGGGATCTATCGGAATTATCAAGACTATGTGTGACTGACTTTAACGAAATTAACTATTGAGATGTGAGCCTTCCTCCGACATAAAATATACAGACAATATACACAAATATACAGTAGCCCCTAGAAGACACAAGTATTTGTTTATGGCCTGCCTTTTGTCAATGTCCTATGGTGTGTTTATCTCTGTGTACATAATTCAAGGGACTGTTATGAAAACCAAATGACAGCTTCAGTCTAGCTTTTGTGTCAATGCACCGTCTCTCCCCTTTGTGTGACCTTCGTGAATTTGTAAAACATGTACACTATAAAACTATAAAAATATGTTGCCTTTTATATTGTACATCAGAACAGATAGATGCCTCTCACGGGAGGGAAGTCTGCAGATTTTGTAAAGCTGATCTATCAATGATTCAACAGAGGCTGAAAAGTCTGTAGACCTATATCTGAAATATACCTGTAAATGCCCGTAGAATTATAATGTAGAAAGCAATTCATAACTTTTGTCTTAGCGACTCAAATATTTCAACCATAGTATGCACAAACAGTACATTATATCTGCAATGATTGTCATTGGTTGATCTCCTGCTCTTCTACTGAGACATTTATAGTTGATGTACGTGTAGAACAACTACTAGATGAGTGGTATTGTTTGATGCTAATATTGTAAATAGCTCACCTTACCACATAGGTATATTTGCACCTAATATAGTTGCCACTTTAGGTCACCCAGTAGTATAGGAAACACTTCATACCCCAACATACAAGTAAATACCATCATATAAATATGCATCTATGTTTTACAGTATATCATACAGGCAGGAAGGCAGACAGACAGACAGACAGACAGACAGACAGACAGACAGACAGACAGACAGACAGACAGACAGACGCAGCCAGTCATTGAATGGAGTTGTTAGGCGAAGAAGAAGAAGAAGAAGAAGAAGAAGAAAGAAGTCTACAAGGGACCATAAGCCATCTGGGCCTAGTCACTTCTTTACACAATTGACTGCCTGACCACTCCAACTAACAAAATTGGAACTCACCCCTGATGGACAGAAGAAAGAAAACTTACATCAATTGCATCCCGTATCTGTGACAGCTAATGTGTATCTGTGACAGCTAATGTGCAGTGTGGCAGCTGAAAGCCTGTGTGAATGTGTGTGTGCCTCTTTGATGGTGTGTCAGTTTGACATATTTTGTCCTAATCAGCAGCGTTAAGCCCTGAAACGTGTGTCTTCTTGGTGTGGCTATGGACAGTCTAATGGGTGTGTTGAATAACCAATCCCATTCCCTTCTATATGACGGTTATTCACTTAGGGGGAGAGGCTACAGGCTTGGGCTGGGTGAGATAGAGGAAATAGCTGATTAAATAGACCCTCCAAGACAGTGTGGCCACTTTGAGGTGGGGCATGCTCATACATTATGGACTTAAAATTCTGAAATATGTCAGGATATCCATTCCACCACATTATGTGCTTTAAGATACCTCAGACTTGTTCTTTCTTATTCTTGGAGAATTTATCAGAATATTTTCTAACATGTAATTTTAGATCTAACATGTGATAATATTTAATCAAGATCTTTTTAGCGAAGTTAAAAAAATAATAATAATAATACAAGATGCTGGTACCAACAGACAATACCCAGACAATTGGATGGTCATTACAGGTGATACCGTATATAGTCTACACCATGGAAAAAATGTATTCTTAGACAGAAAACACTATAACATAATGATGAAAGGATTTAGCAAACTTTTCTCAGTTGATCCTATATATTTTTCCTGTGAAATCCGTTTTTGCAATTTACATTTTTCTATTGTGCATATTTATTGAGATAATTAGCATATTTGACACATGGGCAAAAATAACAGGGAGACCTTATAACAAATTGATAAAGGCCTTTTTCCAAATCTTTCTCAGTTGATTGTTATGTATTCTGCCATGTACATTTTTGTATTGTGTATAATTGATGAGCATTAGTATATCTAACATGGAAATAACAGGGAAAAGCCTCACAAATATGGTTTAATGGTTTCAGACTGGTGGGTAGATGCAGGAGCGATCACAGAGGGATCAAGTGTTAAAGCTATAGAAGGCTGTCACTACATCTGTGCAATTAGACTGTACAGACAGACATTTGAGGCATTGTTAAGATACAGCATCCAGATGATGGGAGATGTATCACTTCTTTTTGGAGCAGATTTCAGGCATTCAATGGAATCGTGACAAGAATTCAAACAGCCTTCAGCTAGTCTCAGTCTAGCGCCAGCCATCCAGGTGAACAGTGTAGTGTACCATACAGTAATGTACTGGACTGTACTGCATATACAGTATGGTAAATAGTGCAATATGCTACAGTACAGTATGGTACATTACACTAGAGTACAGTCTGGTACAATACTGCCTGTTACAGTATAGTATGGTGTGGTACAGTAGTGTACAGCATGTCACAGTACAGCCTGCTACAATACAGTACAGTACAGTACAGTACAGTACAGTACAGTACAGTACAGTACAGTACAGTACAGTACAGTACAGTACAGTACAGTACAGTACAGTACAGTACAGTACAGTAAGGTACAGTACAGTACAGTACAGTACAGCACAGCACAGTACAGTACAGTACAGTACAGTACAGTACAGTCTGCTGCTGTACAGCATGAGTACAACACAGTATAGCCAAAGGCCGCTCAAATTCTAGTCTTGATAACATGTGATACATCTCCCATACATACATACTGTACATACATACATACATACATACATACATACATACATACATACATACATACATACATACATACATACATACATACATACATACATACATACATACATATTTACTGTACATACAGTACATACTTACATATATGTTGTGAGTACACACACACACGCACGCACGCACGCACGCACACACACACACACACACACAACACACACACACACACACACACACACACACACACACACACACACACACACACACACACACACACACACACACACACACCATTTATTGAAAAAAACACTTTTAAAATCAATGCCCACATATGGACATGAACATGACATCACTGCCAGCCTTTCGAAATGTATGTGAACTGTATATAAATGTGCTTATCTCAAAAGAATTCGCTTTTTGATTTGTTGACAAATAAGTCAAAACGAATAATGTCGGGTCAGGATAGCTTCAATGTTGGTGGAATGGAAGGAAATAACCCGGAAGTAAATCAAGACTATGCTGAAGAAATCTACGCACCAGAACTCCGCAACGTGGAGAGGGAAGCTGCCGAGGAGAGGGAAGCTGCCGAGGAGAGGGAAGCTGCTGAGGAGAGGGCAGCCGCCGAGACGGAATGCGCAGCCGCCCCAAATGCGCAGTCCGAGGAAGCAAGCACGTCCTCGACCAGGAGACGCAAAAGGCGCAAGGGGACGGCTACCAGGAGACGCGGAAAGCGCAAGGGGACGGCTACCAGGAGACGCAGAAAGCGCAAGGTGACGGCTACCAGGAGACGCGGAAAGCCCAAGGGGACGGGTACCAGGAGACTCAAAAAGCGGCCGGCTACCAGGAGGCGCAAAAAGCGCACAAGGATGGCTACCAGGAGAAGCAGAAAGTCCACCATGCGTCGCAAGGTCAAGAAGCACTGATGCTGAGCGTCTACGGCCTTGTCGCAGGAATTCCACAGGAAGGCAGCCGAGAGACTAAGCTAGGGCTCCGTTTTGATCACTGCTAAACTCCTTAGCCCTAAACTTCTTAACCTTTTTACTATTATTTTGAAAAATAGTTAAAATAGTTAGAAAAATAGTAGTTAAAATGGCCAGCCTACAAGTGCACAACATATCTAGATTAGCTATTAGCTAGTTGAACTATTCAAGTTTTTCAAAATAGTAATAAAAAGGCGAAGAAGTTAGGGGTTAATGATTTAGCGTGTAATGAAAACGGAGCCCTGTGAGAACAGCAGTTTGTGTGCCAATGTCCTGGAGAAACCTGGGCACAGCAGGACCTTTGACATTTTTTCTGCAATGTTTTTATTTTATTTATTTATTTATTTAATTATCTGTTTTTTTTTTTTTTTTTTTACACGTTGTGGAGTGCTGGACCATTCACATTCATTTAGAGTTCTGTCTTTTAAGTCCACCAGCACAGGCCATTCAGCAACATGTCTGTGGAGGCACCCTGCTCCAGTGTGCGACGTAATTATGAATGGAGACACGGGACATGTGCACTATGGAGAGTGGAGGCTGCTGTGAAGATTTGAGTTTTGTTTCTGTAGCCGAGCACGAGCCACGAGTAAAGTCTAGAGAGGAGGGATATATCCCTCTCACGGTGAGTGAAGCTCACTGATGCCCGATTTATTCTTTTTTTCCTCATACATCTTCCATCATTCCATCATGCGTAAAATAGCCAAACTACAAGGTCCCAACACATAATGACACGTAGGCTGCGTGAATTGAGAACTTGCAGATTTCAGATTGCAAACGTTTTCTTTCCCCCCTCCAACCTGTAAATTATAATAAGGAACTAGATCTGTGCCCCGTCTCCACCAGCTCAGGTCACTCCCACAGGGTGACTCTTATGTCACCCTGTGAGGGTGACGTAACAGTCACTGGTGGTGACTCACCAGTCACCATTGGTGTTTCACTGCTGCAAGCAGCGTTAAAACGGGACCAAGCAAGCAGCTAATGTAATGAGCAATCTGTTATTTAAAATATATATGGAAGTGCTGCTGGAGATGAAGTTGGTGGCTCTTAGATGGGTGCTCTTTGGTGGTTCAGGTGAGATCATAGATGAGAATGGTTCTTCTTAAGAGTTTTGTACTGCTTAAATCCCAAAGGTGTGAACTGCAGACTTTAAAAAAGAAAAAAGGAAACCAAGGCACTCCGTCTTCAGTGTTAAACAAATATATATATAATTTGTTTATGAGCAAGGCAACTGAAAATATAACCAATGCATTTCGACCACATAGCTCTTCGTCAGGGTCTATCTAACAGCTTGGCTGGTAAGTCACCTTTAAATACAGCCAGGTGGTGGAGACAATCTCATCATGTCATTTCCTCATTTCATTGGTACAAAGAGATTTCATTTGCATATATAATACAACAAAAATAAAATAAGAAAATAATAAGAAAAACAAAAATATAGCTGCAAGCAGCGATAAGATGGGACCAAGCAAGCAGCTCTGGCAATAAACAATATGCACAAAGCCATAGAAACATGGAAGTCTGAGCTTGAGAAATAGATCATGTGATTGTGGGACCGGGGTTCCTGAAGACTCACATGTTGTATTGTCAGTACAAGGACTTGAACCCTCAGCCCTTTGGTCTTAAGTTGGGCGCTATACTGATTGAGCTATCCAGCCTGAACAATTCATTGTTGATAACAATGAACTCAACTCACATTCAGCATTTTAATGATCAGTTGTGTTGTTTTGGGCAAGTTTAATTTACAAAAAATGCTCCCTAGCACTCCCCTTTGACCAATTGGAATGAGATTTGTTTTAGAGCTATTTAGCATGCCCCTCAACAATAAATGTGACACTGCATATACAACATCATGTACAATATGCACTAATAAGCCATAGAAACAAGGAAGAAATACATCATGTAATTGTGGGACCCAAACCCACAACCTTGTGTTCCGAAGTCTGACGCTCTACTGACTGAGCTAGCCAGACACAATAATTTGCTTCATAGAAACATGGAAGAAGTAGTTCATGTAGCCTAATTGTGGGAGCAGGGCGGGGTTTGTGAAGACTCAGACATTGTATTGCCAGTACCTGGACTTGAACTCTGAATCTTTTGGAAGACCACATGATATTGTGCATTTTGATTAATATTCCAAGGTGCCGGTGCCCTGATTTGAACTCAGGACCTCTTGGTCCAAAATCATGCACTCTACCAATGAGGCCACCCAACAGACACAAGTTTTACTGGAAACAGCAAACACATTCAGTATTCTTTAATGATTAATTGTGTGGTTGCTTTGGGCAAATTTTGGCAAGCAGGCTAAATAGCACTAAAACAAGTTCTAATCGAATTGGTCACAGGGGTGGTGCTATAGCATTTGTTTTGTAAATCAAACTAAGCCACATAGAAGAAATACTGTACATCATGTGATGGTGAGAGCAGGGTAGCAGGGCATAATTAAGCAATCCGAGGGTGGAGCTTACTGGTCAAAATGACACAAGTGTTTCCAATGAGTCAAGGAGTATGTGGAAACAAGTTCCACATGCTTATTCCACATGCTTATTCCTCTCTGGCACAATGTACTTGCTCCAGTGTTGCCAGAGAGAAACAAGCAGAATACGATTTTTCACAAACCAGCAATTTTCATTGGCTTATAAAAACATAATTTTTTGATGAAAAGAAATTTGCTTTTGAACTTTTGTCCGGGTGGGGCCAAAGTTCACATGTAGCAGGTTGCATACAATCAAAAATGATCAAAAATCCAGGCAGAAAATCAGGCATAAGCATTTTTCAAACTGCTTAAAATGGGGGACACTCTGGGGGTGCAGGTTACCGGCCAAAGTGACACATGTGTTCCCCATGAGTCAAGAAACACGTGGAAACAAGTCCCATGATTTTGGCCAAACGAGGCATGAGTTATGCTTGTTCAAATGTTTCAGTTTCAAATAATTGCTATAGCGTCCCCATTTGAGCAATTGGAGTAGACTGGTTTTAGTGCTATTTGGCATCCCCCTCTACCAAACTGTAAAATCTCATAATCTCATAAACAGATTACGGCATGTGGGGATTAGGGGCAGAAGAAGAAATTTCACAAAAAAGCAATTTTCATTGGCTCGTAAAAACTTTTTTTCCCCACAAAATTCATATCCATTTTCATATTCGTATGGCTCCAAAGTTCATGTGTAGGTCATTTTCATGCATTTTGATCAAAGATTTGCAAAGAGATGCATTTTAACTTCAGATAAATCAAGATGGCGGGTCATCTAAAGGTCAGGGGTCATGACAGAATACAAAAGATGTTTGGCATAAGGAGACGCATAAGTGAATATACATTTACAATTTCTGACAGTAGAGGTTCCCAACCGTCCTGTATTAGCCGGGACGTCATATATTTGAGCCAAAAGGAGCGCGTCCCGGATGGGACGCTCTTTGTCCCGGCCGCACAGGTAAAGGGAGGAAGCATATATTTTTTCACTTTGTGCGCAGCGCATTGTGTCTGGCTGCCTGCCTGGCCAGCTGAATACTAAGGGCACTAGGACCGCTCAGTCTCCCTGTGTCTGTATGGGCGTGCGCGCCCGCTGTGGCTGTGCTGTTGTTAAGCCTGTGAGTAGAGATGGGAAAAGTACTCATTTTTTGTACTTAAGTAAAAGTAAAATTACTTGTGTAAAAAAGTACTTTTGTAAAAGTAAAAGTAGTCATTCAAAAAAGTAACTCAAGTAAAAGTAAAAAGTACTGACTCTCAAAAGTACTTTTACAGTAAAAGTAAAAAGTATTTTTAACAGACGCTTCCCAGTCATTTGCGTTTAAATGTACAGTGCATTCAAATCCTCACCAAACTTTTCTTAAAATGTAACCTACTCTTGAAACAGTTTGATTCATAGTGAGTCATAGAATACACTAGATCAGTGGTTCTCAACCTTTTTTGTCCCAAGGCACATTTTCATAGCCCAAAAACATCAGGACACACCTAGATATACGTTTTGTGTGTGTGCATGTGTGTGCGTGCTGTTTGCAAGTTCGGGGGAACTCCCAGAGACCACCATATGCAGTTGCACCACTTCTTCACACGGGTGTGATTTTTTCCCCCATGCAACACGGCGAGATGCCGCGGCAGTCCTCTCCTGAACTTTATCTCTATGCAGCATTGAGAGAAGCTGCAATTGCTCTCTTGTTTACTATGTTTTTAGTAAGAGTTTTAATCCTTTCCTTCTGCAAAATCTGAACCCGCGGGTTGTGGACTATTACTGCTATTTTGCGACAGCATTGGCTTGGAATCACCTTTTCTTTTATTCAGCTCCGATAGCGACAGGGTAAAAGCACAACATTAGGAGCGATCCAGGCGATGTCTGTTGTCATTTTGATTCCACGTTGTAGGAACTAAGTTGAGAAGGAGCGCTCCGGTTCTCCCTCACGAATTGGAAATGCATTGTTTTGGACGAGCTCGGGCACCGTGACCGTGCTTTACCGCAGCATAAAGACTTATAGCGGTGTTTCCCACAGCTCTGCAAGTACCTAAAGTACACGGTGATGTGATTGCCCCATTCAAACAAAGACTTAAATTAACATGCCTATGGGCGATCGGGGAGCTATACTGAATGCATAGGCATTAGGCAGGAGTCATTAGCGCGTAGGCTATTGTTGTTGTCGCACCTCTGGACAATCGAATGAATACCTTGCAGTATCTATTGGTTTCGGGGGGTGCTGGACATAATTAAAGTAACGATCGAGCCTGTTTTGAAATGTAACGAGTAAAAAGTACAGATACTTGTGTTAAAATGTAACGGATACAAGTAAAAAGTACTTAGTAAAATAAATACTGAGTAAAGTAAAAATACCCAAAAAATGTACTTCGTTACAGTAACGAAGTAAAAATACTTCGTTACTTCCCAACTATGCCTGTGAGTGGAGACCAGTCGTGGGTCTTCTGCACGTTCTGTCGGAGGGAGTTTTCAATAAGTCACTGTGGGGAAAACGACCTGAAGCAGCATGCAAGCACAGATATGCATAAGCATGCAACAAAAAATAAAGGCGCCTCAAATATTGTTCTTCACAAATTCAACTGCAGAGCAAGTCAGGTAACATCAGTGTATCAGTGTCCTACAGCAGCATGGACTGCAATAATAAATTGTGCCATGATTCAATACACTGTTAAGAAAATTAATGTGGAAGAACAAAGGCAGAAATGATAGCAACTGTGTGTGTGTGTGTGTGTGTGTGTGTGTGTGTGTGTGTGTGTGTGTGTGTGTGTGTGTGTGTGTGTGTGTGTGTGTGTGTGTGTGTGTGTGTTGGTTTGTATGCCTCAAATACAAAACTGATCAAACTGATCATGAGTTGTTCTATCTTGTTACTGTAAGTGTAATGCAGTAGCCTAATGTGTTTGTATAGTGAGTCTGTTATAGATGCTAAAATGCTGTTATCTATGCGTTTTTGACCCCCCAAAACCCCCAAAATTTTCCGGGTGAGGTGTCCCATATCCTGAAGTCTGGTTGTTGGGAACCCTATCTGACAGTCAAACGGTTCATGAGTTATGAGCAGTGTTGGGGAATATTACTTAGGAAAGTAATATATTACTTATTACTTATTACCCCTTTAGAAAAGTAATAATATTACACTACTTATTACTTGGATGCAAAAGTAATATGTTGTATATTACATATTACTTTTTTATATTACTTTTGCACCCAGATCCCTGAAAAAAGGAAATTAGCTACAACTACACAATCTGTCAGCTTCTTTTAGAGCTGAATCTAATGAAGAAGAATAACAAGAGTCACAAATCAGCCAAACATCAATTGGGTGACTGTTGCCCCACCACCCGACTACCGATAAGCAGGTGAAGATGGATGGATGTATTTAGATAAATGTATTTAGATGAATGAATACAGACATCCCACCCTGGAAAAAAATACTAAAATATATTAATATTTATATGCCACACATGATTAACATATAGCCTACCATAGATTACATAGTTGCAGTAGGCTGTTATTTCAGTCAGTGGATTGTTATTTGGTTACAGTTCTGTCTGTCAACTATGTTTTAATGCAAAATTAAAATGTATGATAAACATACATAAGCATAAGATCTTTTTGATTTAATATTGAGTATATGAGGGCTTATAGCTCCAGTGGCTTAATTGATGATTAAGCCACTGGCATCGCGTAATCAGAACAGCTGTGTAGCCTATGGAAAATCCCCTGACAGACACAGACAGGCTTCGAGTGTGGACATTTCCCCCAGCTATTGTGTGATAAACTCATATTATAAACGCATGACTTATATGGCAAATGAAAATATCCTTGGATATACTTGGACCACAGTTGGAATTATTGCAATCGGGTGAGAATGGACTGAGATTTTTTCGATTCAAATCTCAACAAAGAATCACCGGAGTTTCCCAAAGGTAAGCGCAAAGCAGAGCAGTATAGCGCCAACTCCGTTCTCTTTAAGTGGCCAGTCCAAGCGCGGCTCTTCTACATAGACTTCTATTGAGGATTGGGACAATAAATAGGGACAACAAGCTGCACAAACAGCTCTCCAGCGCTACGTTTCTGACGCCTCAATGTCGCAGCTTTGACACCAGATGTCTTTGTACGTCTGCCTAATAAAAATCCGCTGCTCATCTTTTTTCCGATCAAACTAAAGTGGCATTAGCTCATCTCCCTTCACCAACGCAATACTGTTGAACGCAGCAGCATGACAAAAGTAACGAAGTAATATTAGTAGAAGTAACTGTAATATTATTACTATTTTCTAGGAGGTAGTCTCGTTACACTACTACTACCTGAAAAAGTAGTAATATTACTCGTTACTCGTTACTCGTTACCCCCAACTCTGGTTATGAGTGTTCAAAGTTTGCATTTTCAGTTGAGCGCTATAGCGCCACCATTTGGCTAGTGATCATGGGCTTCACATCATCACCATTTGGCATCGCCCTCTACCAGATTACCATGTTTCGCGAAAAACGACTACATGGTTCAGCCAGAACAGGTATTTTTGGCAGAAGGAGAAGGAGGAGGAAGAGCAGAAAAAACTGACAAAAACAATGAAGGGACCAAGTCCAGTACGTGGACTGCTTGGTCCCTTAAACACACCCGTGGTGACCAGCCCCAAGTGAACAGTAAAAACAATACATGGAAAAAAGAGGAGGGAAAATAAAGTTTGATGCATGTAGCAGTAACCCAAAACTAAAACATAAACAGGGCCATCAGAGGAAAGGCAGGTAATCGACTTCATCATTTAGGTTTGGAAACATTGTGGCTTTGAGAGTTACTATCCAAAAGGTTTCTCTTTGGAGTCTATCCCCAGGATCACATCAAGAATTGGCACTGGGTGAAAAAATGGGTTAACAAATCATGGGATAAAAAAATATATATAAAAAAGAAGCATCCATATGGACATTCGAGGCAATAAACAATAAATGATGTGTTGCACGTGTTTGTTGCACATGTATGATTGGTGAACATGTTTGTGTTTTAGGAATACTTTCACAATGAGTGCAGTGACCATATAGGAAGTTGCCAATGAGTTTCTTTCTGCATTAATTTGCTCTGTAGGGTAGGCGCTCTCTTGTTGACAGAAGCAGGTAGCTCCGTGAAGATCTCTTTCATGGTTGGGTCACTGTGTAGCAAACTCCAGTTACGTTTGATGATGTCTCGGATTTGGGAAGACTGTTGCTAAATTCAACTCTAGCAAACTGTAAAATCTCATAAGGATATTATATTGCATGTGTGTATTAGGAGCAGAAACCAGCAATTTTCATTGGCCTATAAAAACGCCCCTTTTTGGAAACACTTTACAACCGACTGTCTTTAAACCGACTCCCCTAGACAGCGTTTCAAAAATCTCCACCCACTTGGACTGCAGAATGGGACAGGACCAGAACATATGCAAATGACTTGCCTTGGTGACATCGGTCACAGGTCGGATCTATGCCGTCTATGTCTATAGATTTTGGACAGTTGAACCTTAGTGAAGCGAGCACGATGTACAACTTTAAACTGCATCAATCCGTGCCTGTCACAAATCGAAGATCTATGTCTTCCCAAAGTTCTTCTGATTGTTTTGAGTTGAGAGATACTGAACGTATAGAGTGGATCTTATAAAAGTACAAAATCATCCCCTTCAGGCCAGGTAATGGGTTAAGAAATGTATCTAGAGCCGTCTCGGGGGAAAGTCCAATGACTATTGGCCAAACGAAGCAAGAATTATGCCTATTCTAATCTTTCAGTTTAAAAAAAAAATGTATAGTGCCCCCGTTTGACCAATTGCTGTAAAATTGGTTTAAGTGATATATGGCATCCCCCTACCAAACTGTAAAATCTCAAACAGATTATGCTGCATGTGTGGATTAGGGGCAATAGAAGAATTTTCACAAACCAGCAATTTTCATTGGCTTGTAAAAACGTATTTTTTCACTTAAGAAAATGTGCCTCTATTTATTTTGTCCGTATGGGTCAAAAATTCAGGCATAGGGTTAGGGTTATTTTCAGGTATTTTGATTAAAGATTGATATAGAATTCAAGATGCGGATCATCTAAATAAAGGTCAGAGGTCAAAAGTCAGAATTAGGGATATCAACGGGTGACCGCGTAACCGGATATCCACTTGTTAAGAATCTACCGAATGTTGTTATTGGTTTTGCGGTTAATTTGCATAACAGAAAATGATGTGTATTCTGATCTTAAATCCCTTTATATTATTTGTGTTTTGGTAATGGAACAATGTAACCTTTGCAGAAAGTTTAGTCGCTACTTAGTGCACAATACTTTTAAAACAGTTTAAAACAGCTGTTATTTGTGCTCTGACAGAGAGGAAGAGGAACTATTCCAGTTTGTCCCTCTTTCAGGTGCTCGAGTGTCACTCACTTCTGGCCCCTCGATGTTGCAACTCTTCTACTAGATGGCTCTGTCTAGCGAACCGCTGTGGCTGGCCTGCTGCACACACTAATATGAAACATTCATTTATTTATTTTATTTTCTACCTTTACTTTCAACATTATGAGATGAGAAACATGTAGAAAAAAAAAGATGACATTACATAATATTTCAGTTTCAATAGTTAATTTGACATTTGTATACTCCTTTGTAAAGTAACAACTCTGACGGAGCTTGATGCAAATTAGGTGATATGACTTAGATATGCAAATATCTAAGTCAAAAGTAAAATTTACTTTTCAAAAAAGAGTGAAATGACATTAGTATAGTTACATCATTGTTTTCTTTCAATTGATTTTCTGAACATTATTATTTCAGTTTTGTTTTAATTAACTTAAGTTAGAACAACTGCACTAGTATTGCAGTAGTAGCCTTCTCTAATCTACCCCTGCCAGAAACAGGTTGAGAAGTAGGTGACCAATCAGTCACCTTTTTGAGTATCACTGACATAGGCCATTTATGGACAAAAACTATAAAAAGATAAATATGGAGACACATGGCTACTGCCTGCAGGTGACAATATGTAAATAAAGCCAAATAATGAATATCCCATTATTGAAAAATACAATTATATTGTTCTGGGAACACTTTTGTCAACTCTGTCACCTGACGGAGTTGACATCTTAACCCGCTATAGTACAATTGATCCATTTCGTTTTTACCGGAGTTGTTAGCTACACCTAACCCTTAAATAAAAACAATAAACATTTTTATTGAAATTAGTAACGAAACTCATAATAATGTGGAGCGAGGTGTTGGCCACGGACATGTTCTACAGTCGTTTCAAACGGGAAGGCATCATGAACTCCAAGGTGGGTTTGGACTACAGGGAATGCATCCTGAAGCCAGGTGGTTCTAAGAATGCAGAGGAGATGCTGAAGAACTTCTTGGGTCGTGCACCCAATCAGGAAGCGTTCCTCCGGAGCAAAGGACTAACTGCTTTGGAAACCAGAAAAAGAAAACTAAAGGAGAGTCAGATGAAGAAAAGAAAAAGAAATTAGGTGTCAGCTTTTTAAGTATTTACTGTAATTTGATTTAATTGTTCCTGTATTGAGCAATACTATACTATACAATAATGTCCTGACGGAGTTGACAAGTTGAGTTGTGACCACAGTGATGTCCTCATTGTTTGTTTAAAATATCAACAACTGAATGTTTGTCGGATCTGGTGCTCTACTGTTGCAACAAATATAAACAGGACATGGAAAATAGATATTCAGGATAAAATGTCAATTTTATTTTCTAAACAATAAAAAAACCTTATGGAGTTGACAGAGACTGAGGAGTCGGAGACACGTTTGAAATGAGATATTTAATGGAAAATATGAATAAAAATGTACTGTGTATATTGTTTTCTCAGTTGGTAACATCTATGTTAATTTAGAATAGAATGTTGTGTGGAGTCTACACAACACCGTTGCATTCCCTCTCATTTTCGCTGATAATGCTGTATAGGCTACAGCTACAGCTCCGTCGCTGTATACAACATTATCAGTGAAGATGAGAGTGAACTCAACGGGGCATGGGTCCCACTACTACTACTACTACTACTACTACTACTACTAATAATAATAATAATAACAATAACTTGAATGATGCAATGTTGCAAAGTGGGGTTGCCCCGATGGTGTTTTACATGGTGTGGTGGGTTAATGGTCACTGACGTTGTAATGGTGAATGGTGATCATACATCATGTTACTTGCTCAACCGATCGAATCGTTTTGATGTTCCTTGGTCAGCCAATCGAATGATTATATATTATCATCACAAGGTGAAAAAAGGTTAAAGAATAAAGGTTACAAAGAAAACACAACACGGTAACAATAGTGGGGTTGCCTGAAGGGGAACCCCACTATTGTTATTGTGTTGCGTTTTCTTTGTAATTAGATCAGCACTTGGTAGAGTGCAAACTGAAAACTTGTGCATTGCGCACACGTAGGCCATGGCCTACTCGTATGTGAGGGGAGCGAGCTAATACTTTGCCCCGAGGAATGACCAACCATACACCACCAACCACCACACACCGATCGCGTAACTTGTGCCCACTCCACTCGCGCAAGTAATAATAATAATTCAAGGACCACTGGGTGTGAGCACTCTGCAGAATATATAGACAGCAAAAACATATTGTATATAGATGTCTACATCATGGCAACATTACAACAGCAAAATCATATAATAAGGAACAGTTAAACCTTCCTCTTTATCATTAATCTCAGGATATTAGCAGTGTTTCAGCTGAAAACATGATTTAATTTCACATGGCAGCTGCTGGAGAGCAGGCCTTTAGCAGTCCTAGTCGGGTTTGCTCAGAGAACCGCCTGCGCTGGGATCTGAGCCCTGAGCTGATCCAAAAGATGTCCGACGACTTCATCAGCAAGACAAAGGAGATGCTTGATGCCATTGGCTCCCTGGACCTGGACAAGGTCACAGTCAGCAACACTCTGAAGGCCCTGGATGACGTGAGCATGGAGTACATCCTCCTCTGGAAAGTGTTGACTCTCAACCAAATGGTGTATCCCAATAAAAAGGTGAGGATTGCCAGCATATCTGCACGAAAAAAGATATCTGAGTTTTACGTGAATCATCGATCAAAGATCATGGGAGAGGACATCTTCCCAAGGATTGTGGCTCTGAGCACGAAGGTCAATATTGACAGTCTTACCTCACAGGATAAGAAATACCTGAAGATACAATTAAGCATAGGCAACTTTAATCATAGGCATAAAGATAGACAAGAAGAAATAAAGAACATTACCAAACAGTTATCTCAACTAGAGGGATGTGAAGAGCAGAGCTCCGCCATGTTAAAGAAGTTAGCGAAGCTACTTGCTCGGAAGGGTGCTTTATGTGGTTTCAAGACACATGCTGACTATGTCCTGAAAGGGACCATGGCAAATTCCGCAAAGAAGGTTTCAATCTTTTTGAATGAACTGACCTATAAGCTGAAGCCGCTGGTAGACAAGGAGAAAGCAATCCTCCTAAGGCTGAAGAAGGACCACTGTCAGAAGAGACGTCTACCATTTAATAGCAAGCTGGATGAAAAGGACCTAGCGATAAACCCAGATTTTTTAATAACCCAGGTTATTAACGGAAACTATGGAGTGGCTCACGACCAGTTGAAGGAGTATTTCCCCTTGGAGGTTGTGACCCAGGGTCTGCTGGAGATCTACCAGGAGCTGTTGGGACTGTCCTTCAGCCTGGTGGACGGCGCCCCTGTGTGGCATTCCGACGTCGCTCTGTACTGCGTCACTGACCAGGCATCTCGACAGATGGTTGGACAACTTTACCTCGACCTGTTAGTTAGAGAGGGGAAGTACCTGAGGGGTGCAGATGGACTCTGCTTCGGCCTACAGGCCGGCTGCCTGCTGTCTGACGGGAGCAGGCAGTTCCCTGTCGCCGCCATAGTGACCAACTTTAGTAAACACAAGAGCACTCCCTGCCTCCTGCACCACTTGGACGTGTTGGCGTACGTCCATGAGCTTGGTCATGCTATGCACCACCTCTGTGCTCAGGTTGACTACGCCCAGTTCAATTTCTCCCAGATGGAGATAGACTTTATAGAGGCTCCCGCCCAAGTGTTCGAGAATTGGGTTTGGGAGAAGGAATTCCTACAGAGAGTTTCTAAACACTACAAAACGGGAGCTCCAATACCAGACGACCTGTTGGACAAACTCATCAAGTCTCGCCTCGTCAGAGTTGGTATGAAATACATGAGGATGATAATCAATGCTAAGGTGGACCATGCCCTTCATACCCAGGCTGGACTGGACCCGGGTAAGGAATACGCCAGGCTCAAAAAGGAGTTTCTGGGAGTCCATGCTTCTCAAAGTACCAACATATCAGATATGCCTTTTGAGCCATTAGACCGGTTCCCGGCCAAGCACTATCGCTACCTGTGGAGCGAGGTGTTGGCCACGGACATGTTCTACAGTCGTTTCAAACGGGAAGGCATCATGAACTCCAAGGTGGGTTTGGACTACAGGGAATGCATCCTGAAGCCAGGTGGTTCTAAGAATGCAGAGGAGATGCTGAAGAACTTCTTGGGTCGTGCACCCAATCAGGAAGCGTTCCTCCGGAGCAAAGGACTACCGGTAACTGCTTTGGAAACCAGAAAAAGAAAACTAAAGGAGAGTCAGATGAAGAAAAGAAAAAGAAATTAGGTGTCAGCTTTTTAAGTATTTACTGTAATTTGATTTAATTGTTCCTGTATTGAGCAATACTAGCGTTTTACGTCCATCCGTGCATGCGCCTGTTCCGTCACCTGCAGGGTGACGTAACAGCATGGTGGTGACCCGTCTGTCAGTTCACACGTGACTGAGCACGCGTTTGTCCGTCCTCATGCCGTTACGTCATCTGCAGGGGACGTAACAACATGTTGGTGATTACGTTTACAGGCACCCGCACACGTCTGTCCCTGCACACGTCTGTCCGAGTAAGAGACCTTTATAGCTAATGTCATGAGTATTAGCCCATTCCGCTCACGCACGAGTAGGCCATGGCCTACTTTGGAATGTCCACATGTTCAAACCTGACCCTGGGCGGTGGAGACCTGTGGGGCACAGGTCTAGTTCCAGTTCTAAAGTGAAACACGATCCAGAATGATTCATGAATTGGTTCATGTTGTCTGTATCAATGTGATTGCAAGTAATCATTGTGTAAATGTATTTTGTTTTGTCACATTGTCACAAAAGTGAGGATTGCATCATGAATTGCTTTTCTTGTGAAATGATTTTATGTTGTTCATGTTTTATATGTGTTTACAAATACACTTTCCTGTTGTGTGTGAGGTTGTAATATTATTATAAACTGCATTTCATATTATTTCATTTTTCTCATTAGTAATTTCTCATAATTTTCCCTTATTATTATTCAATATAGTATCCTAGTATCATTCCATTTTGTCTCCCTGTGAGAACAGTGAGAATGCACTATTGTTTGTTGACATTCCAAAGGGCATTACAGACGGGAAGTGATAAACGACTGCATTATGGCAGAGATTCCACAGTGCCCCTCACCTGATGACTGGGCAATAATCGCTCAGCGCGAATAAAGCACTCACCAGAATTAAAGTCTAAAATTAGATCGCCACTCCGTAGAGTGCAAACTTGCGTGTTGCACACAAGTAGGCCATGGCATGTGTGAGCAGAGCAAGCTAATACTCATGAGATCAGCTATAAAGGTCTTTTACTTAGGTCACCATTACATCATCACCTAAACCCATCGTAGTATCCCGAGGGACGACCGTGCACCAACGATCACTGCACACCGATCGCTTAACTTGCGCCCCCCTCTGCTCACACAAGTAATCAGACGCAGGTATGTGCACGAAATACATTTTACATTTCTATACGTGCAGAAGACTGCCACATGTCCAGACAGTGCAATGTACTGGCAATAATCTGTTAACCAGGGAAGTTGGTGAAACTGCCAGCTGGCAGTAGCAGGCAAAATAAATAAGGCAATGAGTAATAATCAAAGGAATCTTGTTACATAAGCCACATAGCAGGGGAAGGAAGCTCTCTCCTGTTTCCTAGCGTGAGTTTGCTCCTCTTTATACCGGTATGTACCGTATCCGTATGCAGCCATATCATGAAATAGCCTTATAGCCTAGCATAATTGTTTTGTCCTAAATCTAAAAAAAAGTGTTTTTTAACACTTACAGTATATCTGTTTGTTTGTTTGTTTGTTTGTTTTTTTAATGTCACAGACTTGTAAACACAGAAATTATTGAAGAAATGGGTGTCCCCAAATAAAACCACACACCATGCACTGAATACACTACAGGGAGCATGCAACCAGTGTTGCCATGTCTCTGTACGTGTCTTTGGGCATGTCTATAAAGTGTCTAAATATGTGTTGAGTAACCTGCCAGACACTCAGGTGGCAGTCACTGGTGTATGACTGGCACCTGAGCATGGGTCTTGCAACATGTGTACTGCCCCCATGGGAAAAATGCCACATTTGTCGTTGTGTCTTGCAGGGTACTCAAAACAAGAGATTATCAACAGAAGCATAACGGTGGGGGATTTTTGGCATGCCTACATGTTTAGTTGTGTTGCTCTTGCTTATTGCACAAATCTTATGAAATTCTTACAAGCTGTACCTCGTTGCAAAGGTGACTAATCAACAATAAAGATATACACATTGTCACCCTCTTACCCCTCCTTGTCACTCCTCTCCTTTAATATTTTTCCCTTTTATCTCTGCTATGATTTGCTGCTTTTGACTTAACATAAGTGATTTTTTGTATGTCTCTAAATGTATTGATGAAATGACCAAAGGTGGCTGCCATCGACTCACAAGTGGAAGCTGGTGTTCCTTTATGCAGAGTGGCATAAACATTTTGTTATTAAACAATGAGACATATTGACATAAGGTAATATAGAAACTGAAAAGTATAATATATTACAGATTTTTTTGTTTGTGCATGTGTGTACACTTGGATTGTTTCCAGATTTAATAACCATAACAAAAGTGGGGGTTCTATGTGACCTCTTGACCTGAAGGCCCAGTGGAGCATTCTTGTTTCATAAGTTTTTGAATGATCGATACAACTGAACATGAGTGTCGAGGGAAGGGAATCTTGTATTGTGTAAACACTAGGTAACTTGACTGATATGCTTCTAAAGCAGGCATGAACAACAGGGAGGGCCATACTGGCTGAGTGACTTTCTGTAGTGACATATAGGTCTAGACATGTACGTTGTAATTTAAACGTTTAATGCTGAATATTATACTACAGTGTCATGTATTTTGTAGAAATGGCATATGCACAATACTGTGGTGGTTGTTGTTTTTTATGTGATACTCTGGTCTGGTGCACTCTGATGCGACAATGAAAATATTATGACACAATACACAGGAATAAATTGTGCCATTATATCATGATTATTTGTGGGGACTCCTCATTAATGATCATAAAAATGAAAATGGCACAATTTATTCCTTCTCAGGCCGTGTCTCATAGGAGGGATGTGAGGACTGAGTCCAGAAACTCGCCCACTATCAATGTGGAATGCAACCTAGTAGAAACTGCAGGATTTTTTGTCCTGAAGTCTGCAATGCAAAAAATAAAATGATAATACAAATTGAAACATCTTCATAAGATTTCTTTGTTTTTATCTACCTATCTGGGTTTCTGAACTGTCTGCAGCCCTCCTGTAAGACATGGGCTGAGTAGAAGTAAAGTAAAGTAGTAGTAGTAGTAAAAATGGTACAGTGAGGACAATTACAACAAATATGAAGATTGGTTGAAAAGTGGTGGTGAAGTGTTACAGTTGTTTAGGCACCACTGCATAGGCCACTGGCTATTGAAGGAATAATTGTGTATCTTTAATAACCTTTAATACCTTTGGGGGGGTGTTCTGTTTTCATGTGTTCTAATATCAACTGAACACTACACCTTTTACCATATGATGCCATGTATGCTCGCATGTGTAAGGGAGCTGGTTGCAGGCAACCAGAGTCAGCTGTGCCTTCTTGGTGGCGCTTGGCTTAAGGTGACCTTCTTGAAGATTTGCACAGTCGGAGGAGGAGCTCTGGGCCAAGCTATAAAGTGTGTGACCCCCTGATCTTTACTGCTAAACAGATGAGATGCCAAATTTTCATTAGTATTTATTGGGGAAACTTCTATTATTGAAAGATAGAGGATGTATGCACATGCACTGTTCTTAAGCTCCAATATTTATATTTATTAGTAGGATTCAACGTTTCGACCCCTTCGGGTCTTCATCCTGATGAAGACCCGAAGGGGTCGAAACGTTGATGTTGTTGAATGTTGTGTTGGTCTACATCTGCAAGCATACACATTAAAGGTGTATGCCAGCAATGCAAGAAGTATACTGCATGGAATGCATAATCTATTTATCTGTCCAGTTTAGTGTAATATCCATACTTCTTGTGTTCAGGACAGATAAAGTTCTGCACAGCATCACTCAGCTCAAGTGCACTCTGTAGAGCCTGGCACTGTATGAAACATCACCTATCATAGGCAATGCTAATTATATCATTAAGTCTGCACAATACAAAAATGTACATTGCAGAATGTCCTGTATGGCAAAATACATAATGATCAACTAAGAAAAGTTTGGTAAAGCCTTTCATTATTTTGTTATAGGGGTTTCCCTGTTATTTCTGCCTATGATTAAAATATGCTAATTATCTCATTAATTATACACATTACAAAAATGTGCCCGGCAGAAATTGATTCTACAGGAAAGAATACACATGAATCAGATACAAAAATCTTGGTAAAAAGCATTTTATTGAATAGTTATATTATTTTCCCTGTTATATCCAGGGAATATAATATATTATTATTAAATATAATAAATTCATAAAAGGCTATATCAAACTTGTCTCGGTTGATCCTTATAATTCTTTTCCTGTAGACTCCATTTCTGCAATGTACATTTTTGTATTTTACATAATCATTTAGATAATTTGTGTATTTATTCAAATATGGTAATTATTTCATTGAAATTGTCAGTCCAGGAGGTCCCAAGTGAGCAAACGCCCCTACCAAAAGTCAGAAAACATACTTCTGACCACTTTAGAAGTTTAGGAAATCACCTCAGAATGATTTAAAATATATATAACAATTCTAATTTTGTGAAAATTGGAGATTAACTGGATAGCATACTGTTCTGGAAGGTTGTTCTGGATGCCCCCCAGAAATGGTTCAGGGGGCGGGAAAATTTGCACCCCGTCATTTCTTCATTTTTTCATAGTTTTTCATAGGACCCTAGACCTGCATCAATTTTAGCACAAAGGTCCTACAGGAGCTCAGCTGTTTTTTGACATATCAAACCACACTAATAAGTTCTATTGACACTGCGATATGTGCAATAACATCCAATTGACACGAGGAATGACCAACCGTGCACCACCAACCACCACACACCGATCGCGTAACTTGCCCACTCCACTCACGCAAGTAATAATAATAATTCAAGGACCACTGGGTGTGAGCACTCTGTAGAATATAGACAGCAAAAACATATTGTATATAGATGTATACATCATGGCAACATTACAACAGCAAAATCATATAATAAGGAACAGTTAAACCTTCCTCTTTGTCATTAAACTCAGAATATTAGCATTGTTTTAGCTCAAAACATGATTTAATTTCACATGGCAGCTGCTGGAGAGCAGGCCTTTAGCAGTCCTAGTCGGGTTTGCTCAGAGAACCGCCTGCGCTGGGATCTGAGCCCTGAGCTGATCCAAAAGATGTCCGACGACTTCATCAGCAAGACAAAGGAGATGCTTGATGCCATTGGCTCCCTGGACCTGGACAAGGTCACAGTCAGCAACACTCTGAAGGCCCTGGATGACGTGAGCATGGAGTACATCCTCCTCTGGAAAGTGTTGACTCTCAACCAAACGGTGTATCCCAATAAAAAGGTGAGGATTGCCAGCATATCTGCACGAAAAAAGATATCCGAGTTTTATGTGAATCATCGATCAAAGATCATGAGAGAGGACATCTTCCCAAGGATTGAGGCTCTGAGCACGAAGGTCAATATTGACAGTCTTAACTCACAGGATAAGAACTACCTGAAGATACAATTAAGCATAGGTAACTTCACACGTAAGCATAAAGATAAACAAGAAGAAATTAAGAACATTACGAAACAGTTATCTCAACTAGAGGGATGTGAAGAGCAGAACTCAGCCATGTTAAAGAAGTTAGCGAAGCTACTTGCTCGGAAGAGTGCTTTATGTGGTTTCAAGACACATGCTGACTATGTCCTGAGAAGGACCATGGCAAATTCCGCAAAGAAGGTTTCTATCTTTTTGAATGAACTGACCTATAAGGTGAAGCCGCTTGTAGACAAGGAGAAAGCGATCCTCCTAAGACTGAAGAAGGGCCACTGTCAGAAGAGACGTCTACCATTTAATGGCAAGCTGGATGAAAAGGACCTAGCGATATACCCGGATTTCTTTATTAAAGAAGACTATGGAGTGGATCACGACCAGTTGAAGGAGTATTTCCCCTTGGAGGTTGTGACCCAGGGTCTGCTGGAGATCTACCAGGAGCTGTTGGGACTGTCCTTCAGCCTGGTGGACGGCGCCCCTGTGTGGCATTCCGACGTCGCTCTGTACTGCGTCACTGACCAGGCATCTCGACAGATGGTTGGACAACTTTACCTTGACCTGTTAGTTAGAGAGGGGAAGTACCTGGGGGATGCAAATGGACTCTGCTTCGACCTACAGGCCGGCTGTCTGCTGTCTGACGGGAGCAGGCAGTTCCCTGTCGCCGCCATAGTGACTGACTTTAGTAAACACGAGAGCACTCCCTGCCTCCTGCACCACCGGGAAGTGTTGGTGTACGCCCATGAGCTTGGTCATGCTATGCACCACCTCTGTGCTCAGGTTGACTACGCCCAGTTCAATTTCTCCCAGATGGAGACAGACTTTCTAGAGGCTCCCGCCCAGGTGTTCGAGAATTGGGGTTGGGAGAAGGAAACTCTACAGAGAGTTTCTAAACACTACAAGACGGGAGCTCCAATACCAGATGACCTGTTGGACAAACTCATCAAGTCTCAGCTCGCCACAGTTGGTATGACATACATGAGGAGGATAATCAATGCTAAGGTGGACCATGCCCTTCATACCCAGGCTGGACTGGACCCGGGTAAGGAATACGCCAGGCTCAAAAAGGAGTTTCTGGGAGTCCATGCTTCTCAAAGTACCAACATATCAGATATGCCTTTTGAGACATTAGACCAGTACCCGGCCAAGCACTATCGCTACCTGTGGGGCGAGGTGTTGGCCACGGACATGTTCTACAGTCGTTTCAAACGGGAAGGCATCATGAACTCCAAGGTGGGTTTGGACTACAGGGAATGCATCCTGAAGCCAGGTGGTTCTAAGAATGCCGAGGAGATGCTGAAGAACTTCTTGGGTCGTGCACCCAATCAGGAAGCGTTCCTCCGGAGCAAAGGACTAACTGCTTTGGAAACCAGAAAAAGAAAACTAAAGGAGAGTCAGATGAAGAAAAGAAAAAGAAATTAGGTGTCAGCTTTTTAAGTATTTACTGTAATTTGATTTAATTGTTCCAGTATTGAGCAATACTAGCGTTTTACGTCCATCCGTGCATGCGCCTGTTCCGTCACCTGCAGGGTGACGTAACAGCATGGTGGTGACCCGTCTGTCCGTTCACACGTGACTGAACACGCGTTTGTCCGTCCTCATGCCGTTATCTGGAGGGGACGTAACAGCATGTTGGTGATTACGTTTACAGGCACCCGCACATGTTACAGGTCCCCGGCGTGGGTACCCGTTAGCAGTTAAATTGTTTTCCTGAAATAAACAGGACACGGAATGAACACAGGAACGATGTTGTCTGTTTGCAAAGCGATAGTGTAATCATTTATTAATCTCAAAACTGTATTCTGTCTCTTTCATTTACTTTCGTTTTTTTCATTGTATTTTCAATGCTTTCTTTTTGTCTGGTCAACAATCATAAACAATATCACATCATTGTCATTGCCATAAATCCATATTCCATTAATCCATTTTATCCATAACCCATATTTTCTCATATCATCTCTTTTCTTCACATTATACCATATTTAGTATTCATTTCCCATGTCTTCTTCATATATTCATGTTATTTCACAGTGTAATACCGTAGCATCCCTAGTATGTATCATCCCATGGCATCACTAGTATGCATCATACCATTCACAGTATACGTAGTCTTGCAGTAGCTGCATCACGTGACTAGGCACTTGTGTGTGGCTAGTTACACTGCTAAAGTGCTCTTAGAAAGCAGACAGTAGGCCTCAAGCTAATAATACAAATCACATACTGAAATAAACCATATAAAACACTCTGTAACAGTAGAAAAAGTAAATACCAAAAACGAACTCTTTTTACACCCTCTCTGACTCATCTCTGTGCACAAAGTGTGCAAAACTGGCTTAAAAATAATAACCAACAAAACGTACAGGAGTCCACTTCTAGTACTTCATAAAGTTACTAAATCAGCACCAAACGTCATCATGTTTACATCAAACTGAAGCTAAGCAACTTATCTTCCTCTTGGAATCATGTATATTACATATAAAGTGCATTTTAGCTCAGTACCAACCTGAAATAAACAGGACACGGAATGAACACAGGAACGATGTTGTCTGTTTGCAAAGCGATAGTGTAATGGCGCTTCGCAGCAGAACACAGAAGAAGACCCTGTTTCCCCCAGAACGTAACAGGCTGACAGTGCCCCCTACTGTCCCTAGTTGGTAGTGATTCAATTCCTATGTGTCACTGTTGACTCATTCACTTGAGTGAGGAATGTAAGTATACATATCATATAGAAAATAATAAATTACACAAAATATTCTCTTTGTGGGTGTCACACGTTCCCCGACAAAACAAAATGGCTCCTGACATTTCAAAACATTCTCTTTTCACAGGTCTCAAAACAAAACTTCAAAAAGTCAGTAGAGTGTTGGAGTGATGCATGAGTAGGGTGCATGCAGGTAGGGAAAGAAAGGTGGAAACATGAAGGCTGGTGGAATATGGTAAGGTGGGTATGGAGAGGTGTAAGGTGTAGGGTAAGTATGGACTGTGTTGACTGTAGGCTGACCAAGTGTGTCATATGTGAATATGTGTCTTGGTCTCCTCTCTCTGGTCGATCGTCTGACTTCAGGGTTCAGTGGTAAGTGTTCGTCGTCGTTGGTTGCTTCTGCGTGTCTTTGTTCTTCTCTTGCAGGTGACTGGACTTGTTCAGGTAAGTGTCTCTCTTCTCTTGTAGGTGATTGGACTCGATCAGGTAAGTGTCTTTCTTTTGCAGGTGGTTGGACTCGATCAGGTAAGTGTCTTTCTTCTTCAGTTGGTTGTTGTCGTTCTTGATTTTCCCTTACAGGTACTCTCTCAGGATCAGGTAGGTATTCTTCTCTAACAGGTTCTTGGACTCTTTCAGGTAAGTATTCTTCGGTCTGTATTTCCTCCCTTGCAGGTGCTGCTGTTGCTTCTCTTTCACTTGGAGTCGGTACCAGGACTGAACCTCTCCGTTCTGTCCGGTTCAAGGGCACTCTTAGCCAATAGCCTCCAGTGTTTTCTTCATCATCTGAATCATCTGAGTTGTCGCTGTCATTCATCGGCGGCTCTGTGTCGCAGACTCTTGAATCTGTTTTTCTCTGTCGTTTCCTAGGCGCTGAGCTGACTGGACCAGGAGGAGTTTCGACAGGTAAGTCGCTCACAGGTAACAACAGATTACGATGCAGAGTTCTTGTTTTTGTCTTATCTCCGCTTTCTTGATGGACGATGTAGACAGGGTTGTCGGACACCTGTTCTTTGACAAGGTATATGGCCTTCTCCCAATACGATCTTAGCTTGCCGGGGCCTCCTCGTTCGCTGAGGTTTCTCACGAGCACCCGGTCTCCAGGCTGTAAGACAGCTCCTTTCATCTTCTGGTCGTAGTATGACTTGCCTCTGGCACTGGACTGGTTGCTGTTCTCACTTGCAATGCGATACGCCTCGGACATTCTCTTCGCCCACTTCTGTGCATACCCTTTCGGTGTGACTGGCTCCGTTTCTTCCATCAACCCGAATAACAGATCGACTGGCAGGCGTGGATGATGGCCATACAGCAGATAGTACGGTGAGTACCCGGTGGCCTCGTGCCGCGTACAGTTGTATGCGTGAATCATCTGTGGGAGATGGTCCTTCCAGCGTTCTTTCTCTCGGTCTGCTAGTGTCCTCAGCATCTGCAGTAAGGTACGGTTGAACCTTTCAGCTGGGTTGCCTTGCGGGTGGTATGGCGTTGTTCTCGAATTGCCAACCCCTGAGAGCTTCCCTAGCGTCCGGAACAGTTCATTCTCGAACTCACCACCCCTGTCGTGGTGCAATTTCGCTGGATAACCGAATCTTGGAATGAAGTCGTTGTAGATGCGCTCTGCTGCAGTATGTCCCGACTTGTTCTTCGTAGCGTATGCTTGCGCAAATCGCGTGAAGTGATCAATCACCACCAGGATGTACTGGTAACCTCCTTTGCTGGTCTCAAGGTGTAAGTAGTCAATACAGACGAGTTCTAGAGGGAAGCTGGTTGTTATACTGCCCATAGGAGCGCGCATGTGAGCAACAGGTTTCTTCTGTTTGATGCATGGGCACTTCCTGGTGACGTAGTCCTCGATCTCTTTCTTCATATATGGCCAGTAGAACCTCTCCCGAGCCAGGTTGAGAACCCTCTCTGTGCCAACGTGTCCCATCTCATCATGCAGGTGTTGCAACGCCACAGGTCTGTATTTCTCAGGTAGGACAAGCTGCTTCCTGGCATCGGTCCGTCTGTACAGAAGGTCATTTTCCAAGTGTAGTTTGCTCCACTCATGTAAGAGCTTCCTGGTGTGTCCATTCGCTGCTTTCCGCATCTCGTCGGTAAGTGTCGTACTTGTCTCCTTGAACTTCACAATTTCGCCAATCGCAGGATCCTCTCGCTGCGCTCTCACCAGCTCATCGTGACTTATGGTTGGTAGAAGTGCAGGTGGCTGTGGTGTCGTGTCGAGAGAGGAGATCTGTAGAGCAGCGATCCAAGCCACATCTTTCCTCGAGGCCGCTTTGTTTCCCTCCCACGTCGCACACACCACATCTCGAGTCAGCTCCTCGGTGCAGGCGTTCACGTAACTGTCGATGTCTAGAGGAATCCTTGACAGCGTGTCCGCATCGATGTTGATCTTCCCAGGCCGGTACTTGATATCAAACCGAAAATCAGACAGCTCTCCTACCCATCGATGCCCCACCGCATTTAACTTCGCAGTGCTCATGATGTAGGTGAGTGGGTTATTGTCTGTATAGATCGTGAAGTGAGGGGCGTAATACAGGTAATCCCTGAACTTCTCGCACACCGCCCATTTCAAGGCGAGAAACTCCAGCTTCCCACTGTGTAGCTTGTAGTTCCTCTCCGCAGGCGATAAAGTTCTGGAACCGTAGCCAATGGCCCTCAACTTCCCGTCTTGATGTTGGTACAGGATCGCTCCAAGGCCCTGCTCCGACGCATCAGTATGCAGAACGAACGGTAGCTTGAAGTCTGGATACGCCAACACCGGTGGGCTTGTGAGCATGTCCACGAGACGCTCAAGTGTCACTTGGTGTTCTCTGGTCCATTCAATCGGCGTTCTGGAGGACAGTTGCGGTCCTTTGGATTTCCTCCCATGTGTCACAGGTTCTTGCATGCCAGGCTTTACTTGCAGAAGCTCGTAGAGAGGTCTTGCGATCCGCGAGAAATCCTGGATGTAGGATCTGTAGTAGCTGAGGAATCCAAGAACCCGCCTGATGTCACCTACCGTCTGTGGCACCTTGGTCTTCAGTGACACCACTGCTTCCAGATCCTTTGGGTCAATCCTGACTCCATCGGCAGACACAAGTCTTCCCACATACCGAACCTCACGTCGGAAGAGTTCGCATTTCTCGGGTTTGAGCTTCACCCCATGGTGCTGAAGTGCTCGGAGGACCTTCCGCACCCCTGCAACATGTTCTTCAAACGATCTGGCATAGCAAAGTACGTCATCAAGGTAGGGTAGGCAATACTCGTCCCGCAGTTCACTGAGCATCTCCTCCATACTCCGCTGGAAGGCCGCAGGTGCGTTCGTAAGGCCGAATGGGATGCGCACCCACTCGTACAACCCCCAAGGCGTGACGAAAGCTGTGAGATGTCTGGACTTCTGCTCAACAAAACCCTGATGGTAGGCTTTTCCCTGGTCTAAGATGCTGAACCAGGAATAACCACCAAGAGAGTCTGTCAGGTCTTGAATTCTGGGTAGTGGATGTCGATCAGGAACGGTCTTTTGGTTCAACAGGCGATAGTCTATACAGAGACGTAGTGTCCCATCCTTCTTCCGGACGCACACCATGGGGGCCGAGTAAGAAGACTTGGATTTCACGATCCACCCCTTAGCCAGGAGGTCCTGGATGTACTCCTTGACTTCTCTGAGCAGTGGTTTTGGGATGGTGGAGTACGCTCTCTGAACTGGAATATCGTCCTTCAGGTTGATCGACATTTCGAGGCTCGGAATGCAGCCGATATCGTTGTTGTCTCGTGCGAACGCTGCAGATTCTTCATACAGCATTGTTTTTACGGTCTCTTGCTGCTCCTCATTCAGGTGCGTGATGTCAACTGGTGGTTGCCACAAGGACGGACGTTCGTCAGCCGATGAGGTGGTAGCACTGTTGATCTTCACGTCGACCTCCGACTGGTCAGTCTTGTCAGGTGAGTATGTTTCAACCACTTTTGCTATTGTCTGGACGTTTCCCAGCGCTGTCTTTCGAGGCAGGGTAATGTCATGCTTGGTGTTGTTCCCGACGGGCACCGTTACGTATGGTTGCTTCTGGTTCTGTATTTCGAGCAAGCCTTCACCCACATCCAGCTGTTCTAGCGGCATGCTGTCTTCATCTGGCTCGAACAATACAGGGCTGGCAGAGGGACTCATGTTGGGTGGGACTTTGCACTTTATCCACGCAACCTGTCCAGCGGGGATGACCATGTCGCGTTGGCCTAGTCTCAGACGTCCGCGTTGCATGCTGGGCTTTGTGGTGGACACACAGCTCACTATGGCCTCTGCTTTGTCAGTTGTGATGGAGATGGCCCCACAGAGCAGGGTAATCAGTGTTGGGATGAGTTTCTCTGGTTGTCCCAGGATCAGCTCCTCCACGACGTTGAAACCAAGCAGCGGTCTCTCCAGGGGCATGCTGCTTACTAAGAACGGGACACTGATCAGCAGATTGGGGTCTTCGTTCCCAGGTAGGTTCACTGTTACTGCCACCCAACCATCGAACGGGATGAGGTCTCCATTCACTGCATACACGCCCAGCTCATCCTCTTCCAGCATCAGTTCAGTGATTGGCCGGGCCTCAAGATGAGGTAGGTGTTTTTCTTTCCATGCCCGGTCGATCATGCTCACTTGAGCTCCGGTGTCAAGTAAGGCATTCACAGCAAGCCCATTCAGGTAACATTGGATTAGCGCTTTTCTTCCAATCAGTCTTGCTACCAGCTCATTTTTGGCGCTCAGTGGCTCTGGTGACGGCAGTTCTGTGTGGGTCTTTCTCTGGCCATGTCTCTGCTTTGTACAGGCGACGACAGGAGAGATACATTTGGAGGTGGAGGTTTTGGTTGTGCCCTCCATGCTGGTCTGCTCGTCTTGGACACCACTGGGCTGGGGCGATTGCGGTCCGATCACTGGGTGCCCCCCTGCAGCGATCGGCTCCAGTTTCCCTGGTTCTTCTGCCTTTTGCCACAACCAACGGCCCGGTGTCCTTCCTCACCACAGACGAAGCAATGGCGACAGTTTGACAGGCCCTGCTCGACACATTTAGGACAACCGTTAGTCCTCTCCTTTGCAGCAGCTGTCGGTTTCTTCTGGGAACACTGGCATGCTTGTTCTGGCGGTCGTACTTGGGTTGGTTGTTTCAGTGAGTCGACAACTTTAGTGAGCGCCTCAATCTTTGCAGACAGTTGTTGGATAACGTCCATTCCAACGGCTGGTTCGACAGTCTGTGGCTTAGCAGTGTTGGATTGTGCTGCGTTCGCCTCAAGCTGTGCACTGTGCGCTTTGGTTGGTTTCTGACTGGGCACTGGACCCAACCTCCGTTGCCTCTCGCTCTCTTCACTGGTTATTCTCATCACATGTCGGAGAATGAGTTCATCTTTCACATTACTGTCAGCAAGGAGTGGTTTCAGTTCCATGCGGATGTCATTGTGTCTGTGTCCAAGCCCCTGGTACACCGTGTGCAGGAAGATGTCTTGGACTGTCGCTCTGCTGTACTTAATGTTTGCATCAGGCAGGCTGGAGGTAAACAGTATCTTCTGTTTCAGGCCAATTACTCTGTAGAGGAATTGTTGGGGCGTTTCATTCTCATCCTGTTTCGCGCACATCAACTCTTGAAACAGTTCAGTGCTGTCCTTCACTCTGAAGTGAGACTGCAGAAACCCTTTAAGTTCCTCGACGGTCACATCATCCTTGTTTATCAGCATGTCCTTGAAATTGCCTGGTTTAATGATCCTGAGCACTGACCTGACAATTTCCGAGTCACTGAACCCCTCTTGAATCCCTTCATCGATCTGCCGGCACACGTTGCTGAAGGTGATGTCAGAGGTGGTGTCGCCAATTTGACCACCGTGGATCTTGAACTCTCTCCGGTGATAGGAGAGTTCTCTGACGGAGACCATCTTCTCACCTGGCTGGTATGTACTGTGATCAGTATGGTTGAGATGTTGTGTTGTATGCGGTGTGTGCGTGTCTGTGGGTATGTTGCCTGTTGCTGACTGTGTTTGTGAGTATGGCATGGAGGGTGATGGTGTGTGTATGGTGGGCAAGGAGTGTAGAGTGGGAAGAGATTGCATGTGAGTGGTAGGCAGAGAGTGTAGAGTGGGAAGAGACTGCATGTGAGTGGTAGGCAGAGAGTGTAGAGTGGGCAGAGATTGCATGTGAGTGGTAGGCAGAGAGTGTAGAGTGGGATTGGATGGTGTGTGTGTGATGGGTAGTGAGTGCGATGTGAGGGGTGATTGTGCGTGTGTAGAAGGTCCGTCGATGCACTGTTTGAGCTTTTGGCCAAGCTCCTCGTAACTCATCAACATTTTCAGCAGTTCGACATTTTGGGTGGCACCAACTGATTCAGTCATGGCAGCGCTAGTGTTGGCCGGATTAACCTGGTCTGCGTTCACTGTCGTAGCGTCGGCAGTGTCACTTAAATCAACATTTTTGGCTGCACTGGTTGCACTAGCCTGAGTAGACTCAGTTGGCCCCACAGAAGCACTGGCATCAACAACAGCATTTTCATCAACAACTGTAGCAATTTCCCGAATTTTCTGTAACTGCAGTGCATTGTCAATGACATCTTTCAGAACCAAAAAATCTGTCATACCTTCGTCCTCTGACTCAAGGTGATGCTCGCTGTCTAAATACGCACCGAGGTGTTCAAGGCAACCTACGTGATCGTCTTCCGTCAGTGTAGACTTGTCTTCTCCGGGCACTGGGCTAACGTCCTTGGCAATTTGAAAGAGGTTGCTTGGTGACAGGGAGAACAGGCTCTTCCTAATGTCCCACATTAGCTTCTTCCTTTCTCTGTCGGCCATTTTACCTCTTCTCCTCTTCCGAACGTCAGACACACAGTTCCGCAAGTTGACACAGTCTCTTCTTTGGTTAATCGATCAACGCTCACACCTGTTCTCCCTCTTTCACAGCGTACATTGACTCCGGTGCAGCTCTAGATGTCATCAGTTACTCTTCACGGCAGTTTCACAGTTCAACGGGATGGCAGTCTTTTGCTTAACGGTTCTTCGCTGGCAGCATGCTCTCTTCTCCCAGTTCTCATGGACGACAGCCGCAGCTCCGCTCTGGTAGAAGGTCTCAGCCGTTGTGCCAGCTCACAGCTCCGCTCTGGTTGTGGGTTGTAGCTGCGTCAGCTTACAGCGAAACAGCTTAGCTCCGGTCCCAGATGTCATCAATTTGTGGATCAGCTTCCCGCTGTGGCCAGTAGGTGGCGCTGATCATCCCGGACGAGCCCCCAAGAACTGTTACAGGTCCCCGGCGTGGGTACCCGTTAGCAGTTAAATTGTTTTCCTGAAATAAACAGGACACGGAATGAACACAGGAACGATGTTGTCTGTTTGCAAAGCGATAGTGTAATCATTTATTAATCTCAAAACTGTATTCTGTCTCTTTCATTTACTTTCGTTTTTTTCATTGTATTTTCAATGCTTTCTTTTTGTCTGGTCAACAATCATAAACAATATCACATCATTGTCATTGCCATAAATCCATATTCCATTAATCCATTTTATCCATAACCCATATTTTCTCATATCATCTCTTTTCTTCACATTATACCATATTTAGTATTCATTTCCCATGTCTTCTTCATATATTCATGTTATTTCACAGTGTAATACCGTAGCATCCCTAGTATGTATCATCCCATGGCATCACTAGTATGCATCATACCATTCACAGTATACGTAGTCTTGCAGTAGCTGCATCACGTGACTAGGCACTTGTGTGTGGCTAGTTACACTGCTAAAGTGCTCTTAGAAAGCAGACAGTAGGCCTCAAGCTAATAATACAAATCACATACTGAAATAAACCATATAAAACACTCTGTAACAGTAGAAAAAGTAAATACCAAAAACGAACTCTTTTTACACCCTCTCTGACTCATCTCTGTGCACAAAGTGTGCAAAACTGGCTTAAAAATAATAACCAACAAAACGTACAGGAGTCCACTTCTAGTACTTCATAAAGTTACTAAATCAGCACCAAACGTCATCATGTTTACATCAAACTGAAGCTAAGCAACTTATCTTCCTCTTGGAATCATGTATATTACATATAAAGTGCATTTTAGCTCAGTACCAACCTGAAATAAACAGGACACGGAATGAACACAGGAACGATGTTGTCTGTTTGCAAAGCGATAGTGTAATGGCGCTTCGCAGCAGAACACAGAAGAAGACCCTGTTTCCCCCAGAACGTAACAGGCTGACAGTGCCCCCTACTGTCCCTAGTTGGTAGTGATTCAATTCCTATGTGTCACTGTTGACTCATTCACTTGAGTGAGGAATGTAAGTATACATATCATATAGAAAATAATAAATTACACAAAATATTCTCTTTGTGGGTGTCACACACACGTCTGTCCCTCACACGTCTGTCCGAGTAAGAGATCTTTATAGCTAATGTCATGAGTATTAGCCCATTCCGCTCACGCACGAGTAGGCCATGGCCTACTTTGGAATGTCCACATGTTCAAACCTGACCCTGGGCGGTGGAGACCTGTGGGGCATAGGTCTAGTTCCAGTTCTAAAGTGAAACACGATCCAGAATGATTCATGAATTGGTTCATGTTGTCTGTGTCAATGTGATTGCAAGTAAACATTGTGTAAATGTATTTTGTTTTGTCACATTGTCACAAAAGTGAGGATTGCATCATGAATTGCTTTTCTTGTGAAATGATTTTATGTTGTTCATGTTTTATACTGTATGTGTTTACAAATACACCTTCCTGTTGTGTGTGAGGTTGTAATATTATTATAAACTGCATTTCATATTATTTCATTTTTCTCATTAGTAATTTCTCATAATTTTCCCTTATTATTATTCAATATAGTATCCTAGTATCATTCCATTTTGTCTCCCTGTGAGAACAGTGAGAATGCACTATTGTTTGTTGACATTCCAAAGGGCATTACAGACGGGAAGTGATAAACGACTGCATTATGGCAGAGATTCCACAGTGCCCCTCACCTGATGACTGGGCAATAATCGCTCAGCGCGAATAAAGCACTCACCAGAATTAAAGTGTAAAATTAGATCACCACTCCGTAGAGTGCAAACTTGCGTGTTGCACACAAGTAGGCCATGGCATGTGTGAACAGAGCAAGCTAATACTGAGATCAGCTATAAAGGTCTTTTACTTAGGTCACCATTACATCATCACCTAAACCAGGGGTCTGCAACCCAAGATGTTGAAAGAGCCATTTTCGACCCAAAATTAAATTCAAAATCTGTCTGGAGCCGCATTTTATTATTTTTTTTCTGAGAGTGCGCAAATGTGAACCAAATGGACCCTGGCGGGTCCATTTGGTTCCATTTGCACACTCTCAGAAAAAAGGTCCTCAAAGAAAAATCATTAACATGGTGAAACACAACCTTTCTTCAGAAATGGAGTTTCTAAAAAAAAAAATAAAGGAGTTTTACAGAACTCCATTTCTAGTCCACACAACATCTGTAAGGTATATTAATGACATAGTAAACTAAGTAAACCTTTGAAAATGGGTGGTTCAGACTGAAAGCTCCACCTCTGATAACTGCTGGGCTTTTTTGGCATGGCCAAGTGCTACTTTAACTGGCAACTGTCAGACAGCGCAACGCGTTTTGGGTGACTGAAATGTTTATATTATTTTGGTGTGGATCACCCCAGTGTGTGTATGTAATAATGCTACAGCCACTGAGCCACTAGGGTTGTGTTCTGGAGCCGCATGCGGCTCCTGAGCCGCAGGTTGCTGACCCCTGATCTAAACCCATAGGAGTATCCCGAGGGATGACCGTGCACCAACGATCACTGCGCACCGATCGCTTAACTTGCGCCCCCCTCTGCTCAAGTAATCAGACGCAGGTATGTGCACATTTATATATGTGCAGAGAGCTGGCCACATAACTAGACCGTCAAGACTGCCACATGTCCAGACAGTGCAATGTACTGGCAATAATCTGTTAACCAGGGAAGTTGGTGAAACTGCCAGCTGGCAGTAGCAGGCAAAATAAATAAGGCAATGAGTAATAATCAAAGGAATCTTGTTACATAAGCCACATAGCAGGGGAAGGAAGCTCTCTCCTGTTTCCTAGCGTGAGTTTGCTCCTCTTTATACCGGTATGTACTGTATGCAGCCATATCATGAAATAGCCTAATAGCCTTATAGCTTATAACACTTATATCTGTTTGTTTGTTTGTTTGTTTTTTTCATGTCACAGACTTGTAAACACAGAAATTATTGAAGAAATGGGTGTCCCCAAATAAAACCACACACCATGCACTGAATACCCTACCTACAGGGAGCATGCAACCAGTGTTGCCATGTCTCTGTACGTGTCTTTGGGCATGTCTATAAAGTGTCTAAATATGTGTTGAGTAACCTGCCAGACACTCAGGTGGCAGTCACTGGTGTATGACTGGCACCTGAGCATGGGTCTTGCAACATGTGTACTGCCCCCATGGGAAAAATGCCACATTTGTCGTTGTGTCTTGCAGGGTACTCAAAACAAGAGATTATCAACAGAAGCATAACGGTGGGGGATTTTTGGCATGCCTACATGTTTAGTTGTGTTGCTCTTGCTTATTGCACAAATCTTATGAAATTCTTACAAGCTGTACCTCGTTGCAAAGGTGACTAATCAACAATAAAGATATACCCACATTGTCACCCTCTTACCCCTCCTTGTCACTCCTCTCCTTTAATATTTTTCCCTTTTATCTCCGCTATGATTTGCTGCTTTTGACTTAACATAAGTGATTTTTTGTATGTCTCTAAATGTATTGATGAAATGACCAAAGGTGGCTGCCATCGACTCACAAGTGGAAGCTGGTGTTTTTTTATGCAGAGTGGCATAAATATTTTGTTATTAAACAATGAGACATATTGACATAAGGTAATATAGAAACTGTTAAGTAATGTATTTATATTACATGTTACTGCATTTTGGTAATATATTGCATTATATATTAAGTTACGTAGTGCACATTACCCAACACTGAAGACATACAGACAATATCTTATATCACAATTTGCTGGCCTAGAAAATCTACATCATAAATGCTGTACATATCGCTCATATATATATGTGATCTTAATCCTACTATGCAAATGCAAGAATAACCCACACATTGTACATGTACGCCAGAAATGCTACAATGGTAATAATATACATGACCAAGAACACAGTATCTATGTATGCGGCCAGTGTAATGTAGTATGTATACTTCTTAACTTGTCCAGTCGTAGCAGCACAGAGGAAGTCGTGACGAGCCTCTTTTACCTCCTCTAGGATCAGCTTCAGCAGCACAGCATCACTCTGCTGCTCCAAGTTGAAACTCTCACCCACTGTTCTGCTGTCATCATTCTCACCATCTACAACAGGTTCTGAAAAGCCACATGCTTTTATGCATTTATCCATTTGTTTTGATGGAGGGATGTGAGGTATCTGTTGTTTTTTGTTGTTTTTAGAGCGTAACTTACCTTTCTGAAGGTCAGAGGTTTTGGTGGAGTTCAGAGCATCCTGCCTGGCATAACCATCCATGTCCACCAGGAAGCAGACCACCATGGTCTCCAGGACACTCATGGTCATCAATGTGAAGATGACAAGACAGTACACAGCTACAATAAGGCCAAAGTGACACTGTCAATGATAATGGTCTCCACCAGGCCGAAGGCCGGTGGAGTGTTTTTTTTTTTTTTTTTCATCTGTGTGTGTGTGTGTGTGTGTGTGTGCATGCGCGCATCCGTCTGTTACCAGCTAAGCTCTGATGGGCGTTAACCTAATCAATGCCAAACTTTGCACGCACACTCCCTGGAAGCCAACGATGAACCTCTGCCCTAAATTTCCCAGAACGGCCTGTTATAGCACCACCATGTGGCAGCTGTTCACAATTTTACATATATCTGCATCGATCTGCATGAAAGAAGATGAACCTTTTACCTGTATTTTATAGCACCACCAGAGGCTGATTGTTGTAAGCCTACACATTTTTTCATATTACTCCTTCGGATTCTGTCCCAAAATCATGCAAGTTGTCTTGTCACACAATATCTCTTTTCAGTAGTCATGTGCTCAAGACAGATCTATACTTATAGCGCCACCAACAGGTGGATCTTTGCAAAACACATTAAAAAGGACCTAAATAACCCAAATATCAACAAAGGCATAAGATGAAATGGCCCCACCAGGAGGCCACAACCTGGTGGAGACCTGTGCCCGGGAGGGCGCTTTTTCTAGTTTTTCTATACTATAGTCTGTAAGCCCAGGTGGGAAAGGTTCTCTCACCTATTTGAGGTAACTTTTCGGATGTTGAGGGCACCATGTCTTGGAGAATCAGCAGTAAGACAGATATGGAAAGCAGGAGGGTGACTTTGAAGCCCAGTTTTTCTCCTCTAGCGTCATTGATGAAGAAGGTTGCCACATCCAGAACCAGGAAGTAGAAGAGAGGCAGTATGAAGTTCATTGCATACAGCATCGGTCTCCTAGCTATGGTGACCTGGATGAGGCAAGAAAACATTTTGAATTTTTGAACGCACACACACACACACACACACACACACACACACACACACACACACACACACACACACACACACACACACACACACACACACACACACACACACACACACACCTACCTCATAACGTAGCCGTTTATAACTTCCATCTTCAAAGATAGCAAGACTTCTGTTGATAGTAATCTCCTTGAGTCTCCATTCGCCTTCTGTAACCATATAGTCTGTTGACATCTGAGTAAGTTCAGAGCCACTGGAGAATTGATCCAAGATTATGCCTCGGCCTGAGAAGATGAAAATAATTTGAAGATCAACAAACAAATGATATAACTAAGTATTGATCACAATTGGAAATGTCATGACTATTTTTTATCAGTGACTTACCTCCGTGGATCATAGACATAAAGTTCAGACTACATTTTTGAGTATCAAAAGGAAAGTCCCTGAGATCCATTTCACACATGGTGGTCAATCGGCGCAATGTAGTTGTGGAAATGTCACCACTGGGATACACAAGGACATACGGACCATTTATGGAAGCTCCGCTGTCAGAGACACTGATAGGAAAGACAAGAGATTATTTTAAGAGTTTAGATAACATGGGTATGAAAGTTGCAAACTAGTATACAATACATATATCAATTTACACCAAAGCATCAGTGATAATTTGAATGCAGGACTTGATGGGCTAACATTGAGTAAATGTATGAAAAACGTACTCCTCAAGGATGGCTATATCTGGGATCCACAGCATCTCTCTTGGGACGGTAACATATTGTATTCCACAAAACTCATTTGGTTCCCAGGAGAGGAATTCACTTGTCCAGCCCTATGGACAGAAAGTTTCAGTTCACTGTATACTGTACAAATTAGGCAAAAGCAATTATCAAAACAAAAATAATGCATAAGGAAAAAAAACACTGAACTTGGTGATATTCCTAGCAATGATAGTGCCTCAATGCTCACCATCATGATCCATGAATGACAGGTGAAGGTTTGAGTCATCGCATTCTGCAGAGAGATATGTTAGGCACATCGAAAGGGGTGTTTTACAGAAAAGTTTCACAAACTCTTCATTTATTTCACTCAATATCATAAAGGGTCCTTACCACCTCCAGGATACCAGAAATCATAAGATCCACCCCAACAATAGTGGGTGTTGTCCAGTTTTTCACAGGTCGGACATTTGCACTTTGCGTTTTGCTTGTTAGGTTCAAGTGATCCAGCAGACCATAGTATGAACAATCCACCCCCTGACTATAAGAAACACCTGCTATGGACAAGAACAAGACTCACAATTACTGAGCACATCCATCAAATAACTGGCAAAATAGATAACCGTTGCAGTACTGTGAGACCTGCCTCAGTCAAGTGTCAGATGAACCATGAACTCAAACAACATGTTAGAATAAACTAACTTATTAATAAACTAACTTATTAACTCACCCATCAGGAGGAGGAAAGCTACTGCCTGCATCTCTTTTTATTGAATGATTGATTGTTTCATTGAATACTTTATTAGTTAAAAATATAAATAGCATGAGGTATAGTCATACGTGAAGACTAAAAGCAGAACACAAAAAAGTATTGGGGAAATATTTCCATTGTGGTCGTATGCAGTGTGCTGGTGCAGAGGGCTTTTATATACACAGGTGGATGGTCAAGATTGGCAATCATCCAAACACTTCACAATCGTAACAATTGGACGGTGTTTGTATACAGACAAAAACATATCATATAACGCATGAATCTCTTTGAAAAAACAGTGTGTCTGAGTAATAAACGTGTACCTGGGAGCCTGGAGAATCTGCCAGATGGCAGTGACAAGCAAAATAAAGGTATCAGTCATGATCAAATTAATCTTCCCATATGGCTGAAGTGCTTTGATAAAAAAGTAATTAATCCAGGTGATTGAATGTGCTGTTTACTGAGTTACAGTTCAGGAGAGCCATAATGTGTGTTAACCATTGCATGAAATCTACGACAATGCTGTTATATGTGATGTCAACGAATGTACTGGTTCTGTTCTGATCAAATTACAAAACAGTTATATGAATTGTTGATCATTATCACTACTACTACTACTACTACTATACACTATAGTATTTATATTTGTATTTTTATGGGTTTTGCTTTCAACAATATCTCAGCCATAACTCCTTGAGGATACAGCAGCCTGGTCATTGATGAAAATAAGAAATAATAGCGGCCCAAGTATATTTAGCTCTAATTTGAATTAAATATATTTTACTCCAACTCTGACCCACACATTGAACATGTACGTCAGAAATGCTACAATGGTAATGATGTACATGACCAAGAACACAGTATCTATGTATCCTGCCAGTATAGTGTAGAATCCATACCGTATTTCTTCTGGTCTTGCCCTGTCCTGGCAGCACAGTGGCAGTCATGACTCATGATGAGCCTCTTTCACCTCCTCTAGGATTAGTTTCAGCAGCACAGCATCACTCTGCTGTTCCAAGTTGAACTTCTCAATCGCCGTTTTGTCCTCACCATCCAAACCATCTACAACAACAGGTTCTGAAAGGATATGGCATAAACTAAACCCTTACTGTTTCTGAACAGGTGAGACAAAACTCTTCTATATACTCTGTCTATAGTTTTAAGCAATTATTTGATTTCAGTGTGAGGAAAGACATTTTCCAGTGAGAGACATACCTTTGTTGAAGACAGTTTCTTTCATAGTTTCCTTGTTGGTAAAGTTCAGAACATCTTGACTGATGCAATCATCAATGTCCATCAGGAAGCACACCACCATGGTCTCCAGGACACTCATGGGCATCAATGTGAAGATGACAAGACAGTACACAGCTACAATAAGGCCAGACAGACATTATCATTGATTATGAGAGGACACAGGACATGGAATGGCTTCATTATCCACTTTGTAGACCCAGGTTTGAGAGGTTCCCATCACCTACATGAGGTAACTTTTCAGTGGTGGAGGGAAGCATGTCTTGGAGAATCAGAAGTAAGACAGAGATGGACAGCAGGAGGGTGACTTTGAAACCCAGTTTTTTTTCCTCTGGCCTCACTGATGAAGAAGGAAGCCACATCCAGAACCAGGAAGTAGAGGAGAGGCAGTATGAAGTTCATTGCATACAGCATCGGCCTTCTTTTCATGGTGATCTGGACAGAGATGATTTATGGAGATCTCTCTCTCTCTCTCACACACACACACACACACACACACACACACACACACACACACACACACACACACACACACACACACACACACACACACACACACACACACACACACACACACACACACACACACACACACACACACACACACACACACACATTTAATACCTTTTTAATACCTCATAAGTAAGTTGTGAATAGCAATGGTGAGTAGAGTTAATGGTGATGTTTTTGAGATCCCATTCTCCATGTGTAATCATGCTTTGTGTAGAAAGCTGGGTAAGTTCAGATCCATTCCAGAATCGATTCAACACTATACCTCGGCCTGAGAAGTTGAAACTAATTTTTATCAGTAGACAATGGCATCAATAATTAAGTATTGATCATAAATAAGAACATGAACATGCCCCCCCCCCCCCCCCCCCCCCCCACACACACACACACACACACACACAGACACACACACACCAACTAATTGTTCCAAGTGTTATTAGCATGACTTACCTGTGTGGATAATGGATTTAAAGGTGATGCTACATGTTTGAGTATCGAAGGGGAAGTTCATCAGATCCATATCACACATGGTGGTCAGTCTGCAAAACTGAGATACCTCTATCTCACCATTGGGAAACACCCTGACGTACGGACCATTCATAGTGAACCCAATGTCAGACACACTGATAGGAGCAGATGAAAGACTAAGTGAATATACACATACTTCACGTCATGTCATTTTCACATTGGCCTAGGTGAAAAAACATGACTATAGAATAGGCTTTAGGCTGGAATGATTCAATTACCATGTATAAATTGTCAGTGAGACGTTCAAGGTACATTACATTTGCAGTAAAAAGCATAGCATACATACTCCTCAGTGATAGCTATATCAGGAAACCACAGCAGGTTTCTTGGAACGTAAAGATGATCTATTCCACAAAAATCATTTGGATCCCAGGACAAAAACTCATCTGTCCACCCCTGTGTGCAGAAAGGATTAGTTTTGAACATGTGCGAAAAAGAAATTTCCACAATTTCCCAAATAAAGCTTCATACAAAGACAATGTGCTTTGTACATTATTTAAGAATTTTGTAACAAAGCAACAGGAATGATCTAAACAGTAATTAAATACTCTATTGTATGATGGATTATTTATTACTATTTATTGCTACTTAAACCTAATAAAATTAAGATACAAATACGAAGACTTAATGTACAGTAGCAGCAATAACAACACCGACAGAAAACAGCCATTTATACAGTATGTTTTGTTTTAGTTAATCTTTGACTATTCTGGTTTCTATTTTTAAGCACAATGAGTCTGTCATATAAAATACTTTAAATATAACTCGACTAGCAATGACAATGAGAGCTATTGTAATCAATTAATCTCAATATCATGCATCTCCTATAGCAACTCACCATCATGATCCAGGAATGACAGGTAAGGGTTTGAGACAGTGCATCCTGCACAGAGTGTTTATTTTAGCAGATGCATACAGTGGAATTGACATCTTACATTAAAGTGGCATGACATCTTCATACAGTTATATGCATCCTTACCGCCTCCAGGTAGACCAAAGTATGAACAATCCACCCTCTGACCACAAGAAACACCTGCAATGGACAGGGAACAAGACACTCAATTACAGAGCACATTGATGAAACTATTCTATCAAATACTGCTTAATATTGTTATATAATATTATATATACTGTATATTATTATATAATATTGTTATAATATGGATCAAGACCATGAACAAATTCGTTATCAAAAGAATGTCTTCACCATATTCCTGGTGCATACTGCCCACAGGTGTGTTGGGCGATCTGGTTCCCTTTAGTTGTGACAGTTCGAAGATCTCCATGTTTGTATGTCGGACGGAAATGAGATGCGCATAATGTCACCATGGTGTCTGATTGTTTGACCTTTTTTCTAAGACCAGTAACCTTCACAGGGAACCCCAACTATCAAATTACTCATAATTATGGCCCAGAGAGTCCAGAGTTGTTCCTCTCTTTCCTCTCCAAAAGAATCAGCTCCAGGGGAAAAAATAAAACTATTTTAGACTAAACCATCCTTGGCTGTTCTCTTCTGCTCTTTTAGTGTTGAAAACCTCCAGGAAAAAGACATTTACAAATGCTCAGGGATGAGATCTGTCTTTCCACCAACAAGTATAGCTTTGGTGCAAAAAAAATAATTGCTATTGATTCACGGGCTACTTATGGAATAATTGTATATTTGCTACGGAAAAGGTTAAAATTTGAATTTCAACCTTTTGAAGACTCATTTTTATAATGATGAGGACATTTCTTTCTTAAGGAATTTGTTGCCAGATTATCCATATGTTCCCTGAAGAAAACAGTCGGCAACTTCATGTAGCATTCAATAGAAGATAATATGTTGATGATGACAGAATGACCAAGAAGAACCATGAAAAGCAGCAGGGTAACTAACTTAGATAAAATAACACCTTACAGTATGTTATTCAATAATAACCAACTAACATAACTCACCCATCAGGAGAAGGAAACCTAGTGGCCACGGAAACAGCATTGCAGTGTGCCTGTGCAGAGTGCTGGTCACTTGTTTTAAACAAATTAAAGTGATCATATTTTCAAAAACATATTGTATAAGTCATGAATGCAATTGAAAGATCTGCAAAACAGTGAAATAATGATTTACCTGGGAACCTGATGAATGCGCCAGCAGGCTATGCTGGGGGTAAATAAAGAAATCAGTCTCATGCTTCAATGAATATTTGCTTCTGCTTCAAGTGTATTAATGAAAAGGTCATTAATCCGGGTGGCTGAATGTGCTGTTTGCTAGGCTACTGTTTGTGTGCTCTGACACCACATTGATATCTAACCTGGAACATTACAGCTTAATAGCCATATTGTATTATTCCTCTTCGTCTATTCAAACTCTAGACAGGCCTGCCCCAAAGTCAACTGTGCAACAGAAGCGTTTGACTACTTTCACAGTGCCCTGAGTTCTGAAGGCTTTAATTCTGGGACTCACCGCTGGGATGTCAAGGTTAATTTTGAAGACAGTACAATCTGGGCAGAGTGTAACGTTATCAGAGTGTTACCAGAGGAAGACAAAGACAAAGGGGTCAGCACTGGAACGTTATGTAAGTATATGGGCTCCTCACCACGTTCTCTCAGTGAAGGAGAACCTCCTGAAGATAGAGTCCAGATGGACTGGAACAAAGAAAAGCTGATCCTGATACTAACAGACACAAATACACCTTCACTGACTCACTGTTTCCATTAGCTCAATAGTATTCATTTTGAAGAATCAAGGTATTTTGAGGTATCAGGTTATATTGTACTGTAGCTCTCTTGTTGTATTAGATCATGTATTCAATACATCTTTATACTGCACATCTAATACACCAAGAGAGCTACAGTTCACAAATCTCTTTCTTAGTCCTTGAGATTGACCACTGAACCTGAGCGAGCATTCCTATGAGGACAATATACCTGATCAACAAGCTCATAGTGTGTCGCATTGTGAACTTTTGAGATCTTGTGGATCCATTATTTTTGGAGAAGAGATATAGTGTAGGGCTAGGGCAGTACTCTTAAATGTTTTAAGGTGCATTTTCAGGCCAAGTTATGCAGAGACTGTTGTAAAAAATGATGCAAATTAAAAATTTCCATACATAGCGTCATAGTCGATTTAATTCAGGATATGTTTGTTTACTTTTTATGTTAGATTCACGTTTAAGGGTAGCGTTATTACTAATTAGTAAACTTGACATTTGGCTGTGCACTAGGTCTGCGGATCAACTGTTCTGTCACCCCCACAATATGAACTCTAGAATTGGCTGTGCCCTATTTGTTCTGTTTGTTGTTTGAGGAAAGCAACCAAATAGACTGGACAAATCAATTAGATTGTAATACCAGTATTGACTGGGAATATTTACCATTGTTAAAATATACCCAGTCCATAGCCTCATCCTGTGCTATTGCAGTGAAGTTGCATGGCTGTTTAATAGATCAGATCTGTCTATTATCAGTAGTCGAGAGTAGTTTGAACATACACGTAATACAGGTCATATCACAAGTTGATTTATACAAAATAATGAATTAGACGTGCACATCATATAAACGATAGACACCTACGGACTACAATTTTATTTTAACTTAAGGATTAGATTTGATCTTTTGAGACAACAAACAGTGATTTCCTTTTTAGGATAAGATATACAAGAGGGTCAAAACAATTAGCTCTTCACTAAGCCCCTCCCCAATCCGGCCTTGTCCAATAGGCACGTTGGAAGAGGAAAGTTTGACCGGGAAAGCTTGACCTGGATAGCAACAGTTGCTAAAGTATATGGATTGGCATTGGACAGTGAACAAACCACACCCCAAAGGGTGGGGCTTAGAGAAGAGCTCATTCCAGTAGTCCCATTTGCTATTGTCTCCCTCAAGTGATGGAGTGGTGGTGGAGATCGTAAAAGCAAGCAAGGTCTTACAAACTGTTATAGAATGGTTCCTGTTATCTTTGCCAAAGAGCTGGACAGAGAAGAGTTGAAAGAGACAGTACGATTCGTTACTGAACAAACACTCTCAATGTTTTCTACAAGAATATAAAACTATTACAGTGGTTTTAGGAAATAATAGCAGTCAAAGTGCGGTCAATTATTGGAATTATTGCAATTATTGCAATTATTCCCTTATTGGAATTACCGGTAAATATATTTTACTCCAACTCTGACCCACACATTGAACATGTACATCAAAAATGCTACAATGGTAGTGATGTACATGACCAAGAACACGGTATCTATATATCTGGCCAGTGTAGTGTAGTATCCATGTTTCTTCTTGTCTTGCCCTGTCCTGGCAGCACAGAAGCAGTCATGACGAGCCTCTTTTACCTCCTCTAGGATTAGTTTCAGCAGCACAGCATCACTCTGCTGTTCCAAGTTCAACTTCTCATTCACTGTTTTGTCCTCACCATCCAAACCATCTACAACAACGGGTTCTGAAAGTATATGGCATAAACTAAACCCCTACTGAGTCTGAACAGGTGATACAAAACTCTTCCACAGCCCAATACAAGGTGTCTATCGTTTTGAGCATGTATTTAATTTGAAGTAATAATGTGAAGAGGGATGATTTTTACAGTGAGAGACATACCTTTGTTGAGGACAGTTTCTTCCAGAGTTTCCTTGTTGGTGGAGTTCATAGCATCCTGACTGCTGTACCCACCCATGTCCATCAGGAAGCACACCATCATGGTCTCCAGGACACTCATGGTCATCAATGTGAAGATGACAAGACAGTACACAGCTACAATAAAGCCAGGCAGACATCATCATTGGTTGTGAGAGAAACACAGGACAATGCATGGCTTTACTATCAAGGGTGTAGTGGTGGGGGGACACGGTGCATACAATTGCACATGCATTTGTCCATGCACCTGTATTATGGGGCGATTGGGGCATAAAAGTAGCACTACAACATCCAGGTTTGAGGTTCCCCTCACCTATATGAGGCAACTTTGCAGTGGTGGAGGGCAGCATGTCTTGGAGAATCAGCAGTAACACAGAGATGGACAGCAGGAGGGTGACTTCAAAGCCAAGTTTTTCTCCTCTGGCCTCGCTGATGAAGAAGGTTGCCACATCCAGAACCAGGAAGTAGAGGAGAGGCAGTATGAAGTTCATTGCATACAGCATCGGCCTCCTATCCATGATGATCTAGATTTGTAGAATCACAAAGCTGAGTTAAGATAAGATAATTAATTAATAGATATACATATCAGTTTCTCTCTCTCACACACATACACGTTTAATACAAAATAAGTCATTCACCTCATAAGTAAGTTGTGAATAGCCACGTTGAGTAGAGTTAGTAATGGTGATATTTTTGAGATCCCATTCTCCATGCGTGATCATGTTGTGCCTAGAAATCCGGGTAAGTTCAGATGCATTCCAGAATCGATCCAGCACTATACTTTGGTCTGAGAAGATGAAAGTAATTTTGATCAGTAGACAATGCAAAAATAATTAAAAATGTCTTTAAGATATGTTATTGAATTTCCATCAGTGCTACACAGCAACTAATTGATTCCAACTAGAGCATATGGTAGTAGCCCAGTAGCGCACAGTTGCCTTTGAACCACATGGTTCTGGGTTCAATCCCAGCCAGGCACTGCTAACTCAGTGTAAGGGCAGCAGGGATACAGTACTGGGAGCTGATGATAGCCTCCTGAAGGTGATGAAATCTGAGATCCATTACCATCTGTCTCACAGTCACAGGGGTCTAGTAGTGATAAATGGTGATGAATGAATTTGAATCGCCCATCATTTAAAAGGATATAGAGAGAGGTGTCTATATACAGTATATGGATATAGACACCTCTGATCTTTATACTGATACTGACAACAATATCACCTTAAAGTGTGCGTGCGTGTGTTTGTGTGTTTGTCTTTGTTTTTTATTAGCATGACTTACCCGTGTGAACAACGGATATGAAGGTGATGCTACATGTTTGAGTATCAAAGGGGAAGTTCATCAGATCCATATCACACACAGTGGTCTGTCTGCGAAACTGATCAGCCCGTATCTCACCATTTGGAAAAACGCTGGCATACGGAGCATTCATAGTGGACCCACTGTCAGACACACTGACAGGGACAGAGGAAAGAATGAGTGAATATACACATACTTGTCATTTCATATAGGCGACAGATGGGCTGGTCTCCTGCAAAGCAAAGATTAAATTACCATGTATAAATTATTACAGGGAGACATTCAAGGTACCATTACATCAGGGTGTCTCAGACAATTAAGTGCATGTGTGTTTTTTCACACAGGCGTCAGGCCATGACAAACATAAGCAGACAAGCAGACATCATTTCAGATGAGCATCCTGTGGCAATGACCATATGGGGGTTTAAAGTAAAAAGCATAGCATACATACTCCTCCATTATAGTGATATCAGGGAACCACAGCATTTCTCTTGGAACGGAAAGACGATCTATTCCACAAAAATCATTTGGATCCCACGACACAAAATCATTTGTCCAGCCCTGTGTACAAAAAATATTAGTTTAGAAGACATAAAAATCTCCACAAAACCTCAAGTAAAGTTTCATATGAAGATAATGTGCTTTATCCATTATGTGAGAATATTGTAACAAGGCAACAGGAATGATTGAATTAATTAATCTATGGAATGATGCCTTATTTATTACTATTAACTACTACTATTACTAATAAAATAAGATAAGAATTAATATAGCAGCAATAGCAACATCTACATGTTTTGTTTTATTGATCTTTGACTATTCTGGTTTATATTTTTAACCACAGGGAGTGTATATCTGTCATAAAAAAATACTATATATACAAATATTATAATGACAATGAGAGCAATTATAATCACTTCATAATTAATCTTAATGTGTTGCATCTCCTATAGCAACTCACCATCATGATCCAGGAATGGCAGGTGAGAGTTTGAGACAGTGCATCCTGCACAGAGTCGATTATTTTAGCAGACACATACAGTGGAAAGTGACATCTTACAATAAAGTGGAATGACATCTGTACACAGTAAAATGTGTCCTTACCGCCTCCAGGATACCAGATATCATAAGATCCACATAAACAAGGGAGCGTGTTGTCCAGTTTTTCACAGGCCGAACATTTGCGTGCACATCACTTTTGCTTGTCAGGTTCAAGTAATCCAGTAGACCAAAGTATGAACAATCCACCCCCTGACCATAAGAAACACCTGCTATGGACAAGGAACAAGACAATCAACTACAGAACACATTGATGAATTCACTGACAAATATTATACGTAAATATTACGTATAATATTGATGAATTGACTATTCAAATCCGGGGACAAATTCCTTATCAAAATAATTCCTTCGCTATATTCCTGATGAATAAAAAACATCAACAATCGACTGCTGATAAGTGCTACTGCTCGTAGGAGGGCAGAGTTGGGCGATTCGGTTCCCTTAGGTTGTAACAGTTCAAAGACCTAATTCGAAGCATATGTCAACATGGTTGTTGGGGACGGGGGGGACGAAAAAAATATTTAGACTGATCGACCAGATAACAGGTATGCAGACACTTATGGAGGTTGATTACAAGCTCAAAGCACAAAAAAGACATTTACAAATGATCAGGGAAGAGGCCGCAGATCCATGGTTCCACCGACAAGTATAGCTTTAGTGCAAAACAAATAGTTGCAATCAATTGATTCACAACATACATATGGAAGAATTAAACATTTAGGTTGAATTTCAACATTTTGAAAACTAAAAAAAAACTCCCTGACTAAAACAGTCAACAGTCAGTGACTTCATATAGCACTCAATTGAAAATACCATTCTGATGACAGACTGACCCAGATGAACCATGAAATGACAGCGTTAAGGCCAAAAACTAACTTACTGTAAATAAAATAACTTAAAGTAGTTATTTAATAATAACCAATAAACAACTTAATAACTCACCCATTAGGACTGGGAAAGCTACTGCCCATGGAAACAGCATTGTAGTGAGCCAGTGCAGAGGACAGCCTACTTGTTTTATAGAATGTGTTGTTTGTACAATAAGTATAAGTCATTAATACTATTGAAACATCAGCAGAGCAGTGAAATATTGGTAATGATTTACCTGGGAACCTGATGAATCCACCAGCTGGCCATGTCTGGGTAAATAAAGGTATCAGTAATCATGATCCAATGAATCTTCGCTTCTGCCTTGAGTGCATTAATGAAAAGGTTATTAATCTGGGTGATTGAATGTGTCGTTTGCTGTGCTACTGTATGTTTGCTCGGACACCACAATGACATCTAACCTGGACACTACAGTACCAACAATGCTGAATAGTTATGTAGTCCACAAAGTCCACTCCCAAAACACCAGAGGGAGTTCACCAAAACGGATAATTGTGCATAGATGTCACCTTTATCTAACGTGCTTTACATAGTGTACTACTGCATCCATCCATTCACACACTGCTGATGGCTGAAACCATGCAAGGTACAAACCCCTGAGTCCAAAAGTGGAAGGCCCTACTAACAAGTCAGACATGTAAATCAATTGACTCAAGACTGTTTTCAAAGGGCACCTACGGATGGCTGCAATTCTTAACTGGCATCTGTAAAATAATATTAAATTGTACAGTCAATACTAGTTGGTAAATTTGACCTTTGGATCTGTACTTGGTCTGATTTTTTTGTAGATCAACTCTTTCCTTCGCCAGAATTAGAGGTTGATTCATAGGCTAATACATGTACATCTATTTTAAACTATAGATGGCTATCTACTGCCGTAGTATTTTAAGAGGAAGAACAGACATAGGTTGATTTGAGCATTGTGGACAACAAGAGTGATTTATTCTTTTTTTTTTAATATTGTAAATATTGTGTCAGAGTAGTTCAGTTCTTAAACAATGGTTTCTCAACAGCAGACATAATAAAAAAAAAAAACTATTAGTTCTGTTGCTACAACCAAACCTTGCAATGTCGTCCCAATGTGAAAGACCACAGAAACAAATTTGTGCAAAGGATCTGGTTGTGAATTGTTTCCACAGATTATTTGAATGTGATCATGGTTAATGTTTAGTAGGTCTGTCAGCTGTGATGGATGTGACATCGTGATCCTGAGAGCTCTGACACTATTAACAAGAGATTCACTATAAAAAAGCGAGAAATGTTGTTGTGGACAGATACAAAAGCGGAAATTATAAAGGAGGATATTAACAACTTTTCTTTTTGGCATCTGTAATTCGGTCTTTCTCATCATAGATAGAAACTGCCGTTTTTTTCAAAAGGTTTCACAGATTTTCAAATATAGCCAATCTATATTTCTAGATGAGCAGGACCTAAGTAGTTAAAGGCGCGTATATAAAGATATATACAATATATCCTGAATAAGGAGCCATTACTTCAGATGCAGTATGTACATACTGTATGTACTGTACGTTACACACAGTCACAGATTATTGTTGTGCTGTCGTGGTTGCTGTCCTCAGGGGAACACATCAGTAGGCAGATGGAAGTCTTTGAAGGTGTAGAAGGAGATGTCACCATGGTCCACCACAGCAAAGGTGACAGGAATGTCCCCACTCTGGAAGGACAGCAGTTTGAGAGTCTGCAGGTCAGGAACTGGACCCTGGAAGCTGTAAGTGACAGAGAGAGAGAGAGAGAGAGAGAGAGAGAGAGAGAGAGAGAGAGAGAGAGAGAGAGAGAATCAGAGTGAGAGACAGACAGGCAGACAGTAGCTACCGTATGTTCACTTATTTACATCCAGTACAAATGTTGAACAGTACTTTAAACTAGCCCACACTTAAATCCAAGGATGCACTTATTTAATTAACTAGTTATGAGCTGTTTCTGGTAAGCTGGTCTTGAACAGCCTGCGTGTGTCAGTTAGTATTGACTTGCTTACCTGCAGACACACAGGCGGGAATAGGGTTTCCCCGGGTTGCTCTTTTTGAAGTCGGCCACCGTGTCGGGTTGGTAAACACTGAAGCTAATCCTCCACTCTTTGTTGCCTGTCAAACTGAACCCACACAAACCACAAGGTCATCACATACACACTCAATACTGTGTTATTATATGCTATGTCACTGTGGTAAAATACTGTTAATCAAATCATAGGAATAGACAATCTGGTATAAGCATGCGTTTAAACCAAGTTGTGCTAATACATAAATTAATCAAACACACACTGTGGCTATGGTGGTTAAATAATGCTTTGTTTTACAGAATCCATTATGACAGTAATGTTAAAAAAACATTACCTGGATGCTCCGTCCAGCAAGTTTGATGATTTGACTATGCTGATTTTTTCAAGTAACTCCGCTAAGGAAAGAGACAAAGAAATGTCACTCTCTTACTCATGTAAAAAAAATCTGTCATTTTTGATTTTTGTAAGAACATGATTCAGTGTGTGAACGTACCAGTCGGTGTGTAAAGGTTGGGGTCGTGTAAGGGGACGACAGATGCCTCCCATAGGTGGGGGGGTCTGTTGCCGTGGTGACGGCGTCTCCTCCTCCCCTCCTGCAGCTGATGGTACTCGGTCCAGTTGCTGCAGCGTCTCACCTCTCTGTCCTCGTTGACATCCCGCCTGTACCTGTCCCTGTCCTCCTCCCTCCTGCGCTCCCCCGCAGACATCCTCACCTGTGGGGAGGACACACACGATAAGTATCTGACAGATCTGACAGAGTAAATCTCACTTGCAGTTGAATATCATTTGATCAATACGTTGGCTCAAGTACCGGAGTTGAGCATTTTGTCGCTCACTGATCCTCACCTCCCGCAGGTTTAGCCTGCGCAGCCAGCGGCCGACGTCGCAGTCGCCCACATCCAGAGCCCCAGGCAGCAGGGAAGGGTCCGGGGGGGACAGCCTCCTGGAGGAGCTCCGCCTGGAGCCCAGGTCAGGGAAGGGAATGCGGTGGAAGTCCCAGCGTGGAGCAGAGGAGGCGGCCCTGGAGGACTGCTCTGTCGGCGCTGGTGGTCCCGACTCTATGGACATCCCCCACCAACTCCTGCCCTCGTTGCGGGGACAGGGCTGTCACGATAGTGACATTTGAGTTGATGATTAAATTTAGCATGAAACACAAATACAAATGTAGTAAATGAAAGTTCTAATAGCTCAAACCACACATTATTGAGCTTGTAGATCTGCCTTTTCCACTTGTCAAAGATATAATATTCTGAATCCTCATTCAGAATCTTCTGAATGTAAACTATTCTAATATTATGCAAAACGACATTGATTAGCTCAAAACAACTGTGATCAGACTATTTTGTAATGTAAGAGGCCTACACTGGGGTCATCTGGCAGCATGTTCTGGGTTTCTGAAGTCTCATGGGTCCGAGGGTTTGCAGGACACTCTGGGGACTTCATATCCTCATCCTCACATGTGTTGTCAGGTTCAACCACCTCTGATTTGTCACAGACAGATCCCTCCTCAGATTCTGCGTGGCTGCAAGAGGTCATATATAAAACAACCCTTTTACACAGGAAAATATAGAAATATGAGTGATATGTCATCCTTTATCTGTGTTTTAATAAAACAAGGAATTATAGGACAGAACCTACAGGTACAGTATGTTTAGTATGTTCCAATACTAAATTAATCAAATAGGAAAAAGTGCCAGGAGAAGGTAACAAGCCCACTTCAAAGCTAGCATCCACATTTCTTCATCTAAATTTTTATCCCCTGTGATTTTGTAAACCATTACTTTAGTTCCAATTACCTAATGTGATCCTGGGCTCTAAACACCCTCCACCAACCAGGGGAGGCAGCAGGCTGGCCTCATGTTTCCTTCATTGCATGAGGAGTCCAAGGTGCCTTCTTTTCACCTGACAGGGGGAAGCTTCCCTGGTTGGACGCAGCGTGTAGAAGGAACACTCCAACGTGCCCCAGCTGGCCAGGGGGAGGCAATTTAGAGCCCAAGATTACTGCATGTTTTTGTGAGGGTATCTACCCTAGGGGACACGGGGAGAATGTGCAAACTGTACAAAGAAAGGCCCTTTCGCCAACCCAGCCTCAGGTATGGGCACTGACGACGCGCCACCAGCACCCAAGCATCCACATTTTTAACACCCCAAATCAAACTAGCAGCTCTATGTAATTCCATAGTGTACAGTACCTTGGCATAGGGGAGGGGCTATCACTACGTTTCCTCTTCTGATGCCTTCTTGTTTGATCGTTAGAAGGCGTCAGGTTCAGCTGGTATGAGGATGACATCGTACTGCGAAGAGTCACCCAAAAAATGACCACACTTTCCACACTCCCATTGTAAGGGCAAGAATGAAGTTGTAAAAAAGAAAACACACTTACCAGGGATCGAACCGGTTCACAATGTAGCCGAGTCTCTTCAAATGGCTAAACACCTTGGTGATGGAAAGGTTGTGAGATTAGGTGACACATACTTTTTGTTGTTAATTAATAGAAGCACTGCTCCCCTCATCCCTGATACCTGATACTGCTGCAGAGTGAGCGTCTTGGAGGACAGAAACCTCTCATAGCCTTCCTGGATGGACAGAGGAAGGTCCTGATAAAACACCTGCAGGTTCCCCTGTAAACACACAAGGCAACTATTATAGCCAAGAAGTGGCCTTCACTCTTCACCACTACACAACACTAATTCCTATACACACTCTGATTCCTTATCGACATGTTCATGTTGATATTCAATATTGAAATGTGTTTACATTACAAAGGTAACCTGTGATGTTCAAACAGGGCATTTGATGGCCTGTTTTTGATGATCAACACCAACAACACCACAGCAATCCTATTTACTACAGTCCTTGAAGTTGAAACCATTGGAACAAAAAAACAATAACAATTCATCTTCTTCTGTAGAATTGTATACGTTGCCTGAACTTCACACACCCTCTCTAAACAACACTGGGTTGGTTGACTTATAACAAACTGACAGCTTAATAGTCCTTGAGGGGACAGTCTTATTTATTGTATTTTAATTTGATTGTCACGCACACAAGTATTTGATACTCACACATTCCATCAGGTACAGAGCCTCCTCAGGGAGCAGATATTGTTTCCCATTGGCAGAGAAGCCCATCGTCTGCCAAAACTTTCCCTGTGTGTGGTCAAACAAAAACAAACAAAAGAATTACCTGCAGAGTGTATTACAAAACATAACATTAATGAATGGGTAACAGAGGAGGATGGTTGTATTCTCTTCTTGCTATCTTATCACCCATCATCACATGGTGATGTACTCACAGCAGGAGACTGCAGTTCCACTGTTCCCTCACTAGGAATCCACACAGCTTTCACTAGGTTACCTCTGCAACACAGAGACCAGCAATTACATCTTGGACGGTATCCAGCGGGCCGCTGCCGTAAGAGAGACTATGCACCACAAAGTAGACTATGCTTGCGCTGAGGCATCCGCTTTGAGAACACATGCACCAGTGTTGCCAACACATTTGTTGCTATTTAGCTTTTTTTTCAGACCCCCTAGCACCAAAATTAGTGAAAAGCTCCTGGTGGAAAATGTATGTTTTTTTGGCTGATGAGTTGGGGCAAAATTGATTGACAGGCGCTGGAGATTCAACCCACATTTTTCATCATTTTTCCTCCTATGACAGTGTTTTTCAACCAGTGGTCCCCAGGCTAAACGATGGACAGTTGGTTGACCAGATGTAACTCTTTGAGAGCGTAAAAATGAAACCATTTGGTTTCATGTTTACACTCTCAAGAGTATATTCATCATGTGAATTAGCCCAAGTCTACATAACTAGAGAATATATAGTATATATATATATATATATATATATATATATATATATATATATATATATATATATATATATATATATATATATATATACACACTCAACAAAAATATAAATGCAACACTTTTGTTTTTGCTCCCATTTTTCATTTTTCAGGGGATGGACTTAAAGCCCTAAAATTCATTCCAGATATACAATATAACCATTTCTCTCAAACACTGTTCACAAATCTGCCTAAATGTGTGATATTGAGCACTTCTGCTTTGTTAAGATAATCCATCCCACCTCACAGGTGTGCCACATCAAGATGCAGATGTGACATCATGATTAGTGCACAGGTGTACCTCAGACTCTCCACAATAAAAAGACACCCTGAAATGTGCAATTTTCTTTTGCTTTATTGGGTGTATGGGCCTCCGAACCAGTCAGTATCTGGTGTGACCACCACTTGCCTCATGCAGTGCAACACATCTTCTTCGCATAGAGTTTATCAGATTGTCAATTGTGGCCTGTGGAATGTTGGCCCACTCCTCTTCAATGGCTATGTGAAGTTGCTGGATATTAGTGGGAACTAGTACACACTGTAAAAATGGTAATAACACAATATTACCACATTATTACCATTTCGACAGCGCATACCAGTTCCCACTAATATCCAGCAACTTCACATAGCCATTGAAGAGGAGTGGACCAACATTCCACAGGCCACAATTGACAATCTGATTAACTCTATGCGAAGAAGATGTGTTGCACTGCATGAAGCAAATGGTGGTCACACCAGATACTGACTGGTTCGGAGGCCCATACACCCAATAAGGCAAAAGAAAATTGCACATTTCAGGGTGTCTTTTTATTGTGGAGAGTCTGAGGTACACCTGTGCAGTGCACTAATCATGATGTCACATCTGCATCTTAATGTGGCACACCTGTGAGGTGGGATGGATTATCTTAACAAAGCAGAATTGCTCAATATCACACATTTAGGCAGATTTGTGAATAGTGTTTGAGAGAAATGGTTATATTGTATATTTGGAATGAATTTTAGGGCTTTAAGTCCATCCCCTGAAAAATGGGAGCAAAAACAAAAGTGTTGCGTTTATATTTTTGTTGAGTGTATATATATATATATTGTATATTGTATATATAATTGTATATATTATACTGTATGTATATAGCGCATTCTAGTGCATTTTGGTCACAAGTGTCACTAGTCCATTTTGGATTTTGGCAGTTGGCAACACTGACGTACACCCTAAGAACCAGAATCATTGAAATCTGAAAAGGATCCCCACCATACTCACAGTCTCTCCACCCGCTCCTCTGACACCAGGCTCCAGTGTTCATCCAAGCTCTGCTTCAAATGCTGTCTCTGATGGTCCGAGTCGTCTGGGAAGAAGTCCTTCTGCCCTCGCACCGGAATCTTCTGGTTCCTCGCCCGGGCCGCAAACAGCTCTGAGGGACTGCCGTCACAAAACCATAAAGCAGGGCTGGTTTACAAAACATTTTACAATTACAATTTAACCTATGAGAAGAGGCAGGGGTTGACACTAAGGTCTCCGAGGCACTTGCCCAATGCCCATCGGGCAAGTGCAAGTCAGGTTCTACTTGCCCTCAGGTTATGGTCACTTGCCCCCCAGGTTCCAGGTGGTCCCCAGTTAAGTTGGTTAACCAGATGTAACTCTTGAGAATGTAAAAATGAAACCAAATGGACCCTTGCGGGTCCATTTGGTTTCATTTTTACACTCTCAAGAGTTAAAATTCATCATCTTAATTAGCCCAGGTCTACACTGTAGAAGATTAATTGTCATTTTGATGTGTATGTTAATTTGCCTGTTTTGTTTACCAAATCCAGCCTGGAATTGTGGATAGCTAGAAAGCAGGGAAAGACACAGAGGCAGAGTGCAATGACTGCCTTCAAGACAAATTTATCTTGTGTTGTGTTATAGTGCACTAAGTTGCACACTTGCCCGATCAGGCAACCAGGTAGCAGTCTTCACTTGCCCCACCATTTTTTTTTACTTGCCCCGGGCAAGCGGTCAAATGTGAGTGTCAAGCCCTGAGAGGGCACTCTTATCTAGAGGATGCCAAGGTCCTCCAAATGACCATGTATTTGGCCAATGAACCCAATCTAAAATACATGTTTATGTCAATGTGTTTTTCAGACAGGTAGGATCGGATGACATGACACCTAGTACTATCTGAAGACCATACACATCCTGAGTAAAATGTACAGTAACAGATTGCAGCTTCAAATGGTGTGTGTAGTGTTTTCAATTATTGTGATATTACATACAGTACGTTGCATGTACACAAAGGGTAGGACAGGCCCATTAAGATCAATTGCTGTTAATTTTGCAAGCATGAAATGCATGTACGGCAGAGGCTAACAAAGTTAATTTAGTTTTAATGTATGTGTAATATCAAAAATCAAAAATGTGTGCAAAGCACTGGCCGTCTGCAGTAGGTTTCCAGAATCAACACCTTATAATAATGAATAACAGATGCCATATGAACTTATACAGACCTACAACTTCTCAGTCTCAGCAATACAACCATTCAATCATAAATAATCCATATAGAACCTAAATGCCAGGACTGCACCTGTATCACACTTAGCTCTGGTCCATAGCCCTGAAACATGTAATTAATTTCATCATGGCTAATCCACAGGACGTCTCCTCCCCAATGCTGGGCCATTCCTGGCCTGACCTAGGCTATACCGAACTGTTATTTTTCATGTCTGATTAATAAAGCGGTGCAATGAACACTTTATTAATCAACACTTCAACAAAACAGATCGAGCTACAAGCTACCAACGCGAATCTGTTCTTTTTGGCAAGCCAGCGACACCATCCATCCATACACTACACACATGAACGAGGCTTGTCTAGAAGTTGTCACTGGGTGTCAACGATCATTTTACTTAAAATAAGCAATTCAAAATAACCCACCGGTCGATTCCATAAAGGCCATGATATACCATAACTCTCTCATTCAGGTTTAATGGATAGACAAAACATTTGTACCTCAGGATCTCGCTGTAAAACTTAACTTCAGCTGCATGCTCAGCTGCTGCCTTGTTTTGGTCCGCCATGTTTGATACAGAGCTCCTCCTCCTCCGCTTTCCTCAGTATCCTGACGCAAATGGTCACTAGAGGGAGCCAAAGCACCGGGTTTGCAGTGACGCACCAGGACCAGGCTTCAATCAAGTATTGATTGATTTAACATTTTAGCAGCTTGGGGATAGGCAGCACATGGAAACTGTGAGTGGACAAGCTTTGGAATGTCTCTGTTATTATTAATTCGCATTGCAGATGTTATTATTAGGGTCAATTTATGTAGACCTGCCCAATGCAACAACCACCTATTTCTAGGTTTTCAAATATGATTGTTTGTTGGTTTGATTTTTATTATTATGTTATGTCTTCCTTGTTCAGTTTAGTGTAGCCTAATGAATGAGCTTACCGAGTTATTTAGCAGATTGTGCTTATTATTTCCAAACATTAAACTTAAGCTGATTTATACTTTAGATATTTGAAAATATCAGATCTACAAGCTCGACACTAAAGCCATATAACTTACGAACCTTTAACTGTCACAGAGTATTGCTACATTGCGTTATTGCTACTTTTAGGCTACTTAAGTTTACAAAGAAAATCTGAGTCTTGAGTAGAATTGTGCATCTGCTATTTTCAAAAGATAGGCCTATGCTGTGCTGAGGTTTTTTTTTTTGGTTTGGGGGGGGGGGCATACTGGCTGCCAATCATTTCATATTCCTACATTGGCCTGTGTGCATATACAGAGGTCTACAAACAGTATAGTATAGCTGGGGTTTTCAACCAGTGGTCCCGGGACCACCATTGGTCCCTGAGAGGATTCCATGGCAGGTGGTCACTCACCAAGCTAAATGATGGAAAGTTTATTAACCAGATGTAACTCTTTGAGAGCATAAAAATGAAACCAAATGGAGCATTGCAGGTCCATTTACACTCTCAAGAGTTAAAATATTCATCATCTGAATTAGTCCAAGTCTACACAACTAGAGAATGTAGAAGATTAATTGTCATTTTGATCTGTATGTTTGCCTGTTTTGTTTTCTCTGAAATCCAGCCTGCATGGAATTATGGACAAAAGCAAAATAAGTCTTTAGTTTTGGGGTCTGTGGGGCTAAAATGTCACCTAATGGTGATCTGTGGCTCAAATTCTGAATAAATTGTCGGCCCTGATATGAAAAACGTTGAAAAACACTGGTCTATAGCCTACATGCGCATCCGTAGTTTATCCGTAGTCAGTTAGTGGGGGCAACAGCTCCACCAGAGAGCTCCAGACTTCCCTCTCCAGAGCAACATGGGGGAGATCCTGAGATGTTCCAAGGACAGTGACTTCACTGTGCCCTCTACTGATATTGCCAATAGACAATATTTTTCTTTCGAGTGTAACAAATCCCTTTCTGTCCAAAAAAGTGAATTTTATACATGTGGTCACTGTGGTTGGCTGAGTGTGTCCTTAGTGGACACACTCAGCCAACCAAAGGAGGCTTTCTAATAACACAAGACACCTTTTGTATTCTGTAAGTATACATGAAATATTATTTATATTACAGATGAGAGCGACAGAAGTCAACGGGTAACAGCTCTAAATGTGACCGTGTTAGAGCTATATGGACCAGAGGTAAGACTTAGGTATAACATGCAAGACACACCTTAGGTGACAATGAGTGAAAACTCCCTTTAGTGTCCACCACACTATCAACCTGCCACACACACACACACACACACG
>CM076965.1:37289884-37352384 GCA_039105355.1 Benthosema pterotum | reverse complement strand
ATACATCAGTCAACAATTAACTATTATTAGTTATATCAAAATTATTTAAAAAAGTCCCACATTCTCCCAAAAATTGCAGATTTACAAGCACAAAGTTATGAACATGTATAGAGCTGCCAGAAAAGGCAAAATGCTTTCTTCTCACACTCATCTGATTGACATTGCTGCAGAGGATTGGTTTCTGTGTTTGTAGATATAGCCTATGTGTAAAATAGGGCTTAAGTCTTTAAAACATGAAGCATCCTCCGCATGTGGCCATTTCCTCTGTCTGATAGCCCGAATTGTTTGCAAACAGAGCTTGAGGGCTGTTTAAAAAAGGGAATGACACAGCCTAAGCCATTAGCAAACAAAGCCACACTGGGCCCTAACGCCCTCACACTCCCTTTCTCCCACCATCCCTCCCTCATGCGATCACCGTCACTAATCTGTTAAATCTGTTGTCGTTTGTCCCTCGTTTGTCATTTTATCTCCTTGCCCTCAGTCAGTGCACTTTCATTGACAGCTTTTCCGTTGGCCCTATAAAGGGCAACATGACCCCCCAAGCCTCTGCACACATCCAGGTTGACACAAGCTTGCTATCCAGGAGGGGCGAAAAATTTTCCCGACCACATTCGACGGTTGCGACCGTTGGCCCGACAGTCGCAGCAGGTATATCAGTTACGGGTTAAGGTTAGGTTTTAGGCATGGGTTTTACAGAGGTTATGTTTAGGGTTAGGGGTTAGGGTTAGGTTTAGTACTGACCGGTGAACAACGCTCGCGGCTATTGGTCCAGAGGCCGTCCGATGGTAACGGTCGCAACTGATTTGGGGTGTTTCTCAACAGTGTTTTATGATGTTTCTCGGCGGTCGCGGTCGCAAATGATTCCGCTGTCTCTTGCTATCAGGGATGACGAGGGAAAGGTGCAACAGGTGTTCGTTTATTCCCTCACCATGGCTACTCTCTGACCTTTGAGACGGGCACCTGTGAACCTCTAACCTCACCGCCACGGCGACCACAAGGAGGAAACGCATTGTCACAAATGACAATGACAGAGCGAGGGCTTTGTTCGAAAACTGAGACACGCACTTAAAAATGCAAAGTGTCACCAAAGTCGCCTGGTATTTTCCGACAAACGTTCCTGTGAAATACTAACATTTGGGAGGAGCTCGTTCATGAAGGGCTAAAGAGGTGTGGATTGGCTACAGTTTCCTCCTCACTCTGCTAGGTATATATAGGGCTTTAAGTGGTTACATTAACATTCCAGATTGGTACGTGTTTATGGAGGTCTGTCATACATGAGGCCACCACGTTGTGGGACCTCCTCCACCAGCAGAGCTCCATTGTCCGGCATCAATCCCTCGGTGGGGAGTTTACAAGACGTGGGGCCAGTCGCTTCTCCTCCTCTTCCTCGAGCCCCCCCACCCACTCCCTTTTGCCTCAGCCCCATACCCCTGGAACCCACCCCGCCCCCATGCCTCTGCATCACTGCACTGGCTGCTGTCACCCCCTACAGTCCCCCCCACAACCCACCCCGTCCCGCCTGCCTGCACTGCAAAGCCTGGGTCTCAGCTTAGCTCTGGACTTGTTTGCATTCCTCTCAGTTAATAAGTGTTTGTGTGATTCCTGTGTGGCGTGGTGGTTGGGGGTGCGTGGGGGGGTTCTAAAGACCCGCACCACACACGCTCACACACACACCCCCCTCCCCTTTGGCCCGGCTCATCGGGCCGTAAAGAGAACATGTAGCGCCCTATGCTGCCGCCGGGGCTTTGCGTGTGTTGGTCAGTTATGATGGCCATAAATCTCGTATGGATGCATGAGTGCTCGTTAACTTTGATGATAATCCAGAGAATATGACTGTGTGCAGCACATAACATGTGCAGCCGTGTGTGCGTGCACAGCACAGCAGGTTACTAAACACCCGCCCCCACCATGGGGGTGGGTCTTTATTCGGGCTGCAATTTGAACATAACGCTACGATTCATAAACTCAACAGCATCTTCTTTTTGGACAGAGCTAGGAAAGCCCCGCGGCGATCCTCTGTGCCTTCAGCAGACCAGAGGGACGGTCCGGTGGCGCCGGTACCAACCGGTTTTTGTTGGCAGTTCTGACTGGGAAAGGTGACAAAGAATGGCCATATCTGCCTGGCACCACTGCAGCCCTGCATGGCACTGGCCTGGCCTGATAGGGGACAGACTGAGAGAGACTGAGAGAGGGAGAGAGACTAAGAAAGAGGTGGAGAAAGTACAGCAGGGGAGGGAGAGAGAGAGAGAGAGCGACAGTGGGACAGACAAGCAGGCAGACAGACAGACAGACAGAGTGTGCAAACAGCAGCAAGATTTGTGAGCTTCCGTGACAGGAGAAGGATGTCATACAAGCAACCCTACGGAATACAAATCTGTGTGTGTGTGTGTGTGTGTGTGTGTGTGTGTGTGTGTGTGTGTGTGTGTGTGTGTGTGTGTGTGTGTGTGTGTGTGTGTGTGTGTGTGTGTGTGTGTGTGTGTGTGTGTGTGTGTGTGTGTGTGTGTGTGTGTGTGTGTGTGTGTGTGTGTGAGAGAGAGAGAGTACGCGTAGGTATTACCCAAAGTGTTGATGTAACATGCAGCTCTGTTTCCTATTTCTATTACTAAATACATTGGTTTATGTTAATTATCCACTTTTGCTTTGGTAATGTAGCTCCTTTGCCAATAAAGCTCAATTGAATTGAATTGAATTGAATTGAATTGAATTGAATTGAATTGAATTGAATTGAATTGAATTGAATTGAATTGACAGAGGGACACAGACAGACAGACAGACAGACAGACAGACAGACAGACAGACAGACAGACAGACAGACAGACAGACAGACAGACAGACAGACAGACAGACAGAGACCAAAAGGGACAGAGAGTGATACAAAGACAGAGGGAGAGAGACAGTCAGAGAGAGAGAGAATGAGAGGGAAACAGTCATGGCGAGCCTCAGGGTGACGGCTGCCAGAAACATCCCAGCTGGGATCAGCTCCAGGGGAACAGGCCAGGAAGGCCTCCTTTCACGTCAGCTCTGATCAAGTCATTTAGTACGTACGCAAACCCTCTGCAAACAGCACAGCTCTTTGCCGAGGGTATACAGGGCAACCCCCCAGTGAATGGAACTGGACTCTGGAGTGGCGGCGCGGGGTGCCCATGAAGAGCAGCCCCTGACTGTGACGCTCAGCGAGGGGCTCCGAGGCTCGGGCCGCGGCCGGCGTGACGCGCTTTTGTCACCGCTGTACCCCCGGCGGCTCACCTACTGAGGGCCCCCCCAAGTCTAAGACATGTAAAGCAGCAACGCTTGATCAAAGCCTCGCCGCCTCTGTGATAGAAACAAAGAAATAAAGAAATCAAATTAAAGTCGGGACAAGAAGCGAGTAAAGCAAAAGGGGTTGGACTGGACAAAAGAGAAAGTATCCTCTGTGGTAAATGCTTACAGGCGCCGCCAAGCTCTGTGCTGGAATCGCGGCTGGGCGAAGATAAATGAATAAGATAAAAAGACGATCAATTAATAACAGAATGCGGTGAGGTGAAGGGAGCGTACTATGCCCTTGTTTGCCCAAGACTGTGGTATTTCTGCATTTCTTATTGAGCCCGGCCAACTCCTGGTGCTCCCACCCAGCATTGAGAGGCAGGCCCAGGCTTGCCCGTCCAAACGGTGGACTATGCCCCCCCCGCGCCGCCCAGAACGCACACAGCTCGGCCTGCCCGCATATAACTGCCATGGCCTCTGTTTATGTTTGTTTTCCCTCCTCCTCTCAGTACATTTCCCTGCACTCCGTGGGGAGGGCCCAGAGAGGCTGCTCTCTCCTCTCCAGAGAAGCACACACACGCACACACACATGCGCAATGGCGTGCATGCGCGCGCACACACACACACACACACACACACACACACACACACACACACACACACACACACACACACACACACACACACACACACACACACACAAGCGGGTGTCAGGTGACGTGTTTCCTCCTCCAGAGGTATGTGTGGCTTCTGCTGATGCATTTGTCTCCTTGACAGCTTCACCTGTCCCTGCAGTTATCACCTGGTACAGTACACAGCAGTGTACAGTGTGTACAGGGAACCCAATGGACCCTTACAGGGTTATACTAGGCAGGTGGAACAATGGTAGGTTCAGTGTAACCCTAACCCTAACACACAAGTGGCAATATACCGGTTACTCTAGTAAAATTGCACTATTAAATTTGTTACCCAAGTAAAGGTATTCAACATATACTGTAGATACCATACCAAACGAGAATGGCAGAATGAGGTTCAGGTGTTAATTGTACATAAACATACAGTACAACAGTGTTGTATTATATGAAATACTGCATCTCCGCCATACATCATGGAACATTTTGGCATTGGTTCTAGTTGCTCAGCGGTGCTACAGCAGTTTGACAGACTTCTGGTTCCAAATCCTAACCCTACACTGTAAACCATGTTTGAAGCACACCTAGATGGCTGTTTTAACCTAATCAAAGTCAAAGTCAAAGTCAAAGTCGCATGATTTGTCACTACGTTACCGCAGCGAAATTGGACCTCCGCTTTTAACCCATCACTTGGAGTGGTGAGCTCCAAGGAGCGGTGAGCTGCGGCTTGCCGCGCTCGGGAATCATTAGCTGATTTTGACCCCCAATCCATCCCTTTGATGCTGAGTGCCAAGCAGGGAGGCATTGGGTCCCATTTTTAGAGTCTTTGGTATGACCCGACCGGGAATCGAACCCCAGCCTCCCAGTTCCAGGGCGGACACTCTAACCACAAGGCCACTGTTTTAACCTAATCAATCAGATTGCTTCCTCAAAAACGACCTGTTGTATAATTAAACATCCAATACAGCAGTATAGCAAACAAACAGCAGACCATATGTTTCATTGTTCAACATTTTACCGGTAGGAAACAACTATGTGTCCTTTACCTCAGATGAAAAATACAGTAGATCTTCAAGCTGACACGTTATGACTATGAGCTATTGTTAGCTTGTACGTCTGCTCTTTTCGCACGCGACACTCCCGTGCAAGAACAAATCACGCTTAAGAGGAAACAATGCACCTTGCCGGCATGAAACGTCCTTGACAAGGAGTGTAAGCTGAGAATGTTTGGTACCTGACGCTAGTATTTTAGCAGCATCAGGGACCATTGTTCTCTCCCAGGAATGACTCACTTGTCTGGATGTTACCTGGACAGCATAACACAGCACACACACCAAGTAAATAACAACAGGCCCAAACTATGGCAACTAATAGGCAAGCATCATTCTCCAGGAATCTGGTTTAATTGTGTTGTGGCTTTTAGCTGTCGCCATTGAGGTTCAAGGTCATTGATGTTATGCATTCGATGATATGATAATTTCATATATCTGTTTTATTCCAAAATGAAAAGAAATCAGCATAGAATGAAGAACATTATTTTCTCTACACAAAAAATGTTTTCTTCCCATACATGAAATGTATGCTGACTTGATACTATCTTAAAGAAAATTGCTGTGTGTTCGCGGGTGTGTGTATACATGCACAGTGCACACATGTAATAGATACCTATAGTATGGGACTATGTGGTAAGGGTGCGTTGTAGAGCTTGTCTCATTTTGTCAAAGAGATTTAGTGTAGACAGGAAAGCAATCAGTCCAATTGAGTCCCACAGATAAGGAGCAAAGTGTGTCCCTTATCAGTTCAATAAGGGACACACGCATATAGTATTTTAGTTTCCAAATAAGGGATGACTCCTTATTTCAGTTGGCAACTCAAAGCCGTGGCAGTGATGTCCTGACCTAAACCATCACCCACATGTCATCCAATCCTGACCTCCCAGCGTAGTCTCGCTTAGACAGGACAAGACAGCTTGGTCAGGTTAGAGGCCTAAAACGTTCCCAGTTCAGTCTCCCACGGCCGATGAGTGACTGACACCACTGGAGTGCCCTTCAGCACTAACCACTGGAGTGCTCTTGAGCAACAAGACACTGAACGCCCTATTGCTGTTGAGTGCAGACCGGGACCCGGGAGTGAAAAGTGTCAGAATACTACAGTCTTTTAGTTATAAAACAGTGACTCACAACGTTGACTCACACACACACTGTGTGTGTGTGTGTGTGTGTGTGTGTGTGTGTGTGTGTGTAATGGTCTGCTAGGGGGTTATGGGGGGGTGTTTTTCAGGTCTTTCTTTGTGTTCAGCTAGAGTCTTGTTTTCCATGGCGGTCCCCTCGTTGGTGACCGTGTGGGGTCTACCAGGGACAAGTGTCCCACGGCCCCATATATCACCCACACCCCCTCCCCCTGTCGATGCGTGCAGGGGACCACACTGCCTCTTCCCCGAACCCACGCGGGGATTAGCCAGGACGGTGCATGGCTCGCGTTCAAGGGAGTTCACTGAATAGCCGGACGTAATCAAATGCAAATACAGAGCATGTCAGAGTGCGGCCGCTGTGAATAGACGAGGCGATCGGTGACTGCACGTCCGTCTGTTGTCATGTCATGGGTGCGGTAATCGTGGAGGAGAGATGGAGGACAAAGATAAGTCCCTGTAACGCTACACCTCCCTATGATGGAGACACCCAACCCTCCTCTGGAAGGTAGGGTTGGGTGGGGGGAGCGTACCATCCACCGTCCTCGCGGCCGGCCGACGGTGCTCCGTTCCTGGAAAGGAGAGCTGGCGCGTTATCCCACTTCCACCCCCCTATGCTGTCCCGCACACACACTAGCTGCTCTCAGCCCCCCTGCGTGGCTATTGCATGCAGGAGTTAGCTCTCCAGGTGGATTGCAGGGCTGGTAATTATAATGCGAGGCAGGCCGGTCAGATGAGAGGCCCGCGGTAACCCGATGCAGGTATTATTCCCCGGGCCTGCTGACGGCCTAGCGGTAACGAGAGACTGCGGGTGAAACGCTAACCTCTTGCCGCAAGGTTCCAGTCCAGAAACGCTGCAAACCGAAAGTGCTAAACGGCAAACACCGGCCACTGGCACAAGGAGGAGGGGATGGCGACGTGACACGTTCGATCGCCATGCACGGTGTGCAGAGGTATCCGACTACCGCGGCGTTTCAGGAGGTGTCCCGGCAAGACCTGCCAAGGGGAGCTTTTCAGATATGCATGGTGGACATGTCTTTTCACAACAGGAGTTTTTGTCAAACCTTTTCTTGTCAAGGATCCCTAAAATGTATACATATACAGCAGTATACTGTATATATCTATATGTTTTTGTCTGTGACCTCCATGTGAAAATAGTTTGTGCCGGGGGAACAGCATACGCGATGTGTGTTCCAAATTCCCAAATAGCAGATCTACAGCCTTCGTTGATTGGCCATTTTCAGATACTGTAGCTGATGTACAAGGGTTAATGTTGCTACATCGATATTTTATGCTTTGTTAACTAAATTTGCTGTGGGTCCCCCAGGAACTTCTCAGTGACCCCTGGGGGTCCCTGGATCCCTTTGGAGAACCGCTTGAAAATATGAAGTGGTTGTGAGCAGGCAGTGCCTGGAGTCAGGGTGTATTTCTTCCCTCGTTGCCCCACAACTCCATTGGCATTCTACACTGTGTACCGCAAAGAGGAGGGGAGAGAGAAACACACACACTCTGGGCAGTTTGGGGCAGCCCTCACGGGTTCAGCTCATCCTCGGTTTCCCAAACCAACACCCCCCATCCGCCCCAACCCCTCTGCCGACCCGCCAAAAAAGAAAAAAAAGGAAAGGAAAAAAGTAAAAGAGGAACGGGGGAATACATCTTTTTTATCACACGGCTAATGAAAAGGCCTGTATCCAGGGAAACGGCTGGTGCTATTGTCATGTAGACTGGGGGGGTTAGGGTTGGTGTGAGGGGGGGTCTGTTACTGGTCCCACCAGGGCCCTGAGGTTGGTGGTCAGGGTTGTGGTGGTCTTGATGGTACACTGTGGCCCGACAGAGAGAAAGAGAGAGAGAGAGGAGAGGACGACGGAGGAGCCCCAGATTTATCGTGGCAACGGTGTGAGACGGTCTTTGTGAAAGTGCATCTACCTTATACCCAAAAGTGAAGCCTCCTCCTATATGTGGAAGCCCCTCCATCTTGTGTAGGCGTGGTGAGGGGTTACATGTCTGTCCACAGGGTTTGCTTTGCAAACACTCTTCCCCTCTTGGTCAACCCCGCCACTGAGGAGGACCGTTTGTTCGTTTGCTCAGTGGAGGGAATGCCCCCCAGATAGTGCGGTGAATGGGCAGGCTGTGCCACACATGCCTACCCAACATGTGCGACACAGAGAAGGCGAGTCGTGCCCGGTGCTGGTGCACAACCATTGTGTTGCTGTGAGTCCTGGCCATTGCCTGTGTGTTTGGGAGGGAATGAGCCTTATCTTATATTCACAGCAGCGACAACATGAAAATCAACTTGCCAAGCGCCATAAAATGCAACTGGAGAGAGAGAGAGGGCTCTTAAGTTTTACGGTGATGCCTTTTGTGGGGGGCTTTGCGCTCCGTACAAGCAGAACGAACCCCTGGAAAACAAGCAGTGTCACATATAAAACGGAATACTCTCTGAATCCAAGTTCCTAGTAGTGGAAGAATGGTCAGCAAACGGTGAAAAACAATTAAAAGAACAGAAAGCCCATTGCGATGGTTTGAATGACGTGAAGCAATGTCAACACGACATGACATCAATGCCATATGGGTGTTGGGGTCAGGAGAGATCAGTAGTGCATTGTATGCATTAACTCCAGAATGGTGTGTGTGTGTGGGGGGGGTTGTGCGCGCGCGTGCGTGCACGGATGTGTATCTTTTTCTCTCTCTTTGTCGGAGGCACACAGGCCGGAGGGGTAATCTGACATCCATCACCAGCTTACTGAGCAATACACACTGAGTGTAACAAGGAGGAAACAATACCCAGGGACCCTCCCCCCGCCCTCCCCTCATCTATTCATTACACAAGGCCCAGGGATGCTCTTTTGTAGGTGTTTAAGCAGGAGGAATGATGCAGCAAAAAAAACATCATAATGACAAAGTCTCTTTTTTGTGACCAGTGACCAGTAAAGAGAGAGGAAGGTTTAGGTTCCTGTGGAGAAAGTCTAGACGTGTTGAGAGGCTGTTCTATCACTCTTTTATGATATTTATTATGTCTGCTGAGGATCAAATGCTCCGTTTCCATACCACCGTGATTACATAACTGCTGCTAATTATAACCACAAATGTTCCTTTTCATGCACCAGATATTTTTATTACGGTTTTGACCCTTCAAATTATGATTTATTTGACAGCGTGTATTCTTGTTATCTGACTTTGCTTCCCTTGTTTCTTTCTCAATTCTTTTGGTTTTACACTGTGAGATGTTGGAGGCTTGTCCTCAAAAATAATAACAATTTTATGTGACAATAATATTGAGGTTGAAATTGACACAAACTTTTTTTAATTGACTTTTGAATATTCAACCATTAGTATTGTGTACACACAAGAACAGTTGATTACAAGATAAGTTTGATGCTTTTATTGCCAAAGAAAAGTGAAAAAGACCAAATAAAAAAGAGGAAGCATAAAAGTATGCATACAGTGTCTCATCAGCATTACAGAACAAAATCATGAGGTAAGGTGTCAGCATTCACAACATAAGTGATATAAAATCAGACGGAAGAAGCGATTCACACATGTCACCACATGTCATGTGTTTTCGTTTACAGAAGGTTACTTAAATGGTGAAAACAAAGTCATAAATGTGAAATATCAAGCACAGGAATTTGTGAGCTTGTAGATCTGCTATCTTGGTTGTACAAGTCCAACAAAGAACACATTCTATCGTCTATTCTTAACATGCCAGGTGAAAGCAGAACAATAGGTACATTGATTGGTATTTGCACTTATTTTCGCACAATGTACTGAATGCATACAAACCAGGCTTGATCATTTTCAGGGTGACAATTGAAAAAGCTTTCATGGGAGAGAATTCAGGACTCGACTTGTTTTGATAGAACAGAGGCATTCGTTTTTAGTCAATCTTGTGCGAGTAAATAACCAGACATACCACTGCCACTGGTCCCAGCCAGACCCAAGTGTTCCTGGCACAATGCGCCGACCGTCTGCCACTCATTTACGAGACACCGTGGCCTTTTAAGGACATTGCTGTTCTTTGTGGGACATGTTTTTTGTTTAGTTTAGGGTGGGTACTTTTTCTAAACCTTGAGATGTTTTGGGTTGACTTGACAATGTCTAAGAGAATGATGTGTCCATTCTACTGAACTTGCAGCAGATTTATCCTTAAATGTAAGGATTAAAGAAGGTATTAAGTTCTGATTATTTCAGTATGACATCTCTCTCTCCCTTGTAAAAATCTGTCTCTATAAGAAAATATGGATTTTAACTTATCCGGCATAATTATTAATCTATAGCTATAAATGGACTTCATCATTTGAAGAAAACATACAGATAACAGTTAGTACTAAAAAAGAAAATAAAATAAACCTCACACACACTCAAAATAAAAAAGATATCACTCTTAAACAAAATAATTTGGCAAATATCTCTTCATTTTTCCACCTTAGTGCTGCTGTCATGGTCCATATACAGACATATTGCTAAAGTCAATCTAAAAAAACAGGAGTACACACTTCCAGGCGAGTCTTAACAACACTCTATGAAGCTATGAAATATCTGCAGGCTTTCAAAGTTGGAGCAGTGAATCATTTGTTTCATGCATGGCCTTAGCTAGTCCAGAGAACCACAGTGGATCAGTAGACTTGCAGTGAAGCGCATAGTTCACCTGCAGCTGCGATTCTCCCCAAAAATTCAAGGACCCCCAGTTTTGTGACACAGACAACCTCCCCATAAGGGTCTACTTTGTTCTATTTGTGCACTCAGAGTTATGAGGAGGATGATTTGTACACTCCCAGACGGCAAATGCAATGTAAATATACCAGATTTAGCAAAGAGGCAAATTTTCATCCTCTGTCCCCACACAACCAGAGTTACAGATTTGATTCCTACATCTATCACTTAGCTGGGGACCCCAGTGAAAGCACCTCACGGGCCCCAGTATAAGAAGCACTGGTGAACCGGTAGGTGTACCGGTATATGCATTTCTACTTCAATGGCGCTGATCTGTGCCCATATATGTTCAAAAGGAACATGTACATTTACAATGTAAACAACAAACTCTTTTCGCATTAGCATCCTATTGCTCTGCAGAATACTTTGCCTTTCTCTTGTTCACGCAGTGTGTAGATAATGAAACATCTTCATATTTTGGAAAGGTTGCTCTACATTGTGGCATCTTTGTTCAGCAGGCATGGTGTATTCATCCACAAGGGCGTAATGTTGATCAAACTATGTACTGTACTGTAGTTAAAAATATATATATGCTGTTATGATCATAATTGTCTTATTACTATTTAGATTCAAATCAAATGAGAACTTTTTTTCTTTTATACATTTTTAATTGATTTATTGACTTATTTATTGACACAAAAACTCAATAGGCCTATGTACAAAATGTCAGGCAACCGTTCTTGACACATAGTGTTCAAAAAGCCCCAGTGTTTTGGTCCCATGAGGACTGAGTGGGGAAGACTGCAGGGAATCCAGTCCTTACAGCAGTGCTTATCTCAAACTCGTCTTAATGTCAAAACCCCCAGTTGGGTGTGCATGATCAGGCCATGGAACTCGGCACTTGACTCTGAGGGTTGCATTTGATTCTTAACCATCCACAGTTTAGCAGGGAACCTCCTGGAATCCCCTCAAAGAACACCCCCTGGACCCCACGGTCCCACGCATCCAAATGCATATACACTCAGGATGAGCACAGTCATGTCCTCTTCAGAGGAGCGTCTCGATCTTGATGTTGAGGTCCCCGCTAAGCGGGTCTCCCAGGTCAAACAGCTGGTCCAGGTTGACCGTGGAGCTGCACAGGAAGTCGGTGGGACCTTGCTGCTCCTCCTCGGACCAGGGTCCCTGTAGGAAGGCCGTGGCCAGGAAGGTCTCCTCGTCAAAGTCTGTCACCTCATGGCTCCTCCGGGCCTCCGCTAACGCGCTGTGGACGTCGTCTGGCGTTCCCACCAGCACCTCCGCGGACACCGAGAGGTCCTCGTCTCCGTGGATGGGGCTCAGGGACTCCCCGCTGTCCAGACTGAGCTCCCCGTTCAGCGCCGAGTCCAGCAGGGCGTCCCAGTCGAAGTTCCCCTTGAGAGAGCCCAGCTCTTTCTGCTCGTCGGCGCACAGCAGCGGCGAGCTGGAGCGCCGCGGGGCTTTGCTAGTCCTCGAGCCCGCCGGCTGCTTCCTCTTGTGCCCGGAGACCCCTCTGGTGCTTGGCCAGGAGCCTAACATGGTCCCCTCGGCCAGGTGAGGGTCCCAGTGCTGGTCGGCGCCGGTGGCTTCCTCAAACTCCCTGAGGAGCTGCTGGGACTCAGAGTTGACACAGAGGCCGGTCTGGCCGGTGGCGGGGTTGCAGGGGGTGCGGGCCATGTGCAGGGTGCCGTTCCGTAGGCGGCTCTGCAGTGCCGGGTTGATCTGGACGGGGGGCATCCGCCGCTTCTTGTAGGCGCCGCTCAGGAGGCGCTCGGCGTACTGCGGGTCGATCTTCCAGAAGCCACCCTTCCCCGGTTCGTCTTTCTGCCGCGGCACCTTGATGAAGCACTTGTTGAGCGACAGGTTGTGCCGGATGGAGTTCTGAGGAACAGGAGGAGAATGTTTGTTTGATATGATGACTCTACTGTTGTTTGCCTTTCGGTTATTTATTTTTTAAATTTATTTTTTGTGGCTTTCATCTTTACTGTATTTCTCTGGAGAGACAGTCATATTAGGCTGAGAGGAAGTGGGGAAAGAGAAGAAGGGTGACATGCAGTAAAGGCTGTCAGGATCGGGAGTCAAACAAAGTGCCAGTGCTGGATTACAAGCCAGGGTGTCTGGACTACTGAGCCACGGCCCAGGCCTGTTGGTTGCCTTTTTAATAACCATATTTTATACTTCATCAAGCAATGGTGGAGATAGTAAACTGTTAGATCTCTATTACCGAAAGCCCTATTTTTTCTATATGAATACAGTTTAAAAGAAAACACAAACAACCACTCACAAATTTGTTCTGTTGCTTTTTTTCTTTCTTTTTCGTTTTGCTTTGTGTTTTTACATATTTTTTAAGTAGTTTTTGAAGATTGCATTTTTTTTGTTGTTGCCGATATTGATTTTGAAAATGGTTAAACCAGACAGGAAGTGCAGATGGCTGCGGCTCATACAACACATGAATGCACGCCGCTGTACCCTAACCCCCCATCCTTATTACACTGCAGTCCAAACAGAGAGCTGACACAATGACCTTTGTTAAATATTATCTGCCCCATGCACTGGCTTACAATAACAAAACACTCTGCAAATGTCTGAGCTGACCACTTCAGCAGGGGAGTGCTAGTTAGCAGCGTGATCAATCATTTATCCACAAAATGAAACTTTTTCCCTACAAATTCCCCCCCCCCTCCCCTTACAGATGGTGAACCAGGAGCCCTTATGATGCCCCACCGCCCCTCGCTACCGCCATCCTAACCGCTTTGCTCTCATAGAAAAAATTCAAAAGCAACTGCCGCAGGGTGTGGAAGAAAGGAGAATTTAAAGAATGCTATATAATGCTATATAACAGTGTTATGTTATTAAGCCTGTTTTCAGTGGTAGAGGGATACCGCTCTATTCTAATCTCTATTTTAAGAATTGAATATTGGCACCAAAATATACTGTATACAGCAGCAAACCCGAAAAGTATGCAGAATGGTCCATATCATTGTTGGATTGTAATTAGTAATGCATCCATGTGTTCATCAGTTTAATGTTGCAGCTAAGTAAAGGTGCGGTGTAACTTACTTTGTTGACTTTATGTGTTGCTGGGTAGATTAACCTATATCATTTATCACTCAATGTATGTTTTATATTAATAACCTGCGTCATCTACAAACTATTCACTAGCACATAAAGTACAGTTGTGTACTGTAGTAAGAAGTAGGCTACACTATTTATATCTGATGAAAATGGAAATACTCAGGTAAATTTGCCTCAAAAATTGCCTCAAAATTACATAGACATACAATTAAAGTTCTTGGGTAAAATTTACCCATTCACAAGGGATTTTTTGTTGTATATTTGGGCCATCAAGAGCAGTTGTGTTGATGCAGTATAGCGATTGCTGTGAGCTTGTAGATCAGCTATTTTCTGCGTACAACACCATTGTATGTGGCTTCCCAAAACCATGGCTGCTAACATTGCATAGTGTCAGCTGGTTTCTGTTATCAGCCTCCTCTTCTTCTTAATGTCATTTGTTGTTGTTCTAGAACGAAAAGCCCCCAGCTGCGACTCTGTCCCACTCAAAGACAGGCGTGCACATGTGCACGTGATGAGCAGACCTCTTCAACAAATTGAACAACACTTCACACACGCATGTGGGCGTTGTGATACCCTGGGATTGAGGGGGGCCCTCTCTTTGAAAACCACTGTAGTATTTTGTGTTAACTGTTTCCACATATTGACCATGTTCTTATTAAAGGCGAAGAAGAAAATATTCAAGACAATTCCTCAAAATTTTGAAAGTGGTTGATATAGTAATAATATATTAGATGTGATTAAAGATTCCAGCTTGGGACGCTGTGGGCACTGTCCTCCTATGGTAGGCACGGTGGGTGCTGTAATCCTGGTCTCTAATACTGCCTCCCCCTGGCCAACTTTGGCACCTGATGGAGGGGGAAGGATCTATGGCAGGGGTGCCCAAAAGGTAGATTGGGCACCCCTGCCATAGATCACAAGAGCTGTGCAGGTAGATCACGACATTCCCCCAAAAGGTATTTAAAAAAAAACAATTTTTGGTGTATAACGATTAAGGATTAAGGTGACTTGATTGATTGCCATAAAAAGGGCCTGTCAGCTCAAAATCACAATGCAATATTTTTGTTTTAAAGAGAGTTGCTGTGTGTTCACAAACGTCAGTATAGCGTCACAGAAAAATTTAAAAAAAGCCAAATACGGTATGATATTTCATGTTTAAACTATTTTAAACAATGGTATAATGGTAAATCTTGTTGAGCTGGTCATTTTGAAAGTAGCTCTAAAGTAAAAAAAAAAAGTGTGGGCACCTTAGAGCTATGGAAAGGAGCTATGCCCAATTATTTTTGTTGCAGGATGACAGTTGAAGTGCCCATATTACGTGTTTTAGTCGTTTAAGTGAGTAGTGTATGTGTATGGGCTGGTTGGGTTTCCTTACCTGCCAGGTGGGATCGGCGTGGCGGAAGTAGCAGAAGTTGTCGGTGATCCACTTGTAGATGCAGGACAGCGTGATCTTGCTCTTCTTGCTGGCCTGCATGGCCATGCAGATCAGCGTGGCGTAGGAGTAGGGTGGCTTGACACGGGCGTTGGTCTTGTAGTCCACCTCGTCGGGGCAGTGGCCGTGCGCCACGATGCCGGGCAGGCTCTGCATGCGGCTGTAGGCGGCCGCCGTGGGCTTACCAGGCGTCAGCGGCATGCCCATGGACGCAGGGTCGCCGGCCAGGGGGGACGAGGGCGCCTCGGAGGAACCCAGCGGCTGGCGGTGGTGGTGGTAGCCGAAGAGCGAGGGCGGCTGCGAGAGCGGTGGGCACGGCGGGTGCGGCCCGTCGCCACCGTTGGCACTGAGGATGGAGAACTCCTGCAGCCACTGCAGGCTGGTCAGGCTGTCGTCCAGGTTGACGGAGGAAGAGCTGCCGTTGCAGCAGCTGTTGTTGTTGTTGCTGTTCATGGTGGAGGAGGGGGAGCAGGAGGCATTGTCCAGCTCCTCTGCCCGGGCTGCGGCCGTCACTACCTGCACAGACACACAGACAGATAGACTTTTAGTAACCTTGCATGCTTTAGAGGCAGTTGCCAAAGGCCACGGAAAGAGCAGTGACTATTCTGTTTTGACATTGCAAAGATCCTCCAGTTTAGTATGCATAATGGACGCTCATAACTCTGAGAATGTACGTTGTACAATAGAAAGCCATAACTCAGAGAAAGCAGTTTCCTATCTGTCATTTAACTGGGGGGCTCCTGGAATCCCCTAGTAGGCCCCATGGGATCCCCAGTCCATTTTCAGAACCAGTGGCAAGTAGGACACAGGGCAGATTCAGAAACAATCTACTGCCATATACAAAGTGAAAGTGCAGTAATTTGGGGCAATAGAGGGTTTGAAAGTCCTTCAACTGATTAGCCAAATGAGTTATCGGCAAACAAGTGAAATTTCACTAATTGTATATGTTCTTGAGGCAAATGTTGATCTTTATGATACACAAATAAGTCACTGTGTCCAAACTTGGCTTTGTACGAGACAATATCAATGCATGGGGAGGAATCAATAGAATAGGCCACCAGTAAGTAACAGTATAATATAGATCAGTCCTGTCATCATGTAGAACAGACCAGTGCTGAGCTCCTAACTGCTCCCAACTCACAAAGTTCATTACATTACAAAAGCTCATTACAAGAAAGTTAGTTGAGCGATTAGGCCTACTATATTGTCTTGTATTACCTCTTCCTCCAGGCCCACAGAGCCCTCAGGCCATGGGTCAGCACAGCTCAGAGACAGCATGGCCATGCAGCTCCTCTGAAAGCTCTCCTCTCTGAGACCTCCTTATTGCTCCTGCTGCCTGCCACTGCACTGGAGAGAGAGAGAGAGAGAGAGAGAGAGAGAGAGAGAGAGAGAGAGAGAGAGAGAGAGAGAGGGGGAGAGAGAGAGAGAGAGAGAGAGGGAGAGGGAGAGGGAGAGGGAGAGGGAGAGAGAGAGAGAGAGAGAAAGCACAATGATGGCCTCATTTGAAACAGTAATATGTTAATCTATATAATTGCAATTGCAAGAGAGAGAGAGAGAGAGAGAGAGAGAGAGAGAGAGAGAGAGAGTGTGTGTGTGTGTGTGTGTGTGTGTGTGTGTGTGTGTGTGTGTGTGTGTGTGTGTGTGTGTGTGTGTGTGCGTGCGTGCGTGCGCGCGCGCGCCCGTGCCTGTGCGTGCCTTCCTTCCTCGTGTACGTGCGTGTGCGCGTGCGTGCATGCGTCATGTGCGTGCGTGCATGCGTCATGTGCGTGCGTGTGTGTATTGGTGGTGTATTTATTCATGATGCAGGCCACTACGAGGCCTATTATCGTCTGCCTGCGCAAAGAGTTTCACATTGCGCACTGCGCTCCCATTCCCAATAGAAAACTAAGCAAGGGAGGACGAGGGTCAGGGAGTTTTTTAGAGTTATTTTAGAGCTCTCACTGTGTGTAAATGTATATCTTAAAGGCGAACTCTACCCATTTTCAACATTTTAATATGCCATTAATATACCTTACAGATGTTGTGGACATGATAAAATGATACATTTGGTTCACATTTGTATCCTCTCAGGAAACTTTTGAAAATGGGTGGAATTCCCCTTTAATGACATAATGCGGTCAGTGTCAGTGATGAAGGAGAATTCCAGTCAGTCTCTCCTCCTGGACGCCTCTATATCCCACAGTACGACGGTGTCTGTCGCGTGCCAAAATGTATAGGGCCTACAAATAAAAGAACAAATCCAAATCGGATCCATCTCGATGTATACAGTTCTATCTCGTCTAATTAGTGATTAATATTTTATATATATTTAGGCTATTAGATCGATTTTTTTACCCCATCAATTGACAGGTCCAGTCTAATATACAGGTATAATTCCAGTAGAATGTTTAACCGTGGCTTTTGGCATTTTAAATACAAAATGTAGGCCTATGTCCCTTTTCCGCTCCATATAACTCCAAAGTTCACAGTTAAAACAGATCTACAAACTATATAGCCTAGACTAACATTTTGTTTGTTTGTTTTGTCTTTTTTTAGGCAGGGTGCTGGATATAATATAATAACAGGTCTAGGCCTATAAAGCTAAAAACTGAAACAAAACGATGGAAATTGTTAATTTAAGCACATTTGGGCGTTATTATTGATAGCTTCTAAAATTAAACGCATTTACTAATTCCCTAGCCTTACAATTAATCATAGGCAAATTGTATTAAAATGTCATTCCCTATATAATTCCTAATCGCTTCGAGTGACGTAAATTATCTCATTCCATGCAACAATTAAACCTAGTAGGCCAATTAGTTATGCTATTAAAATGTGCTCCAGGCTACGGTTAATTAGGCCTATACGTTTTCAGAAATCAATTAAAGAAACTCACCTAGTCGGTTAACTGGTCGCAGAAAAAACTTTGAATTCCAGTTTTTAAAATAATATGATTATAAATGTCAGCTGAGTCCGTGGATTATCCGAAGATGATTGTTTAAGTGACACGTTTATAATAAAAAACAACAACAACAACAACGAAAAAGTTAAATTCCTCTGTATCGGCGGTGCGATGCGCGGCTCTTCGGTCCAAGGTGTGTGCGTGTGTGTGTGTAAGTGTGTGAAGTGTGTTGTAGCCTACATCTATGTAATGATGTCCTGGTCTGCTGGCTGGGGGGTTAGTTATCTCATGGGGGGGAGTTTAATACCTGGTTGCAGTGAGGAGGTTTGCACGGCAACCATAGCAACGCCCGCTGTAAACAGCTTGCCGTGCCTCTATTGGTCTGCTGGTTGCTATGGTGCTTTCATTTTTAAACACCCTCTCTCGCACATGCACGCACGCACACACACGTAGGTCAAATGCTGCTCCTGCATGCAACCTGACCACTGCACACAGACAGACACATACATGCCCTGTGTCTTTCTCTCACTCACGTTTTTTATTTCAATTAGTCTGGGATTGAACTGTGGGTGATCTGAGCAGATGCAGACAATGGGCTCCATTTTCGATGCTAAACCCCTTATCCCAAACCCCTTATCCCTTTTTTGCTATTTTTAAAAACTTTTGAGAGTAGTTCAATGTGCCAATCTATTGACTCGTTGTGAGCATGTAGACTGGCCATTTGAACTATTGAAAAATGTTTTTTTAATAGTTTAAAAAGGCAAAGAAGTTAAGGGATAAGGGGTTTAGCGGTGATGAAAACCTAGGCCTATGTATTGACCATGGTTATCATCAGTGTTGGGCAGTAACTAATTTTAGATTACATATTACTGTAATATTATTACTTTTGCTCCAAAAAGTAAAGTAATGAGATTACTCTGCAAAAATGGGTAATAAGTAACGCATTACTTTGCAAGTAACGCCAAGTTACTTTTTAAAATGAGCTTGTTGTTGCATGCAAAAATAGAAGAGATTTACAAGCTATCGACAGGTACTGTAACAGAGATGTGCACTAGATTGTAGATCCAGTTCACACGCTGCATCCTGCACACAGTTATGTACACTACAAATTGCTTGCTGCTTTATTTTGTATTTTATTTTTAAATACAAGACCTCAACTGTCTTTGAAAACAATTGTGAAAAAGTCAAAGAGGCAAAGAGACTACTATTATTACAATAAATTGGATTCAGTTCTAAAAAGAGCTCGCTAAACAGATTATGTTGTACATCTCCATTTTTTCAAATGTAGGAGTTGAGAACTTGGGAAAGTAATAACGTAATATGTAATATATTACTCTTTGATTCCAGTAATAAGTAAAGTAATGATATTACTTTGTCTAAGGGGTAACGAGTAAAGTAAAGAAGTTACTTTCCTAAGTAATATTGACCATGGTTATCATTCACCTATCCCACCGCACTGACTGATTTGCAGGCCATATTTCTTGTATTTGACAGTTGTGGATGCCTTCTTTGATGCTTTAATAAGTGTCAACGAGCCTTAGCTGGACACTGATACTATAGAGCTTCACAGTGACATCAGGGCACCTGTTCCGGAAGAGATTTCCCCCTTCATTTTCCTCATCCTTTCAAAAATTATTTATATACAAATGTTTACGGTGTGGACAAAGCCAACTCATGACAACCAATACAATATTTCGAACCCAACAAATCATTAGAAACGTTGAAAGTAAAAATAATAATAAATTAATAAATAATAATAATTTTAATTATTTGTTTGGTCCAAAACATTGTGTTGAGTTGAGTTGTCTTCGTCCGCAGCCTAATTATCTTAAATCATTTTCTAATGGGGAAATCTCTTCCACAACAGGCACTTTGACGTCAATGTGGAGCCCTCCATGGGTCTCATCTGTAGTCCTTCACCAGCCATGTTTAGGACCTCACAGGTGATTCAATGTCTAATTAGGCTTCCCAAACCAATTAAAAGCCTAATCAGGGCTGGTGGAGGACTACAGATGAGACCCATGAATACACCTGTCCCCTGCAGTAGGCTAGTGACCAAGACCTTGGACAGTATGAGGACCACTTCACTACTTTTCTAATGTACCAAGACATACCACATTTTTTTTTACCTGATCTCTGTCTCATATACAAGGGCTGTGTGCATTTCAGAGACTCACCCGGGTCATCATCGTAAATATGTTTTTTAAATCCTTGAGAATGATGGCTGCATTATAGAATTGCAGGTTTTCCCCTGAATGACGTCACTGGTGGACATGTTTCTAAACAGCCCTCCGAATGAGAAACAGAGAGAGTTGCAAAAGGTGTAAAGGTGTACAGTATATTGTAAGCCTGCTCTTCTGGAGGAACCTCATGTACAGAGGTATGTGTAGGTTGTCAGATTCTGACAAAAGCACTGTTTTAATCCTGACTAACCCTTTATTGAGCTTAGTCAGATTTGTTTCTAAACTGTGGAAACATTGGCGTGTTAGCCATAGGATTTTATGATTTTATGTAGACGTTGTCTGCCTCTGTTTTGTACTTGTGTTTGGATGCCTTTAACATGTCACTATGGACCATGTCTCTTTAATAAAGGTTGATTGATTGAAGCCAAGGTATATATAAAGTTATAAAGTGGTGTTAGGGATAAGACATGACTTTATGAAACAAATACACAGGACCACAATGGCATTGTTGTGTTATACTTTCAGAATAGCCTACATCTATATTCTGTTAATAAGTATTCAGTCAATCAAACTTGAACCACTAAACTCATATATCCAATAGCCAAGGCCAAAAGCATCTGTATTCTGAAGAAACAGAATACAGTATACACTACTATAGAGCCCTGTGGGGCTCCGCTCAATTAGAAGCATATGGGGTTTAAGTGGTTAAGACCTGAGGAAGCCTTTTTTATTGCTTTATACAGTTGCTTTCGTCAAGGTTCTCAGGAAGGCAGTCATCCACACTAATAGAACATTCAAGCCTCCCTCTCTCTCTCTCTCTCTCCCTTACAGTCTGTATTATGAACTAAAGTAGGCTGCATTCCTTCACACATTTCCCCTGTAAGTCCAAAGGCTGCGTCCAAATTTTAATTCTGTCACTGATTAAATTCAGAAATGCTGCCAGGAACGTAGGGCGCCCACTCAGCAGATTTTCAGTGGACTAAATTCATAATTATTTATGGACTGGAAAGCAGAGCACAGGGTGGCAGGAAGGTGTCTTTTCATAGCAATCACCATACCATCCACTTGACTTTAAAACTGTCAAACGGTTCATATCAACAAAATAAGTTGTTTGTCAAACGGTTCATAACAAAATAAGTTGTTTGTTTGTTTCAGGTATTAAAGTTTGTTTCAGGTATTAAAAATGTCTTAAATTGTCTTTAAATCACTTCCACCTAAAATTACAGTATGCACCCCTGCAGATTTGGAGCCACTAGTCATTTGATTTGAAGTAAACAAGTAAACAAACCACATACCGCTGTTCCATTTGTATGCTCTGAGAGTTTCCGACCCTGTTTGAATGATTGCTTGATATGGTTCAGTGATTGAGTATGAACATGTTTATTAGTACAATCAGTTCAGAGTTTATTGCTAAAAAGGCAGCATGGCCTTGATTCCATTGTCCCATCAATCATTTAGCTCTGGTGACCCCCATGTGTGGAGACCTCGAGGACCATTAAGGACCAGTCCACTACTACACTATGCACTATTAGACCAGGAATACGGGTGTGTGTGGGACAATTTGATGTCGTCCTTGTCCCTTTCATGTCATTGTCCTGCCCCAGTGGGGGTCATTGTCACTGCCAGACGGCACTGTTGACGTCAGGCTCTGAGTAATCTGAGTGACTGGCCCATCACCCCCACCCCTCCAACCCTCCCAAAGGTCAGAAAGGGCAGTCAAGCTGAGGCTCACTCACAGGGGATGGGGTGCAGTGTAGTCCATCGGTTCACATTGTTGGGATTTGGGGACCCCCAGTGGTCCTTGAGGAGGTGTCAGGGATCCCCATCTAAAAACAAAGTGAAATGGATACTTACCACCTTACCTTGTAACTCTGCCAGTGTACAAATCTAACAGGTGCATTTGGTCACCATTTTTATCATTCAGGTTGAAACAGAGTTGACAACTCCCCTCACAATTCACAAAAATACTCCCTCACAAAAAGGATGCAGTAATTCTGGGCCTACCCTCCCCTGGCCAGCCAGGGCACCTGATGGAGGGAACAGGAACTGGTCGTTCACTCTTGAAGGGTGGAGGTGTGTAGATCCCAGGATCACATTAGGAATTGGCACAAAATGCATTGGTGCATTGGCACATGCATTGGTGCATGCAGCACAAAGTTAATTATCATATTTTGAATGGCATACATACACACATACTGTACAAGATGTACATGATATTAGTGCACAGTATCCCAAACATGGGTTGGGACACATTATGGGTCAGAGACACATTTTATGGGTTCCCTTTCCCTCCATGTTCCAGCTCATATACAGTGTATTCCCTGTAGTGATGGTTTTTTGACAGATGAGGGCGCCAGATAATAGGCTACTAAATGTCGGGGCAAGAGACAGCGTCTATACAGACACTACTCCTTCCTGCTCCATTTTCGTTACATGCTAAACCCCTTATGCCATATCCCTTATTTCATTTTCACTATTTTGAAAAACTTTTTTGGACTATTTCAACATGTCAATCTATTAACACGTTGTGAGCTAGTAGACTGGCCATTTGAACTACTGAGAAATGTTTTTCTTTAATAGTTTAAAAAGGCAAAGAAGTTAAGGGATAAGGGGTATAGCGGTAACGAAAATCTCACCCTACACCAGGGGTGGCCAACCAGTCAGAGACTAAGAGCCATGTTTTTACCGTGTTGCTGCAAAGAGCCACATCATGCAGATGGGCACACATGAACATCACGCCATCCCCTCCTCTCTCTCACACACACAGACCTCTGCTCAGCCAGACACACACCAACATGATAATGACTCCTAGCCCCCACGACCCGACTTCGGATAACCGATTTAAAATAGATGGATTATAGGCCAGTTATTTTCAATAATTAACATTGTGTGCACTGTCTCACACACAAACTCTCAGTTGAACCAGTTCCACAAACAAAAATATAACATTGTGAGCTCACAAACACAAAATCAATTTTATAATCATAATATAGGGAATGAATGGCTGTGCCAGGCCCAGCAATTTTGACACCTGTCAAAAAAAGGCCCTTAAGAGCCGCATGAAACCAGCCAAAGAGCCGCATGCGGCTCAAGAGCCACAGGTTGGCCAGGCCTGCCCTACACCTTCCTGCTCTTACTGTTACAATAGCCTAATTGCAATGTCTAACAATAATGCACCTTGTCTCTCTGTGTGTGTGTGTGTGTGTGTGTGTGTGTGTGTGTGTGTGTGTGTGTGTGTGTGTGTGTGTGTGTGTGTGTGTGAAAGAGAGTGTGGGGGGGGGGGGGGGGCAGAGCCTTTGCAGAGCCATTTGACCCAGATTTGTCTGTTGTACGTTGGCACAGCTGGCATTCAGTTTGCATTGGCAAATAAGGCATATTATGAAGCCAAAGCAGCCTTGGCCCAGATGTGGCAAAGGTGACACAATTTTTAAGGCGGCAAGGATGACAGGGGCCAGTTGTTGAGTGTTGTAGCTGCCCATAATAGAAAGCCACACATGCTTGTTATGCAGCTAGTTCCAATGGAATTTCAGATAGTTTTGAGCATATTCAGTGAACGTTCAGGATATAGGATATTTGCCAGAATGTGAGCCCAGTCATTTTGAGTACACAGAAGGTTTTAAGTTAGAAATGTTGAGTAGCCCCTGTCATGTAGAAACTGCCGGATGCTGACTTGTAAATGTTGAGCCGTTTTCATAACTGGCAACCTAACAACCAGAAGGCAAAAGGTTAAAATTACATAATGCTTTATAGCATGCGAACTGTGGTGTTTTCATGATTCTGAATCCATTCAAGCATTAGTTTTGAAAAAAGAAAAATAAAAAACACTCATTGGTGACTAGGCACATTTCTGACGACTGGTATTGCCGTTTTTAACCCAACAACTGTTTTTGCAAGACTTTTTTGCCTTTGCCTATAGGTTGTTAATGTTATGGTGACATAAATGCCAGTTATGAAAATTGCCCAACATATGCAACTTAGCATCCGGCCGGCAGTTTCTACATGCTGGGGACCCCTACTCAACAGTTCTAACATAAAACCTCTGTGTACTCAAAATGCCTTGGGTTCACATTCTGTTAAATGGACTAATTAATTGCTGTCTCAAAGACAGCACTGATCATGGACAGGTGCGTTTAAGTGACAACTCAATTGATATAGGTAATATGTAGTCTATAATAGCCTATTAATAAAGGCAGGCATTGTATTTCCATGTACAGTATCATGCTTTCAATGATATTCCCTCACAAGAAAGTCCTCAGTGTGAATTTCACTGTACAGATGGAACTATTTGTTATTTGCTATGAAACAGTGATTCATATTATTCAGTCCATCTTTTATTTTTTTATTTTTTATGTTTATTTAACAGGGGCAATAACAAAACAATGTAACAAGCTATAAAATACACAATTCTGTTGCATTTTACTTTTTAGACATATGTACCTACACATACCGATTGGTTATGAAAAGGATATGCAAGTATCTCTAATCTAAAGTAGGCCTATACTAAAGTCTAACATTCCCAAATTTCTGTCAAAGTAAACAGTGACTTGAACTTTTGCTTAAAGTATTAATGTTCGTGTCTCAGGCAAACTTCAACCAATGTTTAACCTTGTCATTAAATATTTTAATATCAGTCTGTCTTTTTATTTCATTTGTTATCTAGACCTGAGATATTGAAATTGATAATATTATTGTATGGCACATACACAGACATAATTAAACACTACAGGAGTCACTAGTCATCTTGTTCACAAAGTCCATGTCAGGTCAGTCATAATAACCAGTTAATCATTGACCCCAGAGTGTTGTATGGCATCTTGGTCCCTCAATGGGGTCTCTCTACAGTCCTCAGCCAAACAAAGCTGCTCATCTGGCAACAGTCTGGGTATGTGTATATCACAAACAAAGAGCAACAGACTTCATCCAGGAAATGAGAGTTTGTTTTACTCCAACTCTCATGCATAAGTGAGTATGTGAAACCATTCAGGCGTTTGTCTTTTAAACCAAGACACTCATTATGAGAAACTGAGAAAAGTCTTGATCCTTGACAAGGTCTTGTTGTGGCTGTGTGGTGTAAAGTCATGCAAAACAGAACATGCAGAACATTCTGATGCTCTGCCTTCATACAACAGACTGTTGTACTGAGTTGTACATTTTGTTTGCAGCAGATATATTGTACATTATGATGAGACAACCCTCTGTGGTTAGATTGATCTGTCTGTTCCCGACACAGACAGACACCTTGACTTGTATGGTCTTTTAAATGTGCCATTTGACTTTAAGGAAGACAAACTAAATGTTTGCACATTTCTTTTGGGATGTTCTTTTGAATGGCACCCCATTTATATAATTATTCAGGATGCACATTGCCCAGCACAGCTAAATTGGCCTGTGTCTGTTGTAACCTGTTGGGATTGAAACGTTTGGTTACATTTCGTGATTGAATTCCAGAGTAATAATGAAGGAACAACAAGATATATTGGAACTTATTTATTTGTATTTAAACCAAACAAAAATAGTTTTCCCCAAGGTTTTTTGGAATGCATTCATTGTGCTTTAACACCTGATGTATTATTTATTCAGGATGTGAGCATTTTGTATGGTCTCAATCCACAGATGGCCACACATGCAACAACACCCTGCAACAATGCATAATAGATGATAGCCTCCCGTGTCACATGCACTCACCTACTGTACTACTGTATACCAAAGGTGAATAATTCACCCAGGCAGCAGCAAACCTCTCTCGTGCTGCAGATACTGCACTCCCAACGCAGTGGGCCATGGATCCAAAATTGTGGTCTGGGGAATCACAATCTGATAGTTTTAATAGGAGAACCAAATGAAATGGAGTAACTCAGTAACTCAGAGAGTATACACTCATGAGCATTTGTAAGTGCATTTGTCGATTCAGTCAACAAATGTGTGAAATTGCGTTTACTAATACAGTATATTGTCAGTAATAATATTAATGTAAACATCTATGTTCAACTAAATATTAATTTCATATACAGTAATTAGAGCCTGGCCTATTGTCTCACGTCCACAGAGAGACCACACACACAAGGGACTGTTTATCTGCTGCTTCTTGGACTGCCTCACTTTATTGCTTGTTATTTTATTGCTATTTTTATAATACCTATTTTTCTTATTTGTTTGTTTATTCTTTACCTCCTTAAAACTGCAAATGATAGGAGCTTGTTTGACTTACACCCACGTTTTTCGCACTTGTGATTTGAGAATAAATATTAAACTGAATCAAAGACCAAAGCACTCTATGAATGGATTGTTTTGTTATTAAGAGACAGGGCCTAATGGTGTGAACAATTGTTGTTACAAAAGCGCTGCAACCATATAAAACCAAGCGTGTTCAAAGTCCGGTACACAAGGTTCCGGTCCACATTTTAGATTCCTTCCATTGAAGTTAAATTGAAGTTTTGAAATGAAATTAATCGGGGCTATTTCTAAATCGCTAATTGCTTGTTCTTTGTGTGGTATCATTGTCAAGTTGAGAAGGAAATTTGATTTAATTCATGTAGGCTTTTGCACACCTTTGCACACAGCGACAAAAGAGCCTGATGAGGGCCGGATAGGTCAAAATGTTGCTGATCCCTTAATTGATTAAAGTTTTTCACTGCATTTGAAGAGTGTGTGCAGGTGCTTTTCTAATTCAATTTATGTGAAACAGATGACAAAGGCTACTGGTACACTGTTTTTGTTTTGTTCATGCCACAGATGAATGACATTTGCACTACACTCACTGCCAAAAAAAAAAACAGTAGAAATGTATAGTAAGCGGGCCTATAACAAATTGTTGCAATACATTGTGACAGTAGATGCAGAGTAAACCATATGATGTTTTTTATTTCTATTCCCCCTATATCCTTAGTATGTTGTAAAACAGATCTGAGTGACAAATGTAGCCTTAAACTTTGTAAACCATTTCCAAAATATCCATGCAGCTCACTCTTGTGAGCTGGGTTGGCTATTTTTGGCAAAGAATAAGGACGACGGGATTCAAGTGGTTAACTCGGAAGTCTGTATATAGGGCATAGGCTTTTCACTTCCCATCATGCATTGAAGTCAAATATTGACACTGGGCCTGCACGTTTTGTAGCTATGAGCAAGCACATGGTGACAATCTAGGCAGTTTACATGGCAAATACTTGGTCACAAGATAACTGCCATCACTGATACTGAGGTCATGATGTGTGCAAGCATGTGAACAAACACATACTGTATACATCATCACTGTGAGGCAGAAACCATAGCCCCATATTACAAACATGTTTTTGTTTCTCTCTCTCTCTCTCTCTCTCTGTGTGTGTGTGTGTGTGTGTGTGTGTGTGTGTGTGTGTGTGTGTGTGTGTGTGTGTGTGTGTGTGTGTGTGTGTGTGTGTGTGTGTGTGTGTGTGTGTGTGTGTGTGTTTTACATGTTCCAGACTGTTTGTGTGGGATTCTGAGCTCAATATACCACATTGAACTCAGAATCCCACACAAACAGCACCATATTGAATATGGTGCTGCACTTTATAACCTATTTCAACAACCTGTAGCCTTCATAATATTTTGGCCATGCCTTTCTATGTAGGGGGAAAAAGAACTTCACAACTACCACATTGTGGTCAGTATTTCAATGTCTATAGAATAGGCCTATATTCATTGTTGAGAAATACTGCTGAATAAGTGCAAATGTTTAAAGGTAGGGTAAGTGATTTGAAATTAATCCTGTAGTTCCAGCCTGGTGCACTAGGGGCGCCAAACAGTAGCTACACTATGTGAGCCTGCTGCTCGATCCTGATTGGAGGAGAATTCGCCACCACCTGGGGAACTTTTATTAGCTCCTCTGCTAACGTGGGGGAGGGGGAAACTCCATATATGGTTTCCACACCTTATAATAGAGCATTTTAACAGAAAAAAATATTTTTTGGGTGATATCTGACCCTACCTTTAAACATACAGAGTTCGAGAAAGACTTTATTTTATGAGTTTATTACATGAGGGCTCCAGCTAGGGGAGGTGGAAGAAGTAATCACTGGGAGCTAAAGTAGTTTATCATGGACAGGAGCATTCTGTTACTGTATACTGTATGTACACAGAGATAAGGGGGAGACAGTCTCATAGCACTAACACTACTCAAAACAATTTGACTCAGTTTGATCCAGATGGTCAGAACACATCATAAGTCTCTGTGTAAACAACAATAGCAGCACAAAGTCAAAAAAAAGCATAGCATAACTTCCAGATATAAATGTCAAAATGTGTGCATAAAAATATAGGCTACCAGACAACAGATTATATTAAAAAATAACTTCTGTTAGTTGTGTTTATGAAATAAATAGGAATCTTTAGGATCGAGTGTGAAGGTTATTGTTCATAGGCCTACTGTCGCCTACAGAACGACTTTTGGGCCTTAGTTGACAGTCCATACACCAAACAGAAACATCTTATCTGAATGCATTAAACAATGTTAAATGATTTTAAACTCACTTTGTTAACCGCTTTGCATTTGATTTGCCACTCACTTTGCTGTAATTCATCTGTGTGTGTGTGCGTGTGTCTTTCATCGCCATCATGTGGAGCAAGTGACCCTTGTGAACCCTTTGAGGAGTTATTTGTGCTCTTTTCAACCTAGAAAATACATGGTCTAAATGACTATAGGCCTATTAAAATGTACCCTTTGACCCTTTCCTTCTTTCACTGTTCTATTTTTTCACAATAATAGTTATTGCATCTCTCATTAATGTATATTTAGCGTAGCCTACATTATTGCTTGTGCTGTGCCACTTGTGTCCAGACAGGCCACGTTAAATGTTACACAAGAAAAGACACCTATGAGCACGAGCACCGTAGATTTAAAACGGGGACCAATGGGCGTCCGGTGGGGGCGGGTTCAATTCGCTTACGCACCAATGGGAGGCTTCTTAGGGCTTTGTTATTGGTGATGTCATCGTGACAACTTTAAAGTGTTGCCATGTACGCTTATTATAAGCTATATTGGGCTTATGCTTGTTTCTCTATAAATAAACTTGATAAAGTGGTATTTGCGGGTTGTCGTCTTTTGTCTTTTTTATTTGCTTGTTTAAATTGTTGTTGGCTATTTGGTTCTATCTTATTATGGTATGGTATGGTATATGTATAGTAATACTATACATATAGTCCCACACACTGCCTATAATACTATAATAGTATTATAGGCAGTGTGTGGGACTTGTGGCACAAGCTTTGGCGCTGGTCTGCAATTAACATTGCACTGGGTACACATTTTCATAATAAAGCGTATTCATGAAATGTTCGACAGTACACAGAAATACAAACAAGACAAAAGTGAGGATGGAGAAGTGAAGACGCAAATTGTGATTGGCAGGAATGACATCTGTGATTATTTTATTGACAGCACGGGAAGTGAGGTGTGATGTGAGGTATGATGTTACTTGTTTCTCTCAAATATGGCAACATTGCAATGTTGTTGTTGAGGACAGACAGACGGAGTGTAACCCAAGAGAGACACATACACACACAAGGGCAGAGAGAGAGAGAGCGAGGAGCAGGAAACTACAACACATTCGTCTCAGTTACGCTACTTCATTCGTTAATAAATCGATACCACATACATCGACATCAAACATTGTGTTTTCCTGATCGAGCGTCTTCTTCGGTCGGAGGAGCAACTCGGTTCGGTGTGTGTGCGTGCGGGGGGCCGGGGGAGAGAGAGAGACAGAACATGTCGGTGAACATGGACGAACTGAGGCATCAGGTGATGATCAACCAGTTTGTTCTGACCGCTGGCTGCGCTGCGGACCAGGCCAAGCAGCTCCTGCAGGGCGCACACTGGCAGTTCGAGGTAAAAAACACAAACAAACAGCAAGATGATCGATCGATGTGTGTGTGTGTGTGTGTGTGTGTGTGTGTGTGTGTGTGTGTGTGTGTGTGTGTGTGTGTGTGTGTGTGTGTGTGTGTGTGTGTGTGTGTGTGTGTGTGTGTGTGTGTGTGTGTGCGTGCGTGCGTGCGCGTGTGTGTGCGTGCGCGCGTGCGTGCGCGCGCATAGATACACTGTCGGCTATGCGACCATGCTCTCTTTAAAGCCGAATACTATACTCGCTCGGTCAGATGGAGCAGATCAGTCAGAGCTAATCTCGTAGAATCCGCCGAGATCCATCCCTGCTGCTCGTTATTAGCTTAAGTTGTAGTAGATCAGATCTACAAGACCCTTTGACGGTTGGTGTTTTGGCTTTGAGGACGTGGTGGTGATTATGGTTGCTGCGTGAATTCAATGCGATTGGTCGGTGTTGTTTACATTCTTGGCAGGAATCACAGTGTCATTGTGTTGACTAGTACACACACACTGTCGCCAGATGATACACGATATCTATGGCTACTGGAAGACCAACCTAAAACATTGTGAGCACCAAATAGTTTTGAAGGTGAAAATGAATAAATTATTTATTGAGTCCATGTTGGAAAGAAATTGGGCTTTCACTGGTCTTTAAAGGGGAAGTCCTCCCATTGTCAACATTCTAATATGTCATTAGTATACCCTAGGTGTTGGGTGGACATGATAAAAAAAGTTCACCCATTCTGTGTTCCTAAGAAATGGAGGTCTGAAGAAAACCACTAACAACATCTTGATGACATCATCAAGATGTATTTTCACCATGTTTATCCATCTTTAGACGCTTCTTTTGCTTCTTTTTGAAAGAAAAATGAAAATGAGTGGAATTCCCCTTTTAATTAGTGTAATTGGTAAAACGTGAAGAAGATGGAGACCAATGTCCTTCCAATATGGCTGCTGTGTGTGCATAGGAAATGTCATGGACTGTAAGTATAGTCAACAAACATGGTAGCCTAAAATGTTACCATACACTGTTGTAAGTATAGTCAAGGAACAATGTAGTGCCCCAAATAAACTAGGATACTACGTAAACAACATACCTAGTCTAAACAACATTATTGCTCATATTTAAATACCATTCAATGAATTTGAAACTACAGACTAGGTAAACATGAACTTAAAATGGTAAAAACTTGAATAAATAAATGACAAACCTAATGTATCTAGCATAAGATAAATACATGAAAACCCTAATCCTAAACCGTTACCTAATACACCTAATAAACCTAATACAAAACATTGAAGTCTTATACCACAAACCTAAACCTCTCTACTATTAATAATTACGCTCTTGTGAATTTCCTTTTTTATTAAAGCCTAGTCCACATTAGGTGAAAATGACAAATGCATATTATCAAATATTGTATATTATTAGCCTTAATGTCCAACAATGCAGGGTTAAAAGGAAAAGGCAAAGACAATAAAAATCACCACAACAATCTTCTCTCCTTTATTAGAATGCATTGTACAGCCATGTTGATTACATGGAGACCAAAAAGTGAATATCATGTATTCATTGTTGGTGTTTGGGTTTATAAATATTGTGATCTCACTTAACATCTTGGACTTTACTGCCCTGGCAGTTATACTTGGAGCTGGACTGATATTGTAATACCGATGCCATTTTGTAGTACAAGATCCCATCTGGATGACCTGTAAGCTATGTGTTCATGTCACATAATGTCACCCACCACATCTAATCATCTAATCATTACACATACACATTTAAACTATCAAGGCAGAACGTGTTTCAGTTTCTTAAGCACAGGTTGTCCAACTTCAGCTCTTTAATGTAAACAACAGTCGTAAAGTATGTCTTCTTTTGATATCTTGCATATTTCTGCTAGCAATGAGTAGTTATTGCTCATGTGCACTGGCAGACAACAGTCAACAAAAATAATTTGAAGGGAATGTGGAAATTTAAAGTCCCACATCTTTTGCTTTTGGAAAGGTTATGAACTTGTTCCAGAGGGCAAGTGGTCCTAGGCATGTTGTCATATTGTATTAAAGAAACATGGCTATATATATATTGGCTCATTAAGGCACATTACCCTCCCAGCTGTTCATAAACAGTAACTTGAGCTGTGGACATACTGTAGTGTACAGTAAGATCTAGTGTTAATTTAACTCCAGGACTGTAAATGGAACCAGATGGACAGTCCATCTGGTTACATTTACACTACCTGGGTTAAATTAACACTGCAGATTTTACTGTGTATTCCCAGGCATTTTTGAATGTAGTTGACGCCTATTTGTTGCGTTTCGGTCATTAAGTCGTGTGTCTGTCAAAACTAAATATCCTGCAGTATATGTAAGCCTGAATTAGGAATCTCTCTTCCACACGTTCGTACTACAAGCACCACAATGCAATAGGATCTTTGACACACACCAGCCTCCACGTTCCAGATGAGATGCCCAGTCATACACACCACACCTCGCTTTGTGTTCAGTGATCAGTCTGACATTGGTGAAGTCAACAGCTGTTGATCTCTTGAGGGCCAGGAGCATAAGAAAGGCCCTCAGGGCCTTTTCTGGTTTTGTTGCCATGCATGGACAGCCTGATTGTTTGGAGTGGATGCATTGCTGAAACAAAGTGTCATCCAGACAACTTCAGGCCGACATGGCCAGACATGTGCTGAAAAACAATCAATTTTAACTACGACATTTAACCCTAGCATGCCTATAGAAACCCCTGCGGGACCCCGGTCAACAAAGTATATGATTTTAAGTGGTTTATATTGGATATAATGGCATCCTTTCTAATGCCTCTGACCTCACTCCCCCCCAGGCCCTTCCTTCCATCTCACAGTCTGTGTTAAGTGTGTCCATCTGCTTGTACTGGCCTGTCGATTTTCTGTGTCTTGTCCGGCTGTCTTCTGCCATGTTACATAAGGTTGCTGCTGCTGAGCTCGGTATGTCTCTGTTTCACATGCTCCATTCATACACGGATGTATGTATAATGGGGAATCTAACCAGTGAAAGACCTATTGAATTGACCACCCACCCCCACTTCACATCGGTCTCGCTCTCATGTAGTTTAGGTTTAGTCTGTGCCCCGGAACCGGCTGGCTACGTCGCTCGCTGTTTGTGTTTACAGCGGCAGGAAATACGAGTTGACACAGTGAAGCTTTCATGATTGATGGCGGACAAAAAACTCTGGGTCTGGGAAAAAGAGAGGGGAGAAGGGGCGAAAAAAAGAACGGTGAAAGACAAAGGAGCGTGGACTCGTTGGCCCTCGGTACACAATAGCAGCCTGAGCTGCATTGAAGCTTTGATATGTGTGTCACGTTGGTTGAGACGGGGCAGACATTCCTCCACTACCGCTGCTGTTGTCAAACAAGCAGACCGTGTGTGTATGTGTTGGGGGGAGGGGAGGACGCACAAGGGAAAGCACACATTCATTCAAGTGTTGGCTAGGAGGAGGCGGCCTGCAGTGAAAAGGAAATGGAGGCTAAAACCCAACTCACATTTTTACAACTACAAACAATGACTAATACCTCTTGTTAGTTAAACGATGTTTGTTATTTTAACTGTCTATGTCATAACTGTGTTGTAACGTGGCTATGTTACCAATGGACATTAGAATGTAACTCTTGAGCGTTTGCAAATGTTCAGAGTTACAAAATAATATAACATAAGAGATTTTACAGTGCATTCAAATGTCGGTTGCCTTGCTGGAGTTGGAATTAGCAGTGATGGGTGGATGTTTAGCAAGACCTTTTTGTTTTTTGGCATTCATGTTCATAGCCAGTAGGGATTGGTGTTCTTCCTAGGTAATGATCTCACCGCCAGCAAAGCAGGTCCCACACCAGTCTTTCCCAGCATTATAGGTGAATCACATCGGAGTCACACGAGTGCACACATTGAGAAGAATGTGTTTGGCTCCTGTGAGGAAAGAAAGCAGAGCTGGCCAATGTTTTGACCTCTCAGTTATCAGCGTTGTTGTCGCTAGACTGGGGAGCGGCAGGTCATCAAGTTTTTCCTTTGGCCCTCGTCGCTCGGTTCACAACATAAAAAAGTAAGAAAAGAAAAAAGAAAAACAATAGACGTTAGCTGCCATGAACTTCCTTGTTTTGCGTCGGGGGAGGCAGCCATGGCACTTGTTTACATTTCTCAAGCCCTGCCTGTTGTTTGACCTCCCGCAGAGTCTGTTGTAGCAACAGACACTCTTGTTTTCTGTTGTTGATTGAAGAATACATTTGAAGCATGTAAGCTATTGTAAATGAGCTATTCTAATGTTTACATTATTTTAGTCTCAATGTCTCAAGATTTGGGGATTTGTCATCACTCATACAAGTGATCTTGTTTGCCACATACACTGCAGGCTATTCAAAATGTCAATAAGACAATAAAATGTAATATAAATGTGGGTATAAAATATAATAATAGGATAATAAAAGACAAGTAAAGGTAACTCTCTGTTTTAGCAGGTCTGTAAAGTGTACAACAGTGGGATTGATACACAACATGTACAGTAAAAGTGCAATCTGCACCTTTTGTCTTGTGTTACTACTACAGAATGTTATGAAACAATGCTATGAGAATAAACCCATTATACTCACAAGGGACATTTTCCCTTTGGGTACAGGGTGAAACGTGATATCAGCCAACTTCTAGCTTTCCCTTTTTTGAGGTGAAAAAGACAGTAAATGCAGCACTTGTTAGGTGTCAGCTAGCCCTTGACGGCTTTCTCTGTGCTTTACAAACCCCTTATAGATCACACCATGGGGGATAATAGTTTTAACCTTGCTGGGGTGTCACGTGACTTGGCAGTACTGACTGATTGACCCCTTTAGTGTGTGTGTGTGTGTGTGTGTGTGTGTGTGTGTGTGTGTGTGTGTGTGTGTGTGTGTGTGCGTGTGCGTGCGTGTGTGTGTGTGTGTGGCTCACTCAGCAGCAAGATAAAAAATTGAATGTGAAACTGCTCTCTGTTGTCTTGGTGGTGTGTGTGTGTTAGCAAACTCTGTCTCAAGTTCAAGTCCTTATAATGTTCTTACACACACTATTCCTCTCTCTGTCTCTCTCCCCGACTACAGACAGCCCTCAGTTCCTTCTTCCAGGAGGCCAACATACCTAGTCATCACCACCAGATGGTAAGTTCATTTGGTTCCAAGCAAACAAGACTTAAGCTTAATTTATCATCCAGTGACGTGTGCCAAAAATGACCCAGAGCCTACAAGGCTGACGACGACTAGCAAGCAGCCAACGGCAACACGTCATCATGGTGACGCGTTTGATATTAGCTCTTTAGCTTGTAGCTCTGGCCTCTTTTGGCAACTGCAGTAATCACTGTACATTCCTGGATAAAACAGAATCGGGAGTTTGTTGTCACGTCACAACAGAACAAACCAGCGGGTGGAATTATTTTTGTACACAAGCAGGGCCCCTACGTGAAAAGTACCGGTAGTTTGTGCCAGGGATCTCCAGAAGAGAAGATTTCTATATGAGCTTGTGTATATTATGTATGGAGCTCCAGAGCTTAGCGCCTGGAGCTAACTATTGGGATATCATTATTTGTAATTATTTTGGCTGCAAACATATCTAATATCTAATACCATTAACACAAATATTTACCAGTTTTCAATTCGGTGTAGTGCAGTGTCTTGCCGAATCACAGCATCCAGTTGTCTCAAGACACTTTACATTATTACATATAAAGCAGCCAGACCCCATGTTCCTCCAAGCAACCAACCTTTCTTTGCCACTGTGGCCAAGGAAAAAAACACAGAGAACAAACCTGGGGAAACACAAGGCTCTAGGGTGAGCCGCCATCTGCCATGTGTGTCAGGGGAAGAGCGAGAGAGAGTTGAGACACTAACAGGTCACAAGAACAGCAATAACAACTGTACCGATTGAAATAACAATAATAACAGTATAATATAATAGCAGTCCACCGACATTGATGTGTTAAATGGAAAACACTGACCAGTAGCCAAACATCCAACCTTTGTTTCTGTCAGACAGAAAACTTGTATCTCAATATTTCAACTTTCTATGTTTTTGTTTTTTTTGTTTTAACATTTGCATACTGTTTCCTGATTGCCTCCCTCTCTACTTCAGAAGGAGTGAAATCCAGTCACAACTGAGCGATGCCAAACCAAATCTGCCGAAGGCATTTGTTTTGTTTTGTTGCAATGGCAGACGTGGTTGTTTGGTTTCCAGGCTAGCCAATTCATACTTTAGCCTCTAAATCCGACTTGATGAACACATACACACACGCAGGCATGCACACACATACACACACTAGATGAACTTTCATTTGACGCTGCTGTGCTTGCGCAATACCACTCCCCAATGGCAGCCATTTTGGTCACTGCTTCATAAAGTGGGATCAGAAACAGTTAAACCACTTGAGCAATCGTTTGTTTTCCAATCATTTTTCGACAAATATTCTCTAGTGTGGGTCTCCCAGCGTGCTCCCCTATTGAGACATTCAAGATCCTGTGTCTAGATTGGACACAACCTTTGACACAATCCTGTTTCTGGTTTGACACAAATGTTTTGACATGTTTTAGCCGTAAAGCAAAACAAGACACTTCATCAGGAAAGTTGCAGCTTTAATTAAAGCCGCTGTCTCTGTTAAGGCATATGTTTGCTTTTTGTCAGTTGCTCTGGAAGAGGCAGGCTCCAGCATGTGGTGTGTGTGTGTGTGTGTGTGTGTGTGTGTGTGTGTGTGTGTGTGTGTGTGTGTGTGTGTGTGTGTGTGTGTGTGTGTGTGTGTGTGTGTGCGCGCGCGCGCGTGCATGTTTTCAAGTGTGAGAGCTTGTAGATGTATTTTTTTTTAGGCTTCAGGCTTATATATCAAAATGAAACGATATGTAAAAAACAGCATTAATAAAAAATGCTGTCCTCACAAATATAGTAAATATTAGTGTGTGTGTGTGCGTCTGTGCGTGTGTGCACGCACATTTGCATGCGCATAAGCGTGCATATGTGAGCGGTAGCGCCAAGGCTCTGGGTTTGTTATTATTTTGGGTGCAGTGCCATTACGTCATAGCGCCCCAGGCTATGTGTGTCTGTGTGTGTGTCAGGACTGGCTGAGTAGGAGGAGTGATGGAAGAATACAAGGGTGTGTGTGTGTGTGTGTGTGTGTGCGTGCGTGTGTGCGAGTGTGCGCTTGTGCTTACTGACAGAGTACAGAGCATTGAGGAGGGGGTGTTCAGCTGCCATTCAGCCATCTCTGTATGTCTTGTCATCCAGCATTCCTCTGGGCCCCTGGGGGCCACGGCTTCGGCTTTGTAGCAATAACAACAAAACGCATGGATTCAGAGTTCTCACTTGTCACGTGACCCATTTCAGTGGTCTCCTTAAGACGATGAAAGAGTATTCAAATGGAAATTCCAATAATACACATGATGTACAGCTTGGAAGCATCTTTCAATTAATCTCAGTTGGTCTCAGATAATTAATAAAATTAGCCTCATTCTGGCAATTTATATGTATTGCACTATGGCAGAACAGTAATAAATACTGTATATGGTCAGAATCATGATGTCTGAGGCTCTGAGCATGATGATTCTGCATCATCATTTCTTAAGCACAACAGTGGATGTGATCCTAATCCTATCCACGCTGTTTAACAAATAGGATTGTCAAAATTACAAATTTAAGTTAATTGTCACACAAATTATTGCAATTAATGTTTTTTGCATGCATGGAAAACAACTAAAGATTTTGCAAAATGATTGCGATTATTTCAAATCATATCCATTAGGTGATTATGTACCTAATATCCTTTTGGCCTGAATATAAGACTGCCTTTTTCCCAATGGAAATATCCTAAAAATGGAGTTGTATTCTAGTCAGACTAGACATTTTGACATTCAATGTTCTGCTTCCACAAATGAGTCATGAAAAATGAGGGTCATCTTATAATTGGAGTCGTCTTACTGTGTATTCGGCACAGTGCTGTAATTGTGACTTCCCTATTCACACACTTGGCCCGACAAAACCCTTTTCAATGGTGAGATTTTCTTTTCTTATTCTCATTCCCTGCCAGAGCTGTCTGTCACAGTGACTGTGATGAACACGCGTCACACCAACGCAGCTCTGTTACCGTAAACATCTTGTTTTATTGATGCAGGTCGCCCCGATAACGAAAGCCCAACAAGCTGCAGCCAACAAGCAGCTACTGTATTTTCATTTTATTTATTATTGCCTTAATTTTTCCTTAAAAACAAACAAAAAAACAAACAACAACAACAACGTTGACAGTTAATTGCAGTTAAATCAGATTGGATAAGAGGGGTAGGGCAAACATGGAAACTGGTTGGATGACATTGTGTGAGTGTGTCCGTCTGTGTACATGTGGGTTCTAGGAAGAGTTTGCAAGAGGGAGAAAGAAAAGACACAGACGTTCCCCAGTGTGAGTGTGTGTGTGCGTGTGGGTGTGTGTGTGTGTGTGTGTGTGTGCGTGTGTGTGTGTGTGTGTGTGTGTGTGTGTGTGTGTGTGTGTGTGTGTGTGCAAGCCACACATGAGCTGAAGCATGATGGTCACGTTGTGCGATAGGAGCACAAAAAGCCATCTCCCCTGTGGCGTAACGGAGACACAAAGAGAGTGTGTATCTACTGTATATTTACCATTTTATTGTAACAATGTACAAACTAAGCACTCTTAATTATTGCTGTATTATTAATATAATTTATTTGTGTGTGTGCGTGCGCACGCGCATGTGTATGTGTGCGTGCGCATGCATGTGCACAATACATACATATTTCTGGAGGGTACTACATTAAAGGCAGGTCCAGACTTGCCTTTTAGCCTAAAGCTGTTGTACTTCCTGGCTTCCCCCGACCCGGCCTCCCTCTCCCCTCACTACCCTGGGGAGCCTGCTGCAGTTGTAAACAACACACACACACACACACACACACACACACACACACACACACACACACACACACACACACACACACACACACACACACACACACACACAGAGCTTAGGTCATAGGACACGCTGCCTATTATTTTACCCATAATTCCACAGTCCACACAGCCGCTCCTCAATGACTGACTGACTGACTGACTGGTTGGCTGGGCTAGACGCACACACCAGCTGTCACTGTGCTTTGCCGCAATTCCATGGATGTTTTAGTTAATTTATTATTTTCAGATTCAATGTAAATCCCCAGCCAACCCCACACAAAGCTGTATGATACACACAGTATAGGCCACACCAGAATGCTTGAATATCTGTAAACAAATGGGTATTTCGAGTGGTTATGGACATTTTCACAACATAAATTCATATAAAAGTGCCCAGACCATTAGCTACAACTAGTTCGACAACCAGGAGGTTATGGGAGGCTGTATAGCCAATTTTTTGGCTATACAGCCAAAGGAGCTTCCAGTTGGCCACCACCAAGATGAACGTCAAAACATCAAAAAGAGTTTAACCTATAGCTACCATACATCTGCTATATCATTAAAGAAAGAAAGAAAAGATTGATCATTTTGGTTCAGGGCGGGTGTGTAGATTCAACGGGTAATGCCAGTGCCCCACACAGGGAAGTAGCCAAACTACATGGATCATGGCATCGAGTTTTCAGATTGGTTATTTTTTTCTGGTGGGCGATGCAAGCGTGCAGTCAAGTATAATACAACCTAAAATGGTTCAAAAGTTCAGTTTCCGGGCTGAGGTGGAGAGAGAACAAGATACTGTTGGGTTTTCCTTTTTGCTTTTGTTTTGTTTTCCTAAAATATTTTTCCATCATTGATACAGTACTCATCCAAGGCTAGGAGGAAGTACAATAGTTCCTTCAAGAGGACAAACCACTAATGACGATTACTATTAATATTAAATTGCTTCATTCAGTGGTAGATTTCATCCTGTTGCACCACTGGTCATTATTGGAACCAAACAAAGAGAGGGTCTGCTGGGTGTATTTTGGATCGACATGTTGTGTCCGTCAGAGTTGAAGGTCTTCCTGCTAGCACTAGCAGCACCTGTTATACCGGCCTGGCTGATGAGGGGGGGCTTTGGGCAGGCATGCCAAGCACCCGCGGACCCTCCGAAACGGCTCACACACTTCTCAGCTCGCATCAACACTGGCTTAGTGGTCCAGCCAGGAGTGTGTGTGTATATTAGCAATGGGATTCTTGTCCTCTCTCTAGTTTGATATGTATTGAGCAACTGGAAGCCCACTTTAACTCCAAGAGTGTACAAATAATGTAACCACATGGACCTGCACATTTTGCATTGGGTCCTTAAACTATCAATCCTTTACTACATGGGGACAATGTGGAATCCTTTCGAGGGGTCCCTGGGGTCAGGCCAGTCCCCACATTGAGAAACAGGGAATGCAACCCACACATGTGTTGCTTATTCCAGGTGAAAAGTCATGTGCCGTGAAGTTGCAGTGATTTAGAGGTGTTTTGTTGTGTTCTTTTTAGATGGGGATTTAGAATTCTGGCGGGGGATGAGAGAGAGATAATCAACTTTATTGCCACATTAGAGGAATACTTTTTTACAGGCATTTGTGGTTTGGATGGTTGGTTGTGTGGATGCACAAAAACACCGACTTGGATCAGAGTAATCGTTTGGAGCTGCAGTATTATTTAAATTACTATTGGAGAACCTTTTTGTGTGTTTGCAAGAGGAGAAAAACAAGGTTTGTGATTAATTGATCAGGCTGCATTAAGTGGTTCTTTAAATGTCTTTTTTTCTTCTTCTAAAATATATTTGTGGTTGGTTGCTCAGCGCTACTAAACAGTTATGGTTCTGTATCTGTAGTGATTGAGGGACCGACCTGGGTCCTTCAGGAGCTTCCAGTTGGTCACCACCAAGATGAACGTCAAAACATCAAAAAGAGTTTAACCTATAGCTACCATACATCTGCTATATCATTAAAGAAAGAAAGAAAAGATTGATCATTTCACTTTTTTTACTGAAACATTACAACACAACTTAATGGGGTAATTTTCTGGCCCAAAATCTGAATGCGGACTGTGTCTTTGGACATATACATTATACAAAATTTAAATTGTAAAACTAAACCATTGAGAAGGTGCATACATGCAGGTACAACAGGCTGTGTGTGCGTGTGTGTGTGTGCGTGCGCATGCCCACGTTTGTGCATGTGTATATTGTGTATACATCAGATGTCCACCATGGCAGGGAGTGTATGTGTGTGTTTGTTTATAAATAAAACAGGAGGTCTCTGTCAGGCGCCCAGAGGTCCACCCCGCCACCACCTCTATTTATGGCCGTGCACCTGATCCCTGGACACGTGTTTGTTTTACGTCTGTGTTGTAACAGCTCGCACGGTAGCAGCGTTACACTAGCTTGTCGACCGGCACTTTGATGAATGAGCCCATTGATGAGCTTTGGCCTCGCAGCACCGATATGACACTGTGGAGTTTGTTGATTAGAACTAGGATGAAAAAAAGTCCAACCAAACTCAGAAACTAAATAAAAAATAAGCTGTGATAACAAACAACTATGATAATTTCATCATCAAATAAAAATAGACTAAAAGCGACATGCCTGTACTCGGTGAAGTTGATTGCTTGCAGCCAAACATGCAATTTATACTGAAAGGACACAAAAGGCCCTTCACCTGTTGCATCCTGGGACGCAAGTTGTTCTGTGCAACAGCAGCCCAGCCCTGACTGAACACTCCATACTTCGCCGTGCAATCGCCGTGGGTGTGCAATATCGACAAATTAATACTTTTCCAAATATCGTAACTGTACATGTTGTGACAACACTACAAAGCAGTGGTTTTCAACCAGTGGTCCGGGAACCACCAGTCCCGTGATCCTTGAGAGGGTTTCAGGTGGTCCCCAGCTAAGTTGGTTAACCAGATGAAAATTTGGTTAGCCATTATGCAATGTAACTCTTTAAGAGCGTAAGATTGAAACCAAATGCACCATTACTTGCAGGTCCATTTGGTTTCATGTTCACACTCTCAAGAGTTAAAATATTCATCATGTGAATTAGCCCAAGTTGACACAACTAGAGAATGTAGAAGATTAATGGTCATTTTGGTCTGTGTGTTTGACTGCTTTGTTTCCCAAATCCAGCCTGGAATTGTGGACAAAAGCTAAAGAAATCTTTAGCTTTGGGGTTTGTGGGTCTGAAATGTCATCAAATGGTGGTCCATGGCGCAAACGCTGTATAAATAGTGGGCCCTGATATGAAAAAGGTTGAAAACTACTGCTACAAAGTATGACTCCTGGGACTCATCTAAAAGAACCTCCCTGCGCCCCGGGACTCATTAGATTGAAAACCTATTTACATCACTGTGTACTGTACATCTGCTATTTGTAGAATCGTGCTCAGCTCTTCATGTTTTTTAGGACTTTTTATATTTCCCTTTCAGCCACTGATTCCATTCTCCTCTGTTTCCTTTTCTTACTTTTTGACCCTCACAGATGTGCACTCCCAGGAACACTCCGGCCACGCCGCCCAACTTCCCCGACGCCATCACCATGTTCTCCAAGCTGCGTGCGTCCGAGTCGGGCGCCGCCGGCAGCGTGGGAGGCTCCTCCTCCTCCACCATGGCGTGCTCGCCGCCCCCTTCATCGTCGTCAGGCTTCGGCTCCTTCTGGGCGTCGTCGCCACCCAGCCACCAGCCGTCATGGCTGCCCCCCTCCTCGCCCACGGGCCACCATCACCACGGCAACCAGTACCACCACCACCACTTCCACCACATGCACCCCGCCGCGCCCATGTGGCCGCCCGTCTCGCAGCCCCCCGTCTCCCAGCAGCCGCCCGTCGTGTCGGCGCTCCACGGCCAGAGATGAGACTCTTGGGTGGGTGTCAGAGAGCGTGTGTATGGGGGGTGTAGGAGGGGGTTGGGGGGATATTGTGGGAGGGTTATGCTAGCCTAATGTTTGGTTCAGGGGCAGGTGTGTAGATTCAACGGGTAACGCCAGTGCCCCGGGGAAATGGCTAAACTACATGGATGGCATCAGGTTTTCAGATTGGTTACTTTTTTTCCCTGTTGTGCGATGCAAGTGCGCAGCCAAGTATGATTCACCCTAAAATGGTTAAGATGCTGTTGGGTTTTCCTTTTTGTTTTGTTTGTTTTTTTCATAAAATGATGATGATGATGGTCTTGTTTTGAGAGGAAGGCCATTCTTCTCTCTCTCCATCGATACTCATCCAAGCCCAGGAGGAAGTAGTATCCTCGAGGGGACAAACCACTAACGCCACACAGGAAGTGAGATAAGAAGCCGATGGGGGGAATAAAAACGTCATCGGACAGGAATCCAAGGAAAAACATTTTTTTTTGTTGGGAAGTGATGGACACTTTTTTGTTGTGGGACATGGGGAGGGTTTGTGAAGGACCCGACAGAGCACTTAAAAACACGTACCTTACACACAGGACTAAAGCCATCGTGTGACGCAGTGCTTCGGCCGACCGCCATCGGGCCGTTTCCCTATACGAACGTTATGCCCCCCACCACACCTTGTTTTGTATCGCCAGCAATGTTGCCGCCGCCGACTGGCTCAAGGAACTCTGCAATAACGTTGTGAAAAGACCGCAAGGATGGAGCTGCGGTGCAAAAAAAAGAGAAAGAAAATAAATAATGGCCGTTCCGTTATTTTCCCCAGCAGAAGAAAAGAAAATCTATGTTTCTATACATATTATTTTGTGGTATGAGAGTTATCTGTACAGTGTGGTTAAGAGTGTAGCTCAGTGGTTCTCAACCTAGGTTTCAGGGACTCTTTAAGTGTGTTTCCCGGAGGTCGGCCATCTTTAAAGTTATTAGGAACCAAATGGACCTTTACAGATCTGTTACTCTGAGAGATGAATGGATTCTGTTGAATTTACAATTTTACACACTCAGAGTCATGGCTGTGGCCTAATAATGCACACCAAACAGGGGAGGGTCCCTTGAAATGAATAAGGTTGAGATCCACTGGTGTAGGTGAGGTATAGAGACGGTATCCGGGCAGGGCTTGGGTTTCATGCGCTTGGCCCTTGCAGTGCTAAACACAGTGAAACTCAACTCTCACTCGGCTTGTGTTTGCATGCTCTTGTGTTGGGGAGCGATGTGGGCTAAGAGGCGTGCAGAGAGCTAGCACACCGCTCTTGTGTTTCAGAGAACATATATTAAAAAAACAGAATGCAGACGTATCTCAAAAAAGAGGGATCGGTTTTGGTTCGGCTTTGTTTAGCAGGAACAGCAATAATTTGACTATTTTGACTTATATAGCCAGGCGGAGAGCTGGTACATTTATATTGTAGGGTTTATTTTTTAATGTTTTTCTTTTTGTTTGATTTGTGTAGATTGAATGAACATAACGGAAAGAGACTCTGAGCAGGGATCGTGATCAATCTATGCTTTGTTGTGTGGCCAGAGTGGCAGACCTACAAGTTCCTACAACCTACAAGTGAGGAAGGTCTGCTATTTGTGCTACTTTATGACTTGGGCTTAATTGACGTCACACAGAATTGTCATTAATAAGGCATCGCTTTGTGGTTCGGTGAGAAATTAGACGTAAAGTCCTGATGGTCGTTGATGTGGCCACTACCCCCCTACCCCCCTCCACGACCTTCGTAAAAGTTTGGGGCGGATTTGTGTCTCTTTGTTTTGAACTTTGAAGTCAAAGTCCAACAAACCAGTATTCCGGGACACATGGGAGCATCTTCTCTCCCTTGTAAAAGGCTCAGCCAAAACAGACCAGTTTAATAAATACACAGACGTCAGTTAGCTGTTACGCACAGACAAGACTGAGACTCTTGTGTTAAAGGTGCTGTAAGGGATATATGTTCTTGGTTCAAACAAAGAGTTTATTGTTTGTTGAAAAGAAATTTTAGTTGCTACACAGCATTCTGTTCTGTGTCAAAGGTTGAGACACAAAATTCGTCCCATAGGGGGAAAGGAAACGCATTCTGTTTACTAAAGAGCTGGAGAGACAAACCGTGTATAGCAAATAATTCAAGATTGAACATTTCTTTTTTTTGTCATTGCTGTCTGCAACATGTGTAAGAAACAAAATTGCATTTCTCAGACGACAAAAGAGCGGACCGTGCAAAAACAGTAGATATTGTACAAGGTACCTATAACAGTAAGCAATGATTATACACTATACAAAACTCATCATAGATGTATCACTTACAGCACTATTTAATTTGTTACCAACGTTTTACCATTTGTAAACTCAGAGTGCTCAGCTGTAACAGGCGGTTGCATTGGAACACTCTTTAGTGGAAAGCCTGGGAAGTTGGACTGTAAGGGGTAAAGGCCAGCTCAGTGATTTTCCACACAAACCTACCACAGCTCAACAGTGCTACCTCTGAACGGGGAGAGGCCCCATGCCTGCTTTGAATGTATTCTTTAACCACAGACAACACGCACACAGACAACACGCACAGACACACACACGCACACCATCAGTGGGGGTTAAAGCCATATGACACTTTGGTAGAGGGTTTGGATTGTCGTGTACTTGTCCACGTCATAATGTAGCCAATCCAATTGGTTTGCGGTATATCGCTCTGTTGATTAGAAGTGGATAATTCAACATGTCTCCACATTGGGACTAGTTGCATCATGACGAGGCTGTCTTACACAAGCTAAGCCTCTAACAAAGTGGCCGTCTATGGCTTTAAACCAGGAGTTCATGTTTCCCGGTGCTAATATCTTTTAGTAGTTCCTGCCAAAAAAAGTAAAGGGAATTACACCATAACATTACATTTTACTTTATTTTATTGCAGTGGTAGACATAATCTGAAATGCGGTCCAGGGAGGCCATGATTGTTCTGATCAAGTTTACAATAGTGATACATTTCTAAACAACAATCTTTGAAATTCTACCGGAAATATCAAAAGCATACAAAAATAATGTTTTAGAAGTATAATATAACAGTGATGAAAAGACAAGTTTTGCTTTGTCAAATTGTCACAAATGAATTTGGATCATGATAGAGAAGACATAGAATTTGGTTTTACCATGACACATGACAAATGTACAGGATGAAAAACGTTCAACATGCCAACATGAATTATTTCTGGCTTATTTTTATTTTTCATTCAAATCAAACTGATAAGAAAATCTAAATGTGACTATGTCTCCAATCCACTGTGATAGAAGACATTTAAGTCTGAGACGTTGGATCTGTTCATGCATTCTGTTTGTTGATTTGTTCTGAAGTAACATTAGGCCTGGTGCGACCTGTTCAATAGCAGAATTATTTCACTGCAGACTCCATCACCATGTCCTTATTTCTGGAAATAAGCTCACAATTTGACACATTGTCTGTGAACTTGCCACCACCATTGTAAGACTTAAGTTAGTCACTGAACCAGAGTAATTGATTTTGTCGAGTATAAACAACAGATTAGATTCTTAATGTGTCTATAGATTGAAATATATTGAAGTATTTTTTTTTTGTAAATCCGTTACTAGTCCCTGTGTCACATACTGTAGTGTACCTGTGACACTTATTAGTGCGCTTATGGATCAAGGCTGGTTTTGGAGGCCAGCCTGTCTACTTTATCCTACGGTTAGGTTTTTGACACAAGTATCAGACTCACATGCTTGTAAAATGTGAGTCTCCGGAGGTTTATTCAATCTAGAGTAAAAAAAACAGGAATAAGCCCTGTAGCTCTAGCCCTTGGAAATCCACTCGACTAATTATGGTGTTCATGTTGTTGATGGGGATAAAATCGGGTCCAGGGACCCTCAGCGGTCCTTGAGGGCAGTTCCAAATGGAGCGTGACAGGTCTGTACCTCCCGAGTGTAGTCTAAAAAATGTAGTGCATACAGAAATCAAAATCAATCCAAAAGACAGAGGTTTTGGTCCATGCCACAATTTCAGAATGCTGAATGCGGTCCACAACCATCTTTGCCCCCCAGACTCGACAAAAACAGTCTCTGTTCAGTGTTGTTTATCAATTATTATTTTTAAATATCTGATCAAGCGTGCTAAATGTTGCAAAAAAAAAGAAACACATTCTACTTTCTCACAGAACCCTCGGGACTCCACAATGTTCTAATCTGCAGCTCTTTTGTTTTTTATAGACTTGTCTCAAGTATTTTGTGTTCATTTTTTCCCTCTGTTGAAATTTGTATTTATATGTTTAATAAAACACAGTATGATCTCTATCTTTTGGGGGACGAGTCTTTTCCTGTTTCATGCCTTTCCTAAATACAAAGGGAAGACAATCAAGACGTCATTGCACATAACACAGAAACTGTTGATTTTTATAAATGCCGTTTTATTGTGGCAGTTTTAACCCTAAGGCCTAAGCCTACAAATGGGAAAATAGTGATATTTAAATTGGCTATTGATCTGTGCATAACACCTGAGTGTAACTGTGTATAAATCAGGCATAGACAGCTCACCCTGAATCTAAATATCACACCCTAAACACCAACCTCACTCAGGGGCGGATGTCCAATGGGGGTGGGGTGGGGGGGGTCATAGAGTTGGTTTATAACTCAATGGGGGGGGGGGGGTTGGGGGCAAGAGAAAATGGTATGGCGGCGGCTTCATCGCCCCCATACCCCTCGATGAAGCCACACCCATACCATTTTCCATTACAGGACTTTTGTTAGACAAGTAAGCATCACTAATAACATCAGTTAGTTGTTGAAGTTGCAAGAGACATGCAGCATGCATAAAGCTAAAGGTCTAACTCGGAGCTAAAGGTTTAAACTCTTGGTTTAGTGGTGTCACAACTGGAGTTAGTTAGTGGCAGTAGTAGTGTTTCAAATCATTTTAAATATAATCACTTAAACCTGAAATCTCTTGGGTTGTTTTGCATGCCATCGTGTTTGGTGGGGCAGACTGGGCATTTAGGGGGGCATTGCCCCCCATGCCCATGCCTAGATCTGCCCCTGACCTCACTTTGGTTCTAAATCTACTGTAATAAACAACCATTTCTCTCATTCTATGAGCACCAACACCCAGAGGGCTGCCCTGTAGGCAAGTATGCCATCAACGTTGAGCTGACCTGAATGCCTCACAAGTATAGTAATAATAATACTCTCTCAGAGCTGTTTTCTGCTGTTCACACTGGAAGGATGTGGGTAGTAGGTGGAACTTTACTGTTGAGCTGTTGTGAAACTGGTGTGTGACTTCTCGTAAATGACCAACATTACTATGACACTAAGGTTCATTCAACATTTATATGATCCATTAACTGATTAAGTGAATTTGACAGATATTTAAGCTAACCACATACCTAAATAAATATACAAAACATATACAAAGACAAGCTCACTACTGAGCTTTATAGGCCAATTTAAAAAATAAAACGTTTTATGAGACATTTCTGCACAATGTACACTAGTCAAGTAAACTACTTGCTTGTAGAAACTGCACTTTGATACTTTTACTTATGTTTAAGCTATTAAGTGTGAGTAGCCTAATTCTTCCACCAACCGTTGCCAAGTCTGTGTCCTAAGGTGACATTACTGGGCCAGTGTCCTAGGTTGACACTGTTATTCTGATTGAGATCATAAGTGTTGCCAGATGCGACAAGAGAAATAAGCAACCAGGCCTATGAACACAAGCTCAAAAGAAGCGCCTATGGGTCACACGTGACGTGAGCACTTTAAAACTACTGTTTATGCATCTGTTATTTGCTACCACAACTACCAGGCAACTAAGCAATAAGCAGACATGGCAACCCTGGAGACCACTTGAGAACATGCATACATGTATTTAGGCGACAGTAACAACATTCATTTGCAGATGTGAATCAGCTGTGTGCAAAGCACACACACACACACACACACACACACATGCACTCACTGACTTGTGTGCACACACCAATCCGTTGCAGGAGGGGTGGGTCTACAGGTCACAAAGGTCACACCATTAAAGCATGCTTCACTGTGTTTTGTGTGTTATGCTATGCTAGGACTCCCAGGGCCCTATTTTGATCGTCTTCAGTGTCATGTCTTATGACCTAAGTCAAAACAGTAAGCAGTAAGCTTTGCCACATCAAGTTTTGACTTAAGTCATAAGACCTGATACTTAAAGGGGAACCCATTTTCAACATTTTAATATGTTTATTAATATACCTTAGAGATGTTGTGTGGACATGATAAAAAGGTTCTGTGTTTCCAAGAAATTGAGGTCTAAAGAAATTGATGATGTCATAGTGGGTAATCCATTAACATGGTGAAATACATCTTGATGATGTTGAAAATTGACTTGAGATGTTGAAAATTGACTTGAGATGTTAAAAACATTATATTTTGGCTCATATCCTAGCTTTGAAGCTACCATAGTCGGATCTGTGGAATGTTGATATCCACAGATCCGTTAAGGCTCCAAAACGTACTTTGCTACTGTACTCATTTTTATGTATTGTTTACTTTAGTTGAGTATTCCTAATGTCTACTCCACGAGTCATGACACATCTGAGATTATACTTTTACTTCCATTTAATTATTTGAAAACTTTAGTTACTGGTTACTTTGTAGATTTGAATTATATATTACATACATATTAACCACTATTCTTCTCCAACCAATCTCATTCTCAAATTTGAAAAGTTGTGAAATGTGACATTCTGCATAATGAGCAAGTTCTATTTTCTGTACTTGCAAGTACATTTTGATTCCAATACCTTTGTCATTTTACCCGCAATTGCATTTTTAATTACGGTCTTTTACTTATAACAGAATATTTCTACATGGCAGTATTGATTCTTTTTGTAAAACAAGACAAGACAAGACAGGACAAGACAACAACTTTTTACTCTACTGGTTCGGTTGTGGTTTATCGAAAAGGTCAGTATCGTTTGATATTGTTTTCACCTTGCATTTGGTTTTAAAATGATAAGCTCAATAAATACAAATGAAATGGGGAAAAAGGGGACAATGCTGACTCCTAGAGGGTGGTCAGGGAGACCTCTGTAATTTATTTGAAAGGTAAGGTACAGTACATATTTCATATTGTTTTAAATATGCACTTTGTTTCAAAATGAAATGCTCAATAAATAGGTTTACAAAAGAAAATAGAATACAGATTATGGGACAATGCAGCCCTCTGAAGTTGTGGTTCTCAACACCCAAATTGAACAGCAGCTGAAAATATTTTGTGCTCCATCAGGACTCCCCATCAGGACTTGTGTTGTTAAAATATAAAGTGTTTTGCATTTAAAATATATATTTTTGTATAAAATACCAAATGAACAACAGCACATTCACAAGCTCATGAGGTGCTGTACCGTTTGTTGTGAGTATGTGGATTGTCTCTTTTCTAATTGCCCTTGCGATTAAAGTGTTTAAATTGATCTTTATTCCACATTTCCACAATTAATTTTGCTGCGTGTGAAACCCCAGGACCCCCCCCCCCTCCCCCCTGGTTCTACTACTAAAGAAAAATGCTGTCCCTTAGAGTGTGGTGAGGGGCGGGTGGTCCCTATCTCCAGGACCGTCGGGCTGTGGGGAGCGATGCTGGGCCAAAGAGCCTTGTGACAAAGTGCCCAGAACGGACAGAGAAGCATCCCCTACCGAAGCACTGGAACCTGCATGGGGCAGAGGAGACCGCAACTCTTCATCATACGATTTGATTGATTCATTGATTGACTGTTTGAATGCTTTATTAACAGTTCGAATAAAAAAATAAAATAAAAATGATATTATAACAAATAATGTACACTTTTTTGAAAGAAATCCTCCTCCTCATATAGCAATAACTAAACTAAACTAAAGTGGGAGTAAGCATGCCTGCAGGCTGACCTGGACGCCTGTGCTGGCTTCTGGCACTGTGCGATCGGACGGGGGTCCCGCTGCGTCCGGGGGGCTCAGGGAACCCCAGAGATTTCTGGGAGCTAGGACGCGTCGATCTGTCTCTGCTCTTGATGCCTGCAGTCATCAAAACAAACAACAAAACGCACATGTTGTGAGTTACTGAGTTTGTGGCCAAGACCGAGACGAGACTGAGCAGATGTGAACATGAGACTGGAATAGAATACTATAACACTAAAGGCTGCTGCACACGGTGCGTTTCTCAGGATGCCATATACCCATAAAATTGCGTGAAACTATTTATACGCATGCAATATTTGACGGCAGTGTGGAAGCTTGATTGACATAACAAGTCTGATTCTTTTTTTCCCGAATTTTGGATATGATTTTTATCACGCTGTTCAACGGACTGGATGAGTGAAAACACCTACATTCACTTATATAGAGCCTAGTCTTAAGGGGTTAAGACAAGGGGAAAAACAGAACCACAAAAACAAAACAAAAAACACTAAAGGGAGAACTGACAACAAGATATCTGAGAAGATGTCTACCTTGTCAGCAGTCAGGATGGACAGAGATAAGACAGAGATTAAAATGCACGTGAAGAAATGTAGAAATTGTCAGTTGAACGTCTGAAGCAGAGTATTTCACAATGTCTATTGTCTAAAGAAGACAGAACCGACATGCAGGATGTGAGCAGAGGTGTTACGTAACACATTGTATAACAGTAAACAGAGCCCCCTGCCCCCCTCTCTATCTCTCTCTCTCTCTCACACACACACACACACACACACACACACACACACACACACACGCACACACACACACGCATGCACACGCACGCACGCACGCACACACACACACACACACACACATACACACCCCGGCACGCATGCAGGCACACACACACACACACACACACACACACACACACACACACACACACACACACACACACACACACACACACACACACACACACACACACAGCTGTCAGATCTTCCTACACCATTTCATTCCCCTCATGCTTCCTCGCTCCTTTCCTGAACTAAAACACTGCTTTGTCATTAAATAATAAACAATAATAATAATATAGGGGATTTAATATTGAGATTCTCAGTGTAACTTTGTTCAACCTGTAATCTGTGGTTTTGGCAGGTTAACTATGGTGAAAATAGACCTATGCATGACCATGAACTGCATAACTACTTTGGCTGTTGAAAATGTTATCAAAATCAAAAAATGTTTCAGTCAACAGATCAATGATTACTTGGACGAACTGTTGATTTTAAATACGAGTCGAGAAGTTAACCTACAGACGCACACACAGAAGATTTATGTCTACTAGTAGAGCCCCAACATATTTAGACTGTTTTAAAAGAACTTGTGAATACCATACAGAGACTTGTATAATGTTCCGAAATAAACAGTAGTAGAGAGGTCAGGAGAGGTAACAGATTCTGAGAGAAAGAGGAAGATTGCTCCTGACAAATGAGCCTTTGTAGTGGATTGATCTGTGTTCAGATTCTCAACATTTCTTTTGGGAATAGCAAAGTAGGGATGTTGTGTATGTCTAAATGGGTATGGGTATGAATTATTATACCAGTGTGTGGCAGCGTGATCCACCTGTCACTGCACCTTTAAATAGGGAGAACACAGCTGAACTGATTGGGCCAATTTGGACCAGTCCAACTCAAAGGGAGGATTCTATCATGGAGCATATTGTACCCTTAAGAACTCTGAAAAACCTTTGAACAAAGACTAAAACACTAAAGACTAAAACACTGGTTGAAATGACCAATCTACAAGCTCGCAGGACACAATGTGAATGTTGTTTGAGCTATTATAACACCCCTTTCCATGTGGTCCTGTTGTGTGGGTTGGGCCACGGAGTCTATATAGGTTGGACAGAAATGGCATTTTCAGTCTCTGTCTGCTGCTGTCGCAAAGGTCTGTCTTTAAGTCTTTGAGGAGGTGTGTTGGATTTATGTCATTTAGCCATGATTAAGAATGCATTGTTATTTTTATCCCAATCTTTTGCTAAAATGTTTGGTTTATAAAAAGGCCTGTAAGGCATATAGTATAATGCTAACATTATTACAAAAAGGCCTGACTTATAATGCTAAATAAATGTATACAATGTATTATATTTAATGTATTATATTTAATATCATGGTTTAATGATGTCATGGTTATAAATAGTTGGTTTGAAATGACTGATTATAAATAAGTATGTTATGTATATGTATGAAGTTAAAATTTGTTTTGTATATTTTATTTTCAGGTTTTTGGTTTCTTTCTGTATTCACATTTTGTCACTTGGGAAAAATAAATTGTTAAAATTCAGCCCAACTGCGTGCCTTGCCATCTTTAATGTTTATACGCTCACCTGAGCCAAGGCTGTGACAGTGACAGTGACTGTATGGAGGAAGTTAACCTGCACTCGTTTAAAGAGGAATTACCGTATTTAACAGACTATAAGGCGCACTCAAAACCCTTGAATTTTCTCAAACCGTCAGTGCGCCTTATGGTGCGCCTTTTATATGAATCCTTTGACTGCAGTAGCTTAACCCAGTAGCTTAATCCTGAGCGTTTTGTATATGAAAACAGTTCTACAATAGGCCATTCATTGAAGGTGCGCCTTAATAGTGCAGATAATATGGTAATGCCAGTGAAATTGTCTGGTTGCCTAACAGTACATTATAACGGTGGTCGACCTTGGGCGATTAACAAGCTTTGTTGGACGATTTGGCCAAAAAGCTCGGCATTTTTTATCTTTCTGGCCGACGTCGCCCATTCTGCTGCTGTCGCCCGAATCGGCGGCTCCCATAAAGAAATGATGGATGTCGGGCGACGTCGCTTTATCATCGCCTGCCATCCCCCGCCGTTATGTTAATGTAGGGTTAGGCTGCAGCCAATCGAATGAACTGTATATGGAACACTGGTGTGTTCTGTATGGAAACCTCAGCATAAATCTGCAGAGGGAGTTGTGTAATACATTGAAGGGTTTGAGAAGAGAAATGCTACTAGGAAATAGTACAGAACTCAAGACCGCACTTGTCTCCATAATCTCTCTTTTTTTTCCCCCCACAAACCAAACTGTCTACTGCACTACTTGATCACACTACATCAGATCCACACACTCTGCAACTTCTGCTGTATTTTGTTATTTGACAACAGATATTGTCCAGATACTGGGTAGAGATCACACGTACTGTCTCTGGGAGAGATGGTAGGCAGTCGGCTGTCCGTAGCTGCAACGCCACCCGTGTTCAACCGGCCCTTGTAAATATGTCCGTCCAGGCCGAGGATGGCAACCTCCTCTGGCTAAGCAGCAACAACACAACAGATATCGGTTCAGTCCTAGGCTAGCAGGGGAACAATCATAACTTTTTACATTAGAGTCCATATTATTCATTAAAGGTAAGGTAAGTGATATTGCGTTTGTTCAGAAACGGGAGTCTTGCTGTCTCTCCAGCTTCTTTACCAACAGAAAATACATTTTCAAGTAGGTGACAAAATGTCATCCAATCAGGAGTCATTTATCAGCATTTTTAGTGTTTTGACCATTTGTGTCATCCCTATCAATTCCACTTGTTGAATCTGTGTCCTAAATGAGGTCTATCCTGATTCGATGAAATTGGTATTCCAACATGAATTCCATTTTCTGTTTCATAAAAAGCTAGAGACATGGAGACTGCTGTTGCTGAACAAATGTAACACTCTTTAGCAATGAGTACTATCACAAGTGTTATTTTAACCAAATAAAATCACTTACCCAACCTTTAATATTGATAATTTAGACAAAACATTTCAGACTATCATCTTCGGCCAAATCAATGTGGGGGTCCTTGACATATGTTTAATTGCAAATCACTGTTGCATAGCATAGTTACAAGTTCCTCCTACCAGCTGAGAGGGAGACAAGGGCTGAGTGTCCGCCTCGGCCTGCAGGGCGGAAATTGTTGATAGTTAGAAACTAAATGGACCTTTATATAAAAATGTAATCTTGTCACAGACCTTTGTGCAATTCATAGTCTAGGTCTTGTAGTTCTATGCATGGTTTCCCTTAACAGTTCTGTTTGATTCATTTCATAATCAACAATCAGTCCTTGTTAGTCAGTCCTTGAGTCATTGTATTGTCACCTGTTTCACTCTGTTTAAGCTGTTATTCTTGACCAGTCTTCTATATTATGCCTTGCTGTCCTGAGTTTGAATTCTCACCTCAGACTTGTGACAAATCTAGTCCCAGGTCTTTTGTGATTGCCACAGTAAATTATATATTGTAGGTATGTAACCCTTTGGTCGCATCCTCTGGTAGCGGTCGGCAAACCCAGGTCAGGCAGGTATCCTATCAGTCGTGGCAGGTATCTATTGGCCACGCCAGGTATCCCATCGATCCTGGCAGGTATCTATCGGCCACGGCAGATATCCTGTCGATCGGCCACGGCAAGTACAGTAGGTTTTACTGAGGGTTAGGTTCAGTAGCGACGTTTGAACGGCCATGGGCAATGGAAAAACGGCCAACCGATAATAAAACTGTTGCTGGGTTTTCCAATGCTCATGAAACCTTACTATCGGAGTGATCGTTGGGTCATGGTTGCAAATTGATTTTGCGGTCTCTCTTATTACTTAGTAACAGCAGCTTCTAGGGTCAGTTGGGGGTCAGGTGTCTTGCTCAGGGACATTGCTTGAGTCATGGAATCGAACCTGGAATTGCTGGCTTTCCTGGTGGGTTCTCTAACCATTCTGCTACAGACATAATGGCTGCAATGTCACACAGACCTTTTACAGTTATGTAACTCTGAGGTCCCTTTTTACCGGTTTCCTAGATTTTTGTTTTTAATCAAAAATTATTAATCCAAAGAATTTATTTAACTCAAAAAACAAATGTCCTGAATCAGAAAAAAACATTTTTGTGAATAGTGAAAATGTGCCAACATGTCGGATTGTGGCACATTGTGAGTGTGTAGATCTGCTATTATCACAAATTTGAGAGATCAAATTTAAATTTTGGCTCAAGCTGAATCCTTTGATAAAACTGGTCTACAGTATATAGGAACAGTCCATACTCACGCGCGAGTTTCAGGCTATAGGCTATTATCTTGATCCAGAGCGACATGGTGATACATCAAAAACAAACACAAAAGGCCAAAATCCGTCCATTTCATTCTAAGTTACTCCTACCAGCTGCAGGGTGGGGGATGGAGGCCGTGGAGCCTCGGCCTGCGCCTGCAGGACGTGTGTGATGTGCTGCAGCCGGGTGGTGTAGCGTTGGTGGGGGTGGGTGACCGTGTGACTGCCCCCACAGCTGCGGGACACTGCCAGGTACCGGTAGTCTGACATCTCTGGGATGCGCTCACTACAGGAAAACACACGCAGACAAGGAGAAAACATAACATCTAACATCAACTGGTGTCACCCAGGTCACGCCTAACTTAACATATTTCATAGGAAGGACCCCAGAAATATCTGTTATTTAGCTGCAGAACCTCATCTAAAACATGTTGTAGGGATCAGAAGCAAAGATTTGAGTTCAAAAAATGCTTCCAAAATAATGTATTCAAAGATTTGCACCACATTTTCACAATTTTTCAAAAATAGTAGAACTACAAGCTCATATTGTGCCACTCGGTGGCGCGATATGAGCTTGTAGATCTGCTATTTTTCACCAGCAAAACGTGTTCAGTACACAAAGGGTTAAAAGCTAACATGACATAAGAAAAAGAAAAAGCCTAAACCTTAACCACAAAACCCTGTCCAATAGTGTAAAACTTGGACAAAAGACACTCTCCCAATCTTTAGATTTCCCAAAATATTTTTGTCAAGATTCACCAGGATGGCTGGATGGCTTGATTACAGGCTTAAAAAATATTTTCTGAAATCTATTAATATCACAAAATAGCCACCACTGTTATGCCTATACAAAAAAGGTTAAAATATAGGTTATGTACAAATTTTACGGAAATAGATGTAATTTTGACAAATGCTAGATTAATGTGTTAACCTTTCATGGTTGATCATGAACTGTAAATTGCATACAGCTAATTGATTGAATTGATTGGTTAAATTATACCTATATTTCCAGTGCTATCGACTAGAGAGTTTTGTTCAGTGACAGATTTCAATTTCATTTCAGTGGAGCAAGGTGAAATGTCCATTTGCCGGCTCGATAGTGTTGCATTTCCATTGATGTCTGCTTAATTTCTTATTCTTGTGTCATTACTTCTAATTTCCCTATTAAATCTCTCTCTTGATTGGATAACATTGGTATCCTGGCCCAAAAATGCTCTTCATCAAAAAGTTGGAACAAACACTAAACTGAACAAACACTATAAGTGTGGATTTTTCGAGGGCTTTGAAACACTGGCACCACCTGCTGGCAAAGAGCATAAACAACACATACTAAAGGCACAGTAGGTTCTGGACAGGGTAGTCAGTGGACAGGGTGGCTGTGTTGTTCTCACCCTCTGGTGTGCTGGTGGTGAACATGGTCCAGGTCATAAATGGTGTAGGGCCTGCTGGACTTATGAGAGGACAGGCCAGGTGCAGAGGGGATGGACACCAAATACCTTGATTCCACCAAAGGAAGGAAGGAGGAATTTGGATGTTATGAACTGATATGCAGCAATATGCTGATTATGCTCCTTATCCTTATACGCAGCCTTAAACAACTTGGCTTTATTCGTCTGTCATGTGAAAAGTGTTTTAATGCCTTCACTTGCATACATTATTTAAAGCATTGTGAACACACAAATGACTTGCAAAATGATAATGAATAACAAAAATAATCATGCAGACTACTTGTTAATACAATGGATTTGGAGTAACCAATCCCTTGCATTAGTATACATTACAAGATTATTTCATCTCTGTCAGGTCAAAACCTCATATTTCTGTTAGTTTTCCAAAACTGTTAGTTTTCAGGATTCAAATTCCAAAAGTAAGACTTCCACTTTCCAGTATGATCAAGTTAGTGTGAAGAATAGATAAAAGGTTTCTGCCACCGACCAGCGACGGTGTGATGATGAATGTATTGTTGGAATGACTCACGGTCCTGGGATGTGCATGTGGACGGGACGGTCACAGGAGATGCAGTGGAACCTGGCCACCAGCTGTCTAACAAACAAGGATTTTAATACTGCTCAATTCAATTCAAAGGGCTTTATTGGCATGAGAAAACATAAGTTTGCGCTTTTTGCCAAAGCAAAAAGCACAATACAACAACACAATGCAACAGAACAACAATACAAATACAATCAATACAACAATGATCTACATTTCAGAGTCAGAATCATCAATAAATCATTTTTTATGTACCAAGTTCATTTGATGCAAGAACACACACTGATTGTTGTTTAGGGTGGTTGTGTTGCATCTGCCATTCTTTTCCTGTCACAGCAGCTGGAAAATCTCGCTGCTGTGTTTGCACATTGTTGTAATTCGACTAATACTGTAGGTATCTGAGTTTTTTTGATCATCAGTCATGTTTTCAAACTCTCCTTGGATGGTTGTGATCCGTGGGAAGTATGTCTCTGATGACTTGGTGCAAGCTCTCCAAATTATTGTGTCGCTCAAGTATTAGTTCATATGCCTATAGTTTCACCCAGATTCATTCATTCATGCATTTCATTCATTCATTTTGAGCTGTAAAATGTCTCAAAAACATGAAGATTTACCTCCTGATGCCAGCAGCGTCCTGGTGCTGTGGTGTGTTCTCTTACCTCCTGATGCCAGCAGCGTCCTGGTGCTGTGGTGTGTTCTCTTACCTCCTGATGCCAGCAGCGTCCTGGTGCTGTGGTGTGTTCTCTTACCTCCTGATGCCAGCAGTGTCCTGGTGCTGTGGTGTGTTCTTACTGTACCTCCTGATGCCAGCGGCGTCCTGGTGCTGTGGTGTGTTCTTACTGTACCTCCTGATGCCAGCAGCGTCCTGGTGCTGTGGTGTGTTCTCTTACCTCCTGATGCCAGCAGCGTCCTGGTGCTGTGGTGTGTTCTCTTACCTCCTGATGCCAGCAGCGTCCTGGTGCTGTGGTGTGTTCTCTTACCTCCTGATGCCAGCAGCGTCCTGGTGCTGTGGTGTGTTCTCTTACCTCCTGATGCCAGCAGCGTCCTGGTGCTGTGGTGTGTTTTTACCTCCTGATGCCAGCAGCGTCCTGGTGCTGTGGTGTGTTCTCTTACCTCCTGATGCCAGCAGCGTCCTGGTGCTGTGGTGTGTTTTTACCTCCTGATGCCAGCAGCGTCCTGGTGCTGTGGTGTGTTCTTACTGTACCTCCTGATGCCAGCGGCGTCCTGGTGCTGTGGTGTGTTCTTACTGTACCTCCTGATGCCAGCAGCGTCCTGGTGCTGTGGTGTGTTCTCTTACCTCCTGATGCCAGCAGCGTCCTGGTGCTGTGGTGTGTTCTCTTACCTCCTGATGCCAGCAGTGTCCTGGTGCTGTGGTGTGTTTTTACCTCCTGATGCCAGCAGCGTCCTGGTGCTGTGGTGTGTTCTCTTACCTCCTGATGCCAGCAGCGTCCTGGTGCTGTGGTGTGTTCTTACCTCCTGATGCCAGCAGCGTCCTGGTGCTGTGGTGTGGGCTGGGCCTGCAGGTTCTTCAGGATGCTCCTCCATCGAGCCTCCAGCTCGGTCTTCACAGAGTCCAGCTCGATGCGGTTCAACTACCATAATACCACCAAGTATTATACAACAGGTTGTTTGGAGGAAGCAATCTGATGCCATTGTCCACCAATCAGTGTTTAATGTGAATCACAGTGAACATATTCTAGCCCTGTTGTGATGGACAAATTGGCAGATTTTTTTTTCCTTTATTTTTTATTTTTTGCTCAGACAGCTTTCATTAGGTATCCTTTTCGTACTTTTGTACATTCTGTAAGTTTTTATACTTTTGGGTAGAAACCAGCTAACTAACTGTTTTATATATCTCTACTTTTGACTATAAACCAGATAACTAAATGCCTCATCAAATCATCAAAGCTGGTATTGAGACTTTATATTATATTGGCATGAGACAGGAGAGGTAGTGGTTTAGAGGACAGTTAGAGGATGGAGCTGTGTTTACCTTGTTCTCCATCTCGGAGGAGAGCCTGTGGACGACAGTGTGCCAGTCGTGCTCCTGGTCAGTGACTTTGGACAGCAGGTCATTGAACATGGTGTTGAGCTGCTCTGTCTCTGTGTCAAACTGCACCTGGTTCACCTTGCTGTCCAGGACCGCTTTCTAGAGAGAGAGAGCGAGAGAGAGAGAGAGATAGAGAGAGAGAGAGAGAGAGAGAAAGGGGGGGGGAGGGAGAGAGGGAGGAGGGTCTGTTTCCACTGATCACTGTTTTGTGGAACGAGTGGTATTCCACATTTTGGTGACAGATGAGCGAAAGGCTTTAAGTTCCTTATTTGTGACAAATCTGTGTTGAAGAAAGTTGAAGAAACCTTGTACGAGGGCTCCTGTTAGGATCTGCCATGTGTTTATGTTAACCTGTTCGTTCTCCACACCAGAGGAGAGGGTGTTGTTGTTTTAAATCAATAAAACCACTCACCATGTCAAGTTCCGTGTCCAGCTGCTGCTTGTCAGCCTTCCTCTCCCCCAGCTCCTCCATGGACTTGTACAGCTCCTGTACAGAGACGCATTAGGTAGCAGCAGAGTCATCATTGAACATTTAAGTTGCTGAGTCATTGTCGCACAAATCAAGTAACAATTGTGTTTTTGGCTTTGAACATTTTAACTTTGAGTTGTACAAAAAGTACCTTTCAGATTGTCATCTAGGGCTTCATAATCAAAAGGTGCAAAAGATATGACAAGTAACTTAAAGAAATGACTGGCATCTGCGTAATTTATATCTGCACCACGTCTCTGTACGCCAGAGACTTGGTGCTCCATATGTGAAGCCTTTTCTGGCATCACAACACCACTTTATATTTGAGGATACCTGACACAAAACTCCACATATACTGAAAGAATAAAGAGACAGAGAGACAGATTTAAGTAGTTAACGTTAGTGCTCACTGTAAACAAACAGTGAACCAGAGGTTGTCCCTACCTGGATGTGAGTCTGCTTGTGGCTGTGCTCCTCAACCAGGCTTCTGGTTTCAGCATGGAGCTTGTCACACTCCTCCTGCAACTGATGGATGGACCTGTGCACTGCATTCAGAGACTCTGTACTCTGATGGCAGCACATGCACACACACACGCACACGCACACGCACGCACGCACACACACACACACACACACACACACACACACACACACACACACACACACACACACACACACACACACACACACACACACACACACACACACACACTTGTATTAGTATATTTGTCTATTACTATACGTCATCTCAAAGTGATAGCCTGGCCAATCACAACATAGGGCCCATCTCAGTCACTCACACAGGCTATGCTTACAAGCCTCACATGCCCCCTTCCCTCACCCAATACACAATGCATTCTTCACATACACTGGATCAAACAGATCACACACCTGTGACTGTATTGATATAAGCTGAGCTAAGGTGTCAATTAAAGTCTCTTTTAATGTATGAACATTTATGACACAAGAAGTCCCATAATATTGATGACTGTGCTCGCTTCGTGTATGCACACTGCATATAGTTGGATTGTGGTCGGCTCTTTCCCCTGCCCATGTCACTCAACCCCCATATGAAAAGGTCCTTAATGAAACAATAATACAGACCCACTGATGAACAGTGGTGTACAGTATGTGTGTAAACACACACCACCCACCCGCTCCCTGTCTGCTGTCAGGCTGTGGACAAGTGCTCTCAGGTGGTTCAGCTGATCTTGCAGGTTGTCAGGCAGCTCCCTTGGTCCTATTGCAGTATGTACAGCAAGACACAATATTAACAAAACGCAATTCATGGTTCTCTACCACATGTTAAATCCTGTTAACACAACACTGAGGTAAATGGCAAAAGAGGTATGGCAATTAACCATTTTTACAGTGTAGATTGCCCAGATACAAAAAAATAATGATACAAAAATGATCAAATAATGGCGTATTGCAGTGGTTCCAAAACTAGTGGCAGTCTCAATCTCTGTGAACTGGAGACAGCGGCAGGAACTCGCCGCTGTCGCCTGGAACACACAGATCAAAATGACCATAAATCTTCTACATTTTCTAGTTGTGTAGACTATGTTGGGCTACTTCACATGATGAATATTTTAACTCTTGAGGGTGTAAAAATGAAACCAAATGGACCCGCAAGGGTCCATTTGGTTTCATTTTTACGCTCTCAAAGAGTTACATCTGGTTAACCAGATGTCCATCATTTAGCCTGGGGACCACTGGTTGAAAACCACTGTCATAGGAGGAAAAATGGTGAAAAATTAGGGTTTTATCTCTGGCGCCTGTCAACCAATTTCGCCCCAACTCACCAGAAAAAAAGCACTAGATTTTCCGCCAGGAGTTTTTCACAAATTTTGGCGCTAGTGGGGTCTGAAAAAGCGCTAAATATAGCGACAAATGCGCCAAGTTGGCAACACTGGACAGCGGCTGGCTATCACTCACCCATGTTGTTGTTGATGAGTTCCCGGAGGTGAGCCAGCTGTGCCTGGTCCACCTTGCCTAACTCCAGCGCTGTGACTCGGGTCTCCACGCTGCCATGTCTCTGCGGCAGCCTGCCCACTTCTCT